>CM054063.1:280975525-281553441 GCA_028641055.1 Alopecurus myosuroides
CCCTCAACTAGCCTTTCGCTTATCAGAATTTCAAGTAAAGTATGCATTTTGGTGCTCGAAAGTTTCTTGCTAATCTGTAGATAATCACTTCCTAAATTTGAAAATTAAATCTCCACCTGCCATATCTAAAGGCCCATCAAACATTGTAGGTACCCGCACTACTCTTCCATCCACAAGATGAGAATTCTTATGACCCTAATGATAGAAACAGAATATCAATATTTAGGCCAAATCTCACATAGTGACCGTCCTATGTAATCACATAGTTGGCGAATTCATGAACGACTGCATCATTTGCTCCCTCTAGCGAAGATTTCTGTATTCAACACATTTAAGGATGTTACCGACCGTTTTCTCAATATGAAAGGTCGAAGAGGGGAACCAATAGATATTGATTTATTATAATACTTTAACAATTATATTTTTATGAGTTAGTTTAGTTATTTGAGCTTCGAATCAGTTCTAGTTGTGTTTTGACCCCGGCAATCTTTTTCCCGGCTCCTCCCCAAGACTTGCGGAGTCCCAAAATCTAGATTAGAAGAAAAATATACACCCGCCTAAATATTTTTTCTGTTTGTGTGTATACTTCCACACTCGTATTTCACAAAAACTCACAGTTGTAACCTCCATGAATTGTTCACTACCGGAGACGCGTTCGCTCCATGTGCTCAGTTCTTTGCCGTGTGCACTCCATCGGACACAGGTAAAGACAAACGCACGGTTTAGTACATAAAACAGCAGACGGTAAAGAATAACACATGGCAAAGAATTGGGAAAACACACGGTAAAGAAACCACACGGCAACGATTACTGCCACGTGGCCATTCCGTTGCGCGGCCCAACGGAGCCGTTACATCATCTCTTTGTCGTGTGCGTGCACACGACAAAGATATGTCCTTTACCGTGTGCGTGCACACGGCAAACAATTGACATTGTATCCCCTTTTCTGGCCCACCGGCAGTTCTTTATCGTGTGCATACACACGGCAACAGTACATCCTCTCGGATATATACTTGTATACACAGGCTTTAGCCCTGATTAGTGAGATTGCAGGAGTAGGAACGACACATTACTGCGACGTGCCGAACCTGGGTAAACCCTGTGTTTTTGTCCTTCGCACAACCACGTCCCCCCACGTCTCTACCCGTAGTCTCATGGCACCCCCGTCTATGAAAACTACTACGATGTCTCGACAGTTGGCGCCCACCATGGGGCACGCGACGTCAGGCGTTAAGTTTCGATCTGGGATACTCGGCGGAATCGGCAGTTCCATAACTGTCGGAAGCCTATAGTTCGACGATGATGTTGGACGCTTCCTCGACAATGGATCTTACATACCGGCGCAAAATCATCTGGTAAGTGCCTGCGTGTTACCGATCGGATCTGTAAATATATTTACCGGACTAACTGCAGAGGCCATGGGGTTTTGCGGTGGAAGCAAAAATTTCCCACCCGCCCTATACCCACTCGAAGATGAATATGATACCGGATTTTGCTCAGATCGCCGACATAAAAGTGATACACACTTTATCGGTATGGTGCAATCCGAGGTCGCTGAAAACACGGATGATGGAAACCCCGTACAGGAGGCAGAAAATAGCACACCCGCTATAGAGGTGGAAGATCTGACATCCTCAATATGACGATGAACTCGGAAGCTGACTCTGTGCTAGCCGCCATTGAGGCGAGATTAGAGTCAGAAACCGGATCGGACGATTTCGATTCCGAAGATGAAGATGAGGACACCTTCGAAAGAAAGGTAAAATCTCTTCAAGAGGGATTCCATGAAGTACTGATGGCAAAACCGGCTGAAAACACGGATGCCGGCAGTCAGGAAAGCCCTAAAACTCCTCCGCCAGAGGAAGAGAGAGAAGATGGAGAAACTTCTCCGATATTTCCCAACGTCAAAGAATTGACAGAGGATGAACCTGCCAAAAAACCTCCCTCTTCCAAGAAAAAAGCGCAAGGCCGCTAAAAAGCTCCAGTACAAACTCCGGAAGAAAAAATCGGCTGATCCAGCTGATGAAAGCCCGGAAGTAGGAGATGCATGCAAGCGGAATAAAGCCCGCGGAGAAGAAAGCCAAGGAAATCCTTGTTCTGCCAATGACTAAACAAGAAGAACATGATCTGTTACAAACACCAGTGGGATTAAACGAACCCCCTGAAGTGCTAGAAGCCAGGAGATGAGCTCTCCAAAGGCAACATCAACATCTACTCAGATCTCGGGAACACCTCCAAAAAACCCAGGATGACATTAGGCTCATGAAGGAAGAAATCGAAGAGTACGAGAAAAAGAATAGATCTGCCATCAAACCTACAAGGTTACCCGGAATCGTAAGACCGGAAGTACTGCCGCCAAAAGAAATGTTTGATAACCCATCTTGGAAAAAGCAGGTAAATGGCAAGGATGCCAGAGGTGAACCAATATACAAAACCGCAGCAGAAAACGCGGAAGAAGCGTTTCCCATCCTCAACAATGACATGTACTCCAACGGTGAAAAACTTCAAGGGGTGTATGCTTTCCTAGGAAAAGCATTGCAACAACAACAGCGGGGCCAAGAGCGATCAGGGAAGTTGCACGACGACTCTGCCTTATGCAAAATAGCTACTTGCGCCGCTGGAGCACCTGGACCGGAAGAACCTGGAGATTCAAACAATTCAAAGGATAAGAAAGCGGATCCGAGAAAAGACAAGAAAAATCCCGACAATAGGGATGAAGCGTCTAGAACCGGATCCCATCTCCCGAAAGGTGGACTTAACCCCACGATCGGGAAGAAAAACTCCGGAATGACTGCAAAGCAATGCCACCTCCGAGACACCCAGCTGAAAAAGCTGGAAGACAGGTTATACCTCACAGGCGTGAGAGATCTCGGACACCCCCCAGGGATAAGGAAAGACACAGGAGTAGAACTTCACCTCATCCAAAGGGGCGTGATCTCGAAAGAAATAGAGACGATCCCGGAAAAGCGCGTCCGCGCAACAATGGAAAAGAAAGGAATAGATCCCCTTCTGTCCATTCAGCCGGCAGGTACTCCGCACACATGGATAGGGCGGAAAAAGATGATCTGTACTTTGGACCTAAGTGTTTCACTGATAGGATCCGAAGGATAACCCTGCATTCTGGCTTTGCCAAAGTTGGTCCAACGTACCAAAAATATACCGGTAGTACAAACCCGGATACCTGGCTCTCAGACTACTATACAGCCGTCCAGATTAACAACGGGACAGACCTGGAAGCTGTAAAGTTTTTTCCCCTGGTGTTACTAGATGGAGCCAGAGATTGGATCAATGGATTACCATCAAGAACTGTCGACAGCTGGGATGATATGGCTCGAGTATTTACTCAGCATTTCCGGGGAACTTAGCATCAACCAGCTAAACCGTTGCACCCAGTTCGAGGATGAACCATACGTGGATTTCATCTCCAGATGGACTGCAATGAAGAATAGCTGCTCTGGAGTAACTGACGTACAAGCAATGCATGCTTTCGTCAACGGCCTAAAACCCGGACTTGTACCGTTCATGGTTGGTTCCAAACAGCACAAAGATCTCGGATCTATGCTTACAACCGCCAATGAACACTCTGCAGCCGAGGACGACATCAGAGCAAGAGGAGGCAATATCGATACATTGATACAGGCCAAGAAAAATCCTCGCCCTGAGAAAAAAGGAACTCCAGATGCAACACAAAAGCCCAAAGAGGTCAACATAGCCTTTGGAAGTGAAAAAGGGAACAGGTGGAAAGGAAGCAGTTCAGAACCAATCAATTACACTAAAGAAGAGTGGGAAAAGATTAAGTCGGAACCCTGCGTCCACCATTCGTAATTTGGGAAACCCACCCATACGAACGCACAATGCCAGCTGAGCAAGCACATGCAAGGCAGTGCAGGATCCGGAAATAAGGGGAAGAGTTCCAAAAGGAAGTTTTCCAAGAAAAAGCCAGAAGCTGAGAAAGAAGACAGTGAATCGGACACTGACAAAAAAATCCAGGAACAACAGCGAAAAGGCGAACCCAAATTTCCGAGAGTTGATGGAGAATGTGCCTTAACTTTCTTAGCAACTCCATCAGCAAAGGTGGCAAAAAGAACGCTTCGGGAAATAAACGCGGTTGTTTCGGCAACCCCCAAATTCTTGAAGTATTCAAACACGCCAATCACCTGGGATCAGACTGATCATCCCGAGAATATCCATGAACCCGGCACGCAAGCTCTTGTTGTAAGCCCTATTGTCCAGAACACTAGACTAAAAAGAGTACTGATGGATGGAGGATCCAACATTAACATAATGTACCTGGATACGCTGAGGCATCTAAAAATCTCCGAGACCCAGCTCAATTAGAGCAACATACGCTTCCATGGCATTGTTCCTGGTAGGCAAGCACGGTCCCTAGGAGAAATTTCCCTAGATGTCACTTTCGGAGAAAAAGATCACTTCCGTCAGGAAAAAGTACCATTCGAAGTGGTGCCGTTCGAAAGCGTGTATCACGCAATACTCGGACGTCCAACTTTCGCCAAGTTTATGGCAAGATCATGTTATATCTATAACAAGCTCAAGATGCCAGGGCCAAAAGGAGGAGTAATCACCATAACTGGAGACTTCAAGCTGGCGAACAAGCTGGAAAAAGAAAACTCCCTTTGCGCTGAGAAAATCATAGCAAAGGAAGTGCTGAAGGAGTTGGCTAAGGAGGTATCGCCGACAGAAATGCCGGCAGGAAAAGAAACCCGAAAGCCAACAGATAGCTTCAAAGCATCCGAGAACACAAGACAGGTAATCCTAGATCCCAAAGATCCGACAAAATTTGTCATAGTAGGAACTGGGATGACCGACAAATAGGAAGGCGAGCTCATCAAGTTCCTCCGTGAGAACTGGGATATTTTCGCCTGGTGTCCAGCTGACATGCCAGGCGTACCCAGGGAACTTGCTGAGCATCAACTTAAGGTGATTCTAGACTCCAAACCCGTCAAACAATGTCTCCGTCGATTTGACGGAAGAAGACGAAAGGCTATTGGCAAGGAAATTATCCGGGTTTTAGCAGCAGATTTCATCCAAGAAGTGATACACACTGAATGGTCTGCAAATCCGGTATTAGTACCGAAGAAAGACACTACTGCTCTTAGAATGTGTATAGATTACACCGGCTTGAACAAACTGTGTCCAAAAGATAGGTTCGCGTTACCGCGAATCGATCAAATAATAGATGCCACTGCAGGCTCTGAACTTTTATGCTTTTTGGATGCATATTCCGGGTATCACCAAATACGCATGAAAAAGGAAGATCAAATTAAGACTTCTTTTATAACCCCTTACGGGACGTACTATTACATAACCATGCCATTTGGTCTGAAGAACGCAGGTGCAACTTACCAGCGTTGCATGCAACATTGTTTGCATAGTCAGATTGGCAAAAATGTCCACGTTTACGTGGACGATATTGCTATCGTAACCAAGGAAAAAGATACGCTCCTTCAAGATTTGCGAGAAACCTTCGAAAATTTGCGCACTTACAAGATGAAGTAAAATCCATCAAAGTGTGTATTCGGGGTTCGCTCAGGAAAACTTCTGGATTTCATCGTTTCTCACAGAGGAATAGAAGTTACCCAGAAAAGATCAAAGCAATCTTAAACATCTCCAAACCTACGTGTGTAAAAGATGTCCAAAGATTGACGGGTTCCGCTGCAGCCGTCAACAGATTTATTAGTCGGCTGGGGGATAAAGCCCTACCACTCTACAAGTTGCTGAAAAAATCCGACAAATTCGAGTGGACAGAAGAGGCAGATGCATCACTAACCCAGTTGAAGGAAACTTTGATGAAAGCTCCGATTTTGGCATCCCCAAAAGACAAAGAACCTATGTTATTGTACCTCACGGCTACAAACAGGGTTATTAGTGCAATAATTGTTCTGGAACCGAAGAAAGACGAACAGAGCATACCAGACCAGCATCCGGCATATTATATAAGCGAAGTTTTCTCCGAGTCCAAACAAAGGTACCCACACTATCAAAAACTGGCATATGGCGTATTTTTCGCATCTAGAAAATTGTGCCATTACTTCCAAGGGCATTCCATAACAGTGGTGTGTAAAGCACCACTAGGGGATATAATAAACAATGCGGAGGCAACTGGCCGAGTAGCCAAATGGGGCATCGAGCTAGCAGCCTTCGACATTAAGTATCAGCCAAGGACGGCAATAAAATCCCAGGTTTTGGCAGATTTTGTCGGCGACTGGACGGAAGCAATGGAAAAAACACCAATGCCGGAGTCCGAGTACTGGATCATGCACTTTGACGGATCCAAGATGAAGGAGGGCGCTGGAGCTGGTGTAGTTTTAAAATCCCCTAAAGGAGACACAATGGAGTACGTATTACAAATACACTTCAATGCCAGCAACAACGTGGCAGAATACGAAGCTCTGCTTCATGGCTTGCATATTGCAAAAGAAATAGGTGTCAAGCGTATTTTGTGCTACGGTGACTCAGATTTGGTACAACATCATCTCAACCAAACTTGGGACGCAAAAAGCCCTATAATGGCCGAATACCGGAGAACGGTGGACGAGTTTGCCATTTGTTTCTTCGGATTCGAAGTACTCCATGTTAAAAGGGAGGAAAATTGGAACGCGGATGCATTAGCCCGCATGGGATCAGAAACGGTAAAAATCCTACCACCAGGTGTATTCGTTCAACATTTGTACGAGCCATCCATAAAAGGTGCAGATATTGATTATTCTATGGCTTCCGAGTCAATTGAAGTTATGCTCGTTAACCCGGATTGAACAATTCCATATTTAAACTTCTTAGTTAATCAGAAGTACCCGGAAGGAGCAGACGAAGTCGTGCAGAGACAAATCCGACGTCGATGCAAAGGATACACGGTAATTGACAATTGCATGTATAAACGCAGTACTTCCGGAATTTTTCTGCGATGTATTTCGCCAGAAGAAGAACGAGAAATCCTGCAAGAAATCCATGCCGGAGATTGCGGACATCATGCTCAATCAAAAAGCATAGTTAAAAAAGCATTCCGTGCCGGGTTTTTCTGGCTAACAGCCAAGACAGATGCTGAGCACATAGTCAATACATGTGCAGGGTGTCAATATTACGCCAAGCAGACTAATATGCCAGCTCAAGCACTCAAAACTATCCCCATTACATGACCGTTTGCGTTTTGGGGGCTAGATATGATGGGACCGTTCAAAACTGCACGAGGTGGACTCACACATCTACTTGTAGTTGTGGATAAATATACCAAATGGGTGGAGGCTAAACCCATAAAAAAGCTTGACGGTGTAACTGCCAAAAATTTCATCATTGACGTAGTCATGAGATACGGCGTTCCACACAGCATAATAACCGACAACGGGACAAATTTCTCCATTGTAGAGTTGGCAAAGTATTGTCGACAAACGGGAATTCGCCTAGATCTTGCATCTGTGGCACATCCGCAATCCAATGGACAGTTTGAAAGAATGAATAGCTCAATCCTGCAAGGAATACGTCCAAGACTCGAATCTCCTCTTCATAGAGAAGCTGGAGCATGGGTAGAAGAGCTACCTTCTGTGCTTTGGAGTATTCGAACAACACCAAATAGGTCAACTGGGCAAACCCCGTTTTTCCTATTTTATGGTGCGGAAGCAATCCTTCCAACGGACATGATACATGATAGCCCGAGAGTGCAAGATTTCGATGACTCGGATGCCGAAAAAGCACGACAGGATGCCGTCGATCTTTTAGAAGAGGAACGAGAACTTGTGCTTCAAAGATCCGCCATCTACCAGCAAGGTTTACGACGTTATCATAGTCGGAAAATCAGGCATCGTTCTTTGCTTTAAAGAAGGTGACCTAGTCCTAAGACTGGTGCAGCAAAGGAAGCACAAACTGGCCCCAGTATGGGAAGGACCATTTGTCATCAGTAAAGCCATCAAGAATGGATCATATTATCTTGTCGACATTCGCGACACGGAAGACGATCCCGAGAAGCCGAATCGCAAAAGAAAGAGATGATGAACTAGGAGAGACAAAGAGGCCCTGGAGTATCCAGCAGTTACGCGCCTTCTATACTTAGTTCAATTTCTATGTAAACATCTTTGAGATCATGAAATAAAGTTGTCGGAATTCTTATATCCATGTTTTTACAAGTTTATTATAGTACAAAACATGATTCCACCTTATCTATTTCCCAATGATCTTACAAAATACTCAATGTTAACCCGAATTGTGTCTGCGTGCTCGGCGTTTAAAAACTGAATGATTTTCAGCCTACTAAAGGCTAAAGGAAACTCGGATTGTGACTGCGTGCCCAAGTTTCATTCAAAAAATTCCTTACTTTTCTCTAAGCATTATCTGATTGTTTATGTGTTGGGTCACTGGAGCTAGTTAGTAAAAATGCCCTTAGTATGGTCCATGTTTCCGAGTTTGAACTGATTGGTATTACCCAGTAACTCGGCATGAAGATTCATAGTACTATTGAGCCATTTCAAACACTAAGGACAGTTAAAGCACATAAACCAGAGAACTTAGAAGATAAAGGAATAATAAACTCGGAAAACCTTGCAAAGAATTTCATAATTAAACTGCAAAAGGCGGAGTTCTTGTTCATACAAAAGAATAGAAGCATTACAATATAAATTACATTGTAAAGTGCAGTAATGCTCCTATTTTCTACTTCCACCATCCAGGTTAAGGAGAGCCCTTCTAGCATCCGAGTCCTCTTCGCTGTTGTCATTCTCGGGGGCTTCGGGAATCTCCTCTTCTGGATAGGTGATGGAGATATTCACCATAGAGGCGATCTTGGTGGCATGACCCTTGATCTCGTTGAAGATGGTGGTCCGCTGGGCCTCCGAGTATCCAAGAGGAATACCGGACGCTACGCGCCAATATTTTGCACCAGGGTAATGCACACGCATAAGGCCTAAAGCCATGCGTGCACCACCCCGTGCTGCGGAGCGCAAGGTGGACTCCTTGGATTCCGCCACCTCCAGGATAGGTCCCGGAAGTTTCTCAACTTCCGAGAATTCCCCAGTCCTTGTGGGAAGGAACTTATTGACCAGCTGCATACCAGCAACTCTGATTGCAGTCCACACCTTCCCAAAGGCTCGACTTCTCTCAATCCGAGTAAGATCTGGGTTATCTCCTGTTTTTTCAGACAAACAACCAAAAGGTTAAGCGAAAAAACAGAGAAAGAAAGCAATACATGGAAAAACCGGTAAATGAAATAAACTTACCGAGAATCTTGTCGATTTCGGAGCCTTCCTCCAGGCGCAGGTTTAAGGCATTCTCCATATCCTGGATAGTGGACTTGTCCTTTTCCGCCTGCTCGGAAGCCTTGGATTGAGCAATTCCAAGGGCCAGATTGCTGGCTTCCAGATCTTTTTTCGCCTTCATAAGCTCCTTATGAAGGTCCAAGTTCTCCTCACGGAGACTTGCGGCGTTGCCGGCATCTTCAGCTATTTCCTTGGCCTTAGCCAAAGCAGCTGGAAAGCAACGAACAAAATTCCGAATTTAGAAAAAACTCGAGAAAGTACTTAGTGAAAATCTGGATAAAAAACTTCAGAGAATAAAGCATACATGTTGTTTCCGACAGCTGTAGCTGAGATGATGCCAGCTCATTTTTCTTAACATCAAAAATAGATAGAAGGGTTCTCACCTCCTCATTCTTGATGTTAACCTTGTTAAAAATTTCCAAGTTTATTGTATCAACGGTATGCCGAAACACGGAAATGAAAGCAACACGCTTAAGTTAGAACAACCGTAATGGGAAGCATTAAGTGGAAAGCATGCTTTCGACTTATTGCTTGGGAGCTAGAGATATTACCTGGCTCATTTCCCGCAAATTTGACAAAGTTTCGTTGAATTCCTTTATATATTCAGAAAAAAGAATTCCAACGTGATGAAGGCAGTCTTGCACGACCTGACGAGGTGAAAATACGAAATCATTTCGGACAATTAGCCCGCCTTGTGGCCAAGGACGGATTAGAGGGGCAGAAGCGAAGAATTTTCTAGCTTCTGGACGAATATATCTGAGTTCATCAAATGGTTCTTCCTTTACCTGGAAATTCCTGTCTAAAATGGGAATAGGTTCGTCCTCCCCAGATGCTCGAGGATTTCTACCCATCTCTGATCCCGCCCTTTCCCTCGCACCCATGTTGGGTAAAATAGGCTGGCTGGATCGCTGAAATTGAGTATACGGGTTCGTGGTTTTATCCTCCCTGCGAAACATAGCTAAAGGGGGAGAAACTGCAGCGGAAGAAGGTTCTCCTTTGATAACAGCAGCTTTATGTTTCTTCAATTTCTTTGTCTTCAAAGAAACTCGAGCAAGGCTGAAAGGGGAAACATCCGAGAAATAAATATCTCGAAGAACTGGAGGGGAATGATAATTAAAAAAGCTCCAGCAAAATACCCGGATGTGGCGATGGGAGTTCCGTCAATATTTATTGTTTCTTCCAGGGTCACTTTCCTGTTGCGTTTCCGGACGCCATAAAAGCTGGCATATAATTCGTCAAGATCGGCGTCGGATGCAAGATCAGCTCCCTTAAGTTTGTCGAACTAGGGAAATAGCAAAGATTCATTTAAGTCAAAGAAAAGAGATAATCCGAGAGAAACCCAAAAGCGAGGAAAGTAAAAATACCTTAGGGGCTGGGTTTTCCTCGTGATATATTTCCAGACTTTCTGTATACTGGTCGCGAGTAGAGACTAGTTGGTTGACTCGTTTTATGAAGTCCCTTTTGGTGTAGGATTTTTCCGTCCCTCTCATGCTATCTTCTAGCCCTTCGTACTCGCAAAAGAGTCGGGAACGAAAAGCGAGAGGTTGAATATGGCGTCCAAACCAGCACAGAACAGTATATGTTCCAGTTAAGGGAGGCTGAGAAGAGGTAAGTTTGGCGATACGCCGCTTTATGTTCATCAAGTCTTCCGGCAAAGTTTGCACTGCTTCGATTGGCCAACTCTCTTGAGGAACGACGGCGGAATTGACGAACGGAGGAACCCCGTTTTCCTTCCCGGGAAACGGGATGTCCTGATGGTAAAAGAAGGAACCCGTCCAAAATTTGACGGATTCCGATGTTTTTATCTTTGGATACCAATCTTCCCTGAACCTTCGAAGAGTGAAAGAAATAGTTCCGTAGACGGGAAGAACACCCTCTGTGGGGTTACGCTTCACTCCGAAGCAATATTGTTAAAAATCTAGTCTGGGAGCTATTCCTAAATACCCTTCAAAAAGGGCTTGGAAACCAGCTAGGTAGAGAATGGAGTTTGGTGGAAGATTGTGCGGCTGAACGCCGTAATGGTTAAGGACGTCCAAGAAAAAGGCGGAAGGTGGCAAACCCATACCTCTCGCAATATGAGAAGTAAGGAGAACACATTCTCCGTCTTCTGGCATGGGCTCGGACTCGTCTTCCGGGTTCCGCCATTTGTCTTTAACCAGAAGCCCTTCCTTTTCCATTTTCGGAAGGAGGGATGGTGGAATGTTACTCGGACTCCAGTTGCCAGCGGATTCCGTCTCTTCTTCAGCTCTGGTGGCGGCGGAAGCTGCGGCCTCCACGGCCACGAGCTCGTCGCCAACGAGCGTGATCTTTTCCTCCACCATTTCGGGAGAGAACGGCAGAGTAGGCGCGGAGCTGGATTCTGCAAGATCTGCAGCGGCGGAAAGATTTCCTCCGTCCGCCGCGGTGCCCGTGGTCTTCGCCGGCTCGTCGCCGGTGGTGTGCACTGGGAAATCCAGTTGTGGATCCATAGTGTTTATTATCTCGTCAATTTCTTGGGCGACGGCGCGGGCTGGTGAAGACGACGGAGAGGCCATCGAAGAGCGGCGCTCGGGCGTCACCGGTGAGGACTTGGACGCTATTTGCGTTCGGGAGTTTTCTCTGTTGCGAGCTTGGGCGCTGGAATGGCGTGCGAAGTGAAAGCGGAATTTTTTCACAGAGGACGAAGACGACTATTTATAGGCGAAATCTCGTCATGATGCGTGCTAACGGCTCTTTTGACCGTTGGATGTTCAACGCGTGTCACTCGCCGAAAAATCCGGTAAATGAAACGACGGGTGATTATTGCTATCTCCTCGTTTCCCGCGAGAATCTGTCAGAGATATGTTTCTGGGTTTCCCGCCTGAAACCCAAACGCCCCTTACGTCAACATGATTAAAGCGCTGACGTAGGAAGTTCCTTCTCCACGAAGAATCGTGCGAGAAAAGCCGGATTTTCAGGATTCCGAGTTTTGCGTTACAACATCCTTTAAAGGAGAAAAAGAAGAATCAAGACTGCTGGCCGATATTTCTCGGAGAAAATACATTTGGCGAAAGACGGCGAATCAGAGTTTTTATCCTTCTTGGGGGCTACTGTCGGATATATACCAAATAGGGGTATATCAGATGGTGGTCAAAGTGCCAGATTACCAGGGTGGCCCAAGTGGTAGTGGGCTACGGTTCATTGGGCGGCCCAGTAAGCTGACGCGGAGAAGCCGGATTCTAGAAGAACCCGGATCACGGCCCACGTGATCTGGCTTGGAGTAGAAAGCGAATTCCTTACTTTCCAAGTTAATAGTTACCGTAGTCTTATAGGTTTTTTACTCTGTATGCACTAACCCGGCTATTATATAAAACCGGACGGGAGATATGATAGATAGACAAGAAGCTATAGGCTAACTCGCCGAGAAGTTGATCCTCTGCGAATAGCTAAACAGAACCTCACGTTGTACTTGTATACACAGGCTTTAGCCCTGATTAGTGAGATTGCAGGAGTAGGAACGCCGCATTACTGCGACGTGCCGAACCTGGGTAAACCCTGTGCTTTTGTCCTTCGCACAACCACGTCCCCCCACGTCTCTACCCGTAGTCTCATGGCACCCCCCGTCTATGAAAACTACTACGATGTCTCGACACATCCTTTGTCGTGTGCATGCACACGGCAAATAACTTTTTTTTATTTTTTATCCAAAATAGCTTGTTAAATTTATAATTACAAAATATAATTTTATTTATCAATTTATAATATATCCCCTTGTTTACCCTAACACGAGCATGCAATTAGTTTGACTTTGCTACCGGCTTTCAACGCGTTGAACTTTTCTCCCTCTCGTTTAGGGTTTCTCCGTAGAGGGGTTTATCTATTTTAGCAATTAATATTTTACACACGTATGAAAATTAAGAGGGCCAAAATCCTCTAGAAGAAGAAATCCATGTGTTGTGCGACCTATGCGTAGTCTAAAAGTATTTATACTCCAAACTACATCCAGGATTCAGCGTGTACCAAATTGCACCACAAGAAGGAAAATATTCTTTGTTCATGTATAAATCGGACCATTGTTCCTCTCTAGGTCCTGCTAGAAAGTCGAAAAGTACAAATCTGCCAGAGTTGTTTCATCACATTTTAATTTAAATTATCTTATACAACTGTATGGCAGAACTACACGCAGTCTTTTTATAAATGCCATAACAACGATCCATGCTAGTGAATCTTGTAGCATTAGCTGAATTACATATATTGGGCAGTCCGCTAATAAGATATCATGAACCTACTATTACAGACCCACATTGGACAACTATGGGAACTTAGCAAAGCAGAAAGCACAGCATAAGAGAACCACATAACTGAACAATGTATAACCACAATGGCCTTACATATGAATTTCACGAAGCATTGCACCAGCTGCAAGGCTCAAAAACTTTTAATTGAACTCTAGAGGGAACTTCACCCTCGATGTATGTTCTCACAGCCAAGACTGATTCCTGCGCCTCCTTTATAATAGCACTATCCACGGGAATGCATTTCATGCCCAAATTTCCAGAACACCGATAATCTTTACTAGGAAAAGTGTCCAATGTAAGCCACTTAAGTGATGGTGAATTCTCCAGAATATGGCATGTTAGCTCAATCATGCTCTTTTGGGGGCTGAAACCGGTGATCTTTACACTCTTGAGGTTGGCATGACAGTGTTTGGGAATTCGTCTTAGAGACGAGGGATCTCCCTCAAACTTGGCATACGTATACTGTGTACGTACCTGAAGACCAAAGGACATGATATTAAAACTGATTGTTCAGACATGAATATTAAATAATCTTTGCAGGATGAACAATGTCTTATTTTAGGAAAGGGTGAACATGACTTACAATGATGTGAAGCGACACCAAGGAAGGAGAAGCATCGAGAAAAGAAACCAAGGATAAATAATCATAATCCCGGTGAAAATTATATCCATAAAGATGAAGACTCAATAATTTTAAGTGGAGGAATTTCCTCGATACCACCGGTGCATTGACTATCTACAATAAAGATGTCTGAGGTTAATTAATCCAATATATGGCTAGTGTTATATGGACACTTGCCAATTAAGGGTAAGAACAAACCTCAGAACCAGAATGTATTTTAAGTGTCTCAACATTCGGCACATTGGAAGGAAGGTTGTCAATAGCGTAACTGATAGCACATTTGATGTCCAACTTCATGTTCTTCACTTTCAGCAACTCTCCAAGTGAGAGCTGCACTTCATAACCCCCAAAGCGAAATGTGGAGATATTTGGAGCTTTAACCTCCATCACCTGAAGTCTTGAGCATTCATTTACATCCAGCGAGGTGAGCCGATGCAGCCGACATGGTATCTCCAGGCGAATTATATCACTACAACATACAAGACTCAGTTGTTCCAAAGCAAAGGAATTGGATAGAAGGCACCCTAAATCGTCCCCCGTAATACGCACACGGCAAAGACGCAGCGCTGTCAGATTTTTGAAACAAAATTGAGGTGTGGGACGTAATATGCATATGTCAAGGCGGAGATATCGAAGCGAGTCTCGACCCATGTCGGACAAATGTGTGCATGGGAACTGAAATGTTGCCTTCTCCGAGCATAGTGTAAGGTCGAGTTCTTCAATCCCTGGCGTAACAGCAATCTGGAGCCAGCTATTGAGACAATCATAAGCTTTGGTATTGGAAGGGCCAAGAAACTCTAGCTTGAATGTCTTCACACCAACCCCTTTGTGGTTTGCCAGAATATGGTTAATATTGTCGTTAAACTCTCTTCTATATATTTTATAATTCCCCAAGTCCGCTGCCCACCTGCGTAAATATTCTTCCGAGCACATTGTTTCCTCGGTGAAGGTGAGATTGGGATGGCATCTCCAGGAGCGCAGAAAGGCGTGAGACACACAGGCAGCTCTGGCAGCATCTCGCATTGGCAACAGGGAATGTATATCATGCCATATTTCCTGCATGCACAAAGTAGGAAGGTTCAACATTTGGGCCGCGGAGCCAAAAGCAGAGATGAACTACTCTTTACGGATAATAGTGTACACCACTACTCATTCGCAAGAAAAGGATAATAGTGTACAGGAAATTGTTTGAAAAATGTTGGCAAGTTAGATGTACAAAATGTTGCCCCCGTACGTACGTCGATCTGTCCATAAAAAAATGTAGATGTAAAAGAGGCCAAGGAGAAGTTTCAGGGGATTAAGCACGATCAGAAGGAAAGCGGATCTTATCACAGCCTATAAGAGGAATAGTAGATATAGCAAAGGCTAGTCTTTATCATGATCAGATGATCAGGATAAGAGAGGACTGTATAAGTTAGGTGTATAGCAGCGCACAAATGAAAACTACTACAAATATGCGCCGGGAGTTTAGATGATTGCCGCACTGAAAAACAAGGTCGTCATATGTAAATTTGAACTGTGATTTGGTAATTCCTCGGATATTTTTCTCGCGGTAGGAGTCTCCGACATGAGCGTCTCATGATGTACGTACCTCTGGAAGTTCCGGCAAAGAATATCTTGCTCCGTTGCTACCTTGAGAATCGCCATCCTGTAGGCAGGAAGCAGTCGAGGCATCTGAAACGCAGCGACGAAAGCATCAGTTCGACCTTTTTTCTTCTTCCAATTTTAGATTTGCGTTGAGTATAGATATTTTTCGGTTTCCAGCAATTAATCATACGGAGCTGAAACCAGCTGATAAATCAGATGGCGAAGGAGTATAGATAATTTTCGATTTCCAGCAATCAGGCGGCTTACCGTCGGACTGGATACGGCTGGTGTCGCCCTCCCACCCCATGGAGTCCGGCCCTCGATTTTGTCCCTCTATGTATTTGTTCTTCGATATGTATTTGAAGGCGACAGGGATACTGGCACGTACTTAGTCTGGCATCCAGACGGAATTGGAAACGAACAAGGAAAACCATAAGCCGCCTGTACGGATGAGCCAAGCACCCTTATTCTGCCCGTTTGGGCCCAACTGCATCTCCACTGGCCAAACTGCAATCAATACTTTCTAGTCGTTTTCAAAAATAAAAAAAATTCATACTTTTGTTTCTAGTCTTGACAAAGCCGAACTCACACCAAACACGCGTATGTCTGCAGATAAAAAGGTTAATTTTCCATACCCCTAATGGTGGTGTCAGAATGTACTTGGCAGGACACTCGAGATGAATTATACATTTTTTTTTACTTTCAGAAATTGATATAGCTTCTTGGCATTATTAAAACGTTTGGCAATTGTTAGCTTTTGAGAATAAGAACTTTCAGAATTTTTTATAGCCTATATGAATTGTTAGAGCTTCCAAAATTATAACGACATGAGAAGTTTTATATAATAGAACACACAACTTTAGAATATCTCATAGAAATTCTAAGAAAATATATCAACATTTAGGGAAAACAAAGAAAATAAAAAATAAGCCCCCCAGAAAATTGGATATAACCCTTTTCGGCAATATGGCGCGAGCATTTTCTAGGCATCAACCCCCCCCCCCCCCCCCCCAACACACACACACACGAGGAGGCCACTGTGATATCTTAGGCGTATAGAGGCGCCGGTGTCCCTCCGGCGCGCTACTGAAACCCTAGTCGCCTAGAGCATGCGACAAGTGATTCGGGTAGAGGCACCAGCAACACATCTATCTCTCACGCTCGTGGTCATGACAAAGCGTGACGAGGTGAAGCAGAAGAAGGTGGGCCAGGCTAATTAATCGCAAGATTGCAGGTGATGCGCATCTAGATGGGGTAACTGTGGCCACCATTACCCGCCATAGATCAATCTCTCTTAAGTTATAATTAAATGTATCCTTTTTTATTGGGCAGTAGCATGGATAGCCGTCAAGTCGCAAATATATATGAGAGTAAGATTATATCACATTCGAATATAATATGCGTGGATGAAACTTGAGTGGAAATGAAAGGAATTTAATGCCGCCACATTTGTTGCCCTCCTGATAGACCACTACAACTGAAATCTGATTGCAGTGTTGTTGTGTATGAGACTATGATCTGAACAATATTGAGTGTAGAAAGTCTGAGATTTTCATGCATCAACAAAGACTTAAAACACATTTCTTAGGAGTTTCATGAAGCCCGTTTCCCCAAGATTAACAGGGGTATGTTACAAGGTCTGGTTCCACCGTGCGTGGAGGAACAAATCCGGCGAGATTGTATGGAATTTTGTAACTCTATGTCTTAAGTAATACACATCCTTTTATAAAAAAAAACATGTTTTCATATATTTTTTGTGGAACCAAAAAAATTTCAAAAATCACGGAAACGTAGTGGATATGATATTGCTAGAAACAGATAATGACAGAATACAGTACGAGCATGGATATGAAAATGAAGGACGGGTGGGCTGGGCAACAAGAAGCCACGGTGTTTTGTGTTCCTGAACCTAGGGTGTGTGTCCTCCTCGGTTAGGGGAGAAGGGACGAATTTAGGGATTCCATGATTATGTACTAGTAGAATTAGTTGGGTTAACTATGATGTAAAACTTCAAGTTGAAGTTTGAAATAGAACTCAACAAATAAAAAAAATAAATCTTTTTGCGTGAATAGTACTTAATCTAAGTTGGTTTTTGATTCTGCCCCTTATTGCTACTGATGCTAACGTTTTTATTTTTGTTTCTCAAATCATGTTTTGAATCTAGAACTAAAATTCGGTAAAGTGTTACATATATAGTGTTTCTATAAACTCCAATTGTAGTATTTAAACATGTAAACTGAGGAACGGTGCACCAAATACTTTCACCTACTAGGCATGAACATGCTCAATTTCACATGGATTTCAGGTCGTCCGAGCTGATGCTGGACAAGCAACAACACTAGCTGAAATGCCTGTTGTGTGCTGAAGATTCAAGTTTTGGGGTTCCTCTTTAAGTTCAACATTATAACATTGGGTTATCGACGATATTTTGTACTCATTCAGGATTTCTCTCTGAATTCTTGAATCATTTTGCCACAATTAACAAACAAACGAGGTAGCTAGCTATAAGTAAAATTATGCATATGCGTGACATAATTTTCTGTAGACAA
Organism: Alopecurus myosuroides; assembly: GCA_028641055.1. Taxonomy (NCBI): domain Eukaryota; kingdom Viridiplantae; phylum Streptophyta; class Magnoliopsida; order Poales; family Poaceae; genus Alopecurus; species Alopecurus myosuroides. The sequence goes on from CM054063.1 coordinate 280,993,800, forward strand.
ATGCACATACTACCCAAGAAAAAGCAATCACCATGTTTATCGCCTTAAGCTTATTTTTCAATGTATTAACCGAGTCTGTTAAAATAACCAGGCCATATTCCTTTGCGGGTATTGCTAGAAAACTGAAACAATGCATAACTTGAAATACAAAGCAAAATTAAATTAAAAATCAGAACGAAAATCCACTGCCAAAACCACGACTATTGGACAGTCGGGTAATAGTGACATAACAAACCCAAACAATCGATAGCTCTGGTAACTTAAGCAAAGCACAAGACATCTAAAAAGGAAAACTAAAAATCAGATAACTAGTATAATTTGACACCCCGAATATCACAAAGCATGACACCGGCTGCAAGGCTCCAGAACATTTAACTGAACTGTAGAGGGAACTTTCTCCTCAATGTATTTTCTTATAGCCAAGATCGTATCATGTGCCGCCATGATATCTGAGGTATACAAGGCGGGGCATTCCTTGTCCGGTATATTGCAACAACACCGATAATAGTCACGAATAGGGTCCAATGTAAGGCACTCAACCGTCGTATTCTCTAGAATATGTAGTGTTAGCTCAACCATGCTCTTTTGGGGGCGGAAACCAGTGATCTTCACACTCTTGAGGTTGCCATGGTGGTGTTCGGGCATTCGCCTCATAACCTTTCTCCCAATCGAGCCATACCAGTGGAGCTTTTCTGCCTGGAGATCAATGACCAAGATATTCGAATTAATGATTAAACTGGTTACTAGATAATATTTTAAGGGTGAATAGAGACTTACATGCAAGATAAAAGTCTCCAATGAAGGAGAAGCATCCAGGAAATAAACCAAAGATAGATAATCATACTTCTGTTGAGAACCCCATACGGAAGAAGTAACAAGAGTCAAGGACTTGAGATGGACAAATTTGCTAGATACCATAGGTACTTTGACCATCTGCACAAAAGATGGCTCGGATTAATTTTGTTCCAAGATATGGCTACTATTGTATGAATATTGTCAACTAAAATTTTTAAGGGCATACATCAGTAACAGTGTGTATGGCAAGATTCTCAAGATTTGGCACAGAGGAATTAAGCTTGTCAATAGCATAACTGATGACCCAGTTATAGTACAACTTCACGCTCTTTACTTCTAGAGATTCTCCAAAGGAGAGTTGTATTTGATTACCAGTATAGCAAAAACTGGAGAGGTTTGGAGCTTTGCTCTCAATCGCCTGAAGGTTCCTGCATTCAAAAACCTCTAGGTAGCTGAACCGTTGCAGTAGGAAAGGTATCTCAAGGCGAAATATATCATCACAATAAGTGAGTTCCAATCGTTCCAAAGCGAAGGAACCGGAAAGAAGGCACCCTAACTCGTCCCCCGTAATAAACACTCCACAAAGATGTAGCACTGTCAGGCTTCTCAAACCAAGTTCGCAAGTAGGATGTAAGTCACAATTGCGAAGGTTGAGATGTCGGATCGTGTTCCCGCTCCCGTCATATAAAATTGAGCAAGGGAAGTTGTACTTTATCTCCCCTGACCACAGCAGGATAAGGGTAAGTTCTTTGGTCATTGGTGTAATAGCGATCTCGAGCCAGCTATCAAGACGATCATAATGTTTGGCACTGTATGGACCATCTAATTCAAGCATGAAGGTCTTAACGCCATCGGTTGAGTGGTTCACCATAATATTTTCGATACTGTTGTCGAACTCTGTTATATCAATCTTCACGGGTCCTCTACGTAGAATTTCTTTTGAGAAAATAGTTTCCTTGGTTAGGGTAAGATAGGTATGGCATCTCCACGAGCGTAAAAAGGCGTGAGACACGCAGGCAGCCCGAGCAGCCTCTCGCATTGGTACTAAGGAATGTATATGATTCCAGATTTCCTGCATGCACAATCGGAAAATTTTAACACTGGAATCGCCAAGGAAATGTTATAAACGAAGTACACTTCTACTAGAAAAAGCTTGGTTTTAAGCTTGGCATAAGGACTCCATCAATCATATACAGAAGGAAGTTGGATCCCTCTGGAAAAAAATATCACTCCATTTTAACAGGAATGGCTGTAGGAATAACATGGGAACTAAACTCATAGAGATAAAAAAAAAATCCCTCTGGAGAGTTAGCTGTCACGGAACTAAAGCAAAACTGCTAATATGCATTAGGACTCTTTAGATTTTTCCGCAGTGAAAGATAGGTTTATCAACTTCCATTTAGCTACTATACTCTGCTGGAGTGCTGGTATTTGACTTGTGACAGAATCATTGTCTTTCTTTTGCTTCCTTGACGTACGTACGTACCTCGGGAAGATCTGACCATGAACATATCGTTCTCTTGCTACCTTGAGAGTCATCATCGTCCTGTCGGCACGGTGAGCTTTTCCTTTGAGCCAATGGAGCCATCCATCCATTATCTGCGACACACCAATGATATGATTAGCACAGGCGCAATGAGTTGGAGCGCATGCACAGATCAGCTGGATCCTTTTATCCAGTTTCGTACAAGAATTTCCTTTGAAAAATTGTGTACAAGAACAAGACGCGGACAAAACACATTTGTCCATGAACTGCCGGTGCCTGGTACGATACTCTGGATGCCCCTTCCTTCAGAGATATTCAGATGCCGCTGAAGCTGAAGCACTAGCTTGCCTGGCAGGCGCTAAAGTTGAAGCGGATAAGATTCAGAGGCCTGCTATATATCATCGAATTTGATTGTGCGGAAGTTTTTTTTAAAAAAAACTTTCCAAACCCTAGGAGTATGCGTGCCTCATGGATGCAGACGATCGCGGCAACGACTGGTGTATGCTATTGTATTGGTCATATTGGCACAAGATCAAGATTTGAGCTAATTGGGTATGAGATCGAGGACCGCCGAGGCGACGCAAATTAGCAAGTTTCGTCAAGATTATTTCAATCTAATGCGACCGGACCCCAATAAGCAGATCGATAGTAGCAGAGAGGTTGAAGGAGCTAGGGCTTACTACTTGCTTGGCCACGGCCCCGCTCCCTCTCCATGTAGTCTCTTTTCTTCTCTAACGAGTCACGATCGACCTGTATCTGAACTCTGGAGGCGCCGCCGGCTACATGGAAAAAGATGGAACCATAAGGAAAGACGTTCCAAACTTATAGATGGGCCGAGAGTGGTAGCCTGGTGGACCAGTATTTGTATCGGCCCTTAGCCTTAAATCATGCCGTACTAGATCAACTGAGATAATAGTACAAGTCTTTCTGGGAATCTCAGTCACTGTAGGAATAGCTAAACTATGATGGTGGTCAGTGGTCACCGGAAATAATTAGCAGCTACTACTAAGAAAGATCCAATTTAATTAAGTTAAGTGATGGGCGTCGTCTGAGGCTCAAAATTTTCCAGCCCGCGGATTCCGTTGACACGTGTCCACGTTTTATTAGAAAACCCGCTTTTACACCGGTAGCAAAAAAAAATCGTTTTTCTCCTATGTAGCAAAGTAAAACATTTCGTCTCAGAAAAAGAAAAGACAAAGCTCGTTGGAAGACCCGTAGCAAAAGAAATTGCTACAGTAGCAAAAGTCGATTTTCGCCAGAGACATGGCAGGAAGACTCTCGCTCGCCGGGAGAATCTCATAGCAAAAAAATGGACTGATATAGCAAATAATAGACTAATTGTATAAAAAAAATCATTCTATTATAGAAAAAACTCGACCTCGCCGAAGATATCGCCGGAGTTCTCGTAGCAAAAAAATTATACAAAAAACAAAACAAAAACGAGTGTATAGCAAAAATTTCGCCGGGCTGTAATTTTCGGAGGACTGCTCCGGCCTTCGGGAGCACCGTCACCGGCCTATTGGAGCACCGGTGTCGGTGTTCGGGAGCATTCCTTTTGCAGCACCGGAGGCGCCCGCTCGAGAAAGAAAGTAGTCGGAAGATGGGTCGTCGGCGCAGCGTGTGAGGAGAGGAGGGGCGGTGCATGGCACGTTCGTGGCGGTGTGTGGCCGGGACAGCAAGAGACACCAGTGCATGCCATGGGGCGGCCGATCTTGGAGCTTGAAAACGAGGCGCGAAGGAGCTTGGCGCATTCTGAGCCTACGTCGTAGAGGCGGCAGTCGAGGAGTCACTAGCGGTGGCGGTCGGTGCGGTGTGCAGATGGCGTCGTCGTGAAGGAGGACGATGCAGAGGCGCGGAGGAAGGAGAAACCGGCGACGTGTGTCGCGTGGAAACAGTGTGGCGGTCTCGCCGGGATCTAGGAAACATCGCTGTCGAGACATCGTAGTAGTTTTCATAGACGGGGGTGCCATGAGACTACGGGTAGAGACGTGGGGAAACGGGATCGCGTTGAAGATAAAGACACAGGATTTACCCAGGTTCGGTACGTCGTAATAACACGGCGTTCCTACTCCTGCAATCTCACTGATCAGGGCTAAAGCCTGTGTATACAATTACAATGTGAGGTTCTGTTTAGCTATTCGCTGAGGATCAACTTCTCGGCGAGTTAGCCTGTAGCTTCTTGTCCATCTATCATATCTCCCGTCCGGCTTTATATAATAGCCAGGTTAGGGCATACAGAGTAGAAACCTAGAAGACTACGGTAGCTACTAACTTGGAAAGCAAAGAATCCGCCTTCTACTCCAAGCCATATCACGTGGGCCGTGATCCGGGTTCTTCTAGAATCCGGCTTCTGTGCGTCAGCTTACTGGGCCGCCCAATGGACCATAGCCCACTACCACTTGGGCCACCTTGGTAATCCGGCACTTATGACTACCATCCGATATACCCCTATTCAGTATATATCCGACAGTAGCCCCCAAAAAGGATTAAAACTCTGATTTGCCGTCTTTCGCCAAATGTATATTGTCCGAGAAATATTGGCCAGCAGTTTTGATTCTTCTTATTCTTCTTTTAAAAAGAGATGGTAACGTGAAACTCGGAATTCTGGAAATCCGGCTTTTCTCACACGATCCTTCGTGGAGAAAGAACTTCCTACGTCAGCGCTTTAATCATGCTGACGTAAGGGACGTTTGGGTTTCAAGCGGGAAACCCAGAAACATATCTCTGACAGATTCTCGCGGGAAATGAGAAGATAGCCATAATCACCCTGTCGATTCATTTTCCGGATTTTCCGGCGAGTGACACGCGTTGGACATCCAACGGTCAAAAGAGCCGTTAGCACGTATCCTGACGGATTTCCGGCTATAAATAGCCTTCTTCGTCCTCCGGAAAAACATTCCGCCCCCACTTCGAACGCCATTACAGCGCCCAAGCTTCCAGCAGAGAGAAATACCCGAACGCGCACCGCGTCCAAGACCTCACCGGAGGCGAGCCTGCACCGCCACCCAATGGCCTCTCTGTTATCTTCGCCAGCCCGCACCACCGCGCAAGATATTGAGGATATCATCAATACGATGGATCCTTTATTGGACTCCCCTGTGCATGCCGGCGGCGACGAACCAGTGAAGACCGCGGGTACCGCGGCGGACGGAGGAAATCCTTCCGCCGCCGTGGATCTTGCGGGTTCCAGCTCCGCGCCCTCTCCGCCGTTCGCTCCTGAGACGGCGGAGGAAAAACTCAAGCTCGTTGGCGACGAGCTCTCAGCCGCGGAGGCCGCCGCCGGAGCTGATGAAGAGATGGAATTTGTCGGCAACTGGAGTCCGAGTAATATTTCTCCTCTCTGTGATAACCCAAAATTTTGAGAAATTAATAATTGAAGTCCAAAATAATTAGCTTTATTTTGCTAATCTGTTTCTGGGTGTTAATAAGTTATTTGTAACAAAATTAGGAAAGCTAACCTTACTTGCTTTTGGTTGATCATTAGCTGGTACTAGCACTAGTATGCATCGAGCTGTCTAAATTGTGCATGCAATGACAAAATAGCTAAGTTAATCCTAGTGATAAAATGCAACCTGACTTGTTTGTGTATGTCAAATAATAAATAGTACTTGTGCTTGTCGATGGAGCTAACTAGCACTAGCTAGTAGTAGTACACGGTGAGTGTATTCTTTGGAAGAGATTATCTGGTGCATGTATTGTTTCATTGCATCGTGCATGCATAAAAATCAGGATGTGACAACGTGGCTTGATAGGAGAGGGAGTTGGATGTGCTGGCAAGCAAAAGTGGCTCAGTCAGCAAGCTACCCAGGTTGCATGTCAGCCAGGTTGTTGGGCGAGTTAGCTTTGCTCACCTCCAGGAAGTCGGCCAAGCGGTTAGCGGCAGGATATTTTAATCAGTTGTCTACACGATCCATTCCTATAAATAGCTAGCCAAGTTTCTAGTTTAGTCCCTCCGTGAGCATGCTAAGTGAAGAAAGAGGCCTAGCGAGCCAGCAAGAATAAGTTAAGCCAGAGAGTGAGAGCGAGTATAAGTGCTAGCTAGTGCGTGTGTGTATTTTGGAAGAGATTGGAGTGCACATAAAACGCCAGGAGATGCTGCTGGAAAATACAGAGAGAGAGTAGATGACGTCGATTATAGAGGGCGATGGTGACGGAGTTCACTAGCATGAGATGGCCGACGAGTGTAGAGCCTGGCGAGTAACTCTCTGGTGTCGCTGGTGGTATTGTTGGTGGTATTCTTTGGCTACGTATAGCCGTAGCATATGAGCTCAAGCGGGGATATTATCTGTCAGATGATTGTTATTCAGGCAAGCTCTTCCCACTCTCGTGTATTTTGTAGACTATGCTTTGCTATGAATTTGCATGATACCATACTGGTACGAGAGATGTGTGGATATATCGGGGCTATGGTGCTGGTATCGTTATGCGATGATGGATCCGTAGGAGCCACCGATACGAACCGGGCTTAGCACGTGTATTCGCATGGACAATGAACTGGTGTTTTTATAAAGAAAAACTTGGTGTTACGAAGGTGATCGTATTGTACTGGTCACAGTTCGGGTATGGGACTGACTGTGTTCTTCGTGAGGGACGGCCCTTATTCGGGAAAGTGTTTGTGATGGATCCGTAGGAACGACCGACATGAGTAGGTCAAGGTGTCCGGTGTCTGGGCGGGTCAAAGAGCTCTGCTCTTCTGGAGTCTGTGTGGTTCTGGTTGAGACTGTCGATGTCGGAGTATCCCTCTTAAGAGTGTAAACATATGAATATTCATCCCTGTGAGTCCCGGGTAGGGAACCTTACCTTCATGTGTGGCACCATGTGTTTTAATCTGCTTAATTACTTAACCACAATGTTTTTAATGTATTTCGAAAACCTAGTGTATTTTACAAAGTATATGAAAGTGTATGAATAGTTTGCTGAGTACGACTTGTTTGTACTCACCCTTCTACCCTATGTTTTTATCAGAGTTCGCAGCGGAAGACGATGTCATCCGAGGAGTAGTCCGGTCTAGCGGTCTAGCAGTATGGGAAACGACTAGATAATTTATCTTGTAAAGAAGTTTGTAATAATCTTGTAAATTGAGTAAATGAGCTGTTTATGACCCACTGTGCTGGTTATTCCTGTTTTTGTACGCCTTGCACGTGTATAGGCCTCCGGTCTATAGGCGCGCGGCGGCTGTCATTCTCCCAGCCCCGGTCTCGGGGCGTGACAGTAAAAGTGCTATCAGAGCTCAAGGTTATAGGTCACGCGGGAAAAAAAATGGGTAGATCGTTAGTTTCATTTTGCGACTAATAGTAATTGATTTTTTAATATATGGTTTGATTGCTTGACAAATATTTTGTTTGTCTAACAATAGATTAAAAGAAAATTGTTTGTTAGTTTTAATAAAAATGGTGTAGATTGCTTTGGTGCTGAATTTTGGGGACGAAATTCTTATAAGGTGGGGAGGATGTGATAATCCAAAATTTTGAGAAATTAATAATTGAAGTCCAAAATAATTAGCTTTATTTTGCTAATCTGTTTCTGGGTGTTAATAAGTTATTTGTAACAAAATTAGGAAAGCTAACCTTACTTGCATTAGCTAGTACTAGCACTAGTATGCATCGAGCTGTCTAAATTGTGCATGCAATGACAAAATAGCTAAGTTAATCCTAGTGATAAAATGCAACCTGACTTGTTTGTGTATGTCAAATAATAAATAGTACTTGTGCTTGTCGATGGAGCTAACTAGCACTAGCTAGTAGTAGTACACGGTGAGTGTATTCTTTGGAAGAGATTATCTGGTGCATGCATGTATTGTTTCATTGGATCGTGCATGCATAAAAATCAGGATGTGGCAACGTGGCTTGATAGGAGAGGGAGTTGGATGTGCTGGCAAGCAAAAGTGGCTCAGTCAGCAAGCTACCCTGGTTGCATGTCAGCCAGGTTGTTGGGCGAGTTAGCTTTGCTCACCTCCAGGAAGTCGGCCAAGCGGTTAGCGGCAGGATATTTTAATCAGTTGTCTACACGATCCATGCATTCCTATAACTAGCTAGCCAAGCTTCTAGTTTAGTCCCACCGTGAGCATGCTAAGAGAAGCAAGAGGCCTAGCGAGCCAGCAAGAATAAGTTAAGCCAGAGAGTGAGAGCGAGTATGAGTGCTAGCTAGTGCGTGTGTGTATTTTGGAAGAGATTGGAGTGCACATAAAACGCCAGGAGATGCTGCTGGAATACAGAGAGAGAGTAGATGGCGTCGATTGTAGAGGGCGATGGTGACGGAGTTCACTAGCATGAGATGGCCGACGAGTGTAGAGCCTGGCGAGTAACTCTCTGGTGTCGCTGGTGGTATTGTTGGTGGTATTCTTTGGCTACGTATAGCCGTAGCATATGAGCTCAAGCGGGGATATTATCTGTCAGATGATTGTTATTCAGGCAAGCTCTTCCCGCACTCTCGTATATTCTGTAGACTATGTTTTGCTATGAATTTGCATGATACCATACTGGTACGAGAGATGTGTGGATATATCGGGGCTATGGTGCTGGTATCGTTATGCGATGATGGATCCGTAGGAGCCACCGATACGAACCGGGTTTAGCACGTGTATTCGCATGGACAATGAACTGGTGTTTTTATAAAGAAAAACTTGGTGTTACGAAGGTGTTCGTATTGTACCGGTCACAGTTCGGGTATGGGACTGACTGAGTTCTCCGTGAGGGACGGCCCTTGTTCGGGAAAGTGTTGGTGATGGATCCGTAGGAGCGACCGACATGAGTAGGTCAAGATGTCCGGTGTCTGAGCGGGTCAAAGAGCTCTGCTCTTCTGGAGCCTGTGTGGTTCTGGTTGAGGCTGTCGATGTCGGAGTATCCCTCTTAAGAGTGTAAACGTGTGAATATTCATCCCTGTGAGTCCCGGGTAGAGAACCTTACCTTCATGTGTGGCACCATGTGTTGTAATCTGCTTAATTACTTAACCACAATGTTTTTAATGTATTTCGAAATCCTAGTGTATTTTACAAAGTATATGAAAGTGCATGAATAGTTTGCTGAGTACGACTTGTTTGTACTCACCCTTCCACCCTATGTTTTTTATCAGAGTTCGCAGAGGAAGACGATGTCATCCGAGGAGTAGTCCGGTCTAGCGGGATGGGAAACGACTAGATAATTTATCTTGTAAAGAAGTTTGTAATAATCTTGTAAATTGAGTAAATGAGCTGTTTATGACCCACTGTGCTGGTTATTCCTGCTTTTCTACGCCTTGCACGTGTATAGGCCTCCGGTCTATAGGCGCGCGGCGGCTGTCATTCTCCCAGGCCCGGTCTCGGGGCGTGACACTCTCCTCCTTCCACAAATGGAAAAGGAAGGGCTTATAGTCAAAGGAAAATGGCGGAACTCGGAAGATGAGCTCGAGCCCATACCAAAAGACGGGGAATGCGTCCTCCTTACTTCTCACATCACGAGAGGTATGGGTTTGCCACCTTCCGCCTTTTTCTTGGATGTTCTTAACTATTACGGCGTTCAGTCACACAATCTTTCTCCCAACTCCGTTCTCTATCTAGCTGGTTTCCAAGCCCTCTTTGAAGGGTATTTAGGAATAGCACCCAGTCTAGATTTTTTGCGATATTGCTTTGAAGTGAAGCATAACCTCACAGAAGGTATTCCTCCCATCTGCGGAACTATTTCTTTCACTCTTCGGAGGCTTAGGGAAGATTGGTATCCGAAGATAAAAACATCGGAACCCGTCAAATCTTGGATGGGTTCCTTCTTTTACCATCAGGACATCCCATTTCCTGGTAAGGAAAGCGGGGTTCCTCCATTCGTTAATTCCGCCGCCGCTCCTCAAGAGAGTTGGGCAGTTGAAGCAGTGCAGACATTGCCGGAAGACCTGATGAGGATAAAACGGCGTATCGCCAAGCTTACTTCCTCTCAGCCTCCCTTAACTGGAAAAGACACTGTCTTATGTTGGTTTGGACGCCGTATTCAACCTCTTTCTTTTCGTTCCCGGCTCCTTTGCGAATATAAAGGGCCAGAAGATAGCATGAGGTGGACGGATAAATCTTATACCAAAAAGGATTTCAAGAAACGAGTCAACCAACTGGTCGCCACCTGCGATCAATACGTAGAAAGTCTGGCAATATATCACGAGGAGAATCCAGCCCCTAAGGTATCTATATTTTCCTTGCTTTGGGTTTCTCTCGGATTAACCTCTTTTCCTGACTTTAACGAATCGTTGCTACTTCCCTAGTTCGACGAACTCGAGGGAGCTGATCTTGCTTCCGACGCCAAGCTTGACGAATTACATGCCAGCTTTTATGGCGGCCGGAAACGCAAAAGGCAAGTGACCTTCGAGGAAACGATAACTATTGACGGAATTCCCGTCGCCACATCCAAGTATTCTGCTGGAGCTTTTTTAATCGTCATTCCCCTCTAGTTCTTCGAGATATTTATTTCTCGGATGTTCCCTTTTTAGCTTTGCTCCAACTCCTTTAAAGACAAAGAAACTGAAGAAACATAAAGCTGCTGCCAAAAGAGAACCTTCCTTTGCTGCAGTTTCTCCTCCTTTAGCTATGTCTAGTAGGAAGTATAAAACCACGAAGCCGGATAATCAATTTCAGCAATCCAGCCAGCCTATTGCACCTACCATGGGTGCAAGGAAAAGGGCGGAAACACAGATGGGCAGAAATCCTCGATCATTTGGGGGGGGGGGGGACGAACCCATTCCCAATTTGGACAGGAATATCCGGATAAAGGAAGAACCATTTGACGAACTCGGATATATTCGTCCAGAAGCTAGGAAATTCTTCGCTCCTGCCCCTCTGATCCGTCCTTGGCCACAAGGCGGGTTAATTGTCCGGAATGATTTCGTATTTTCACCTCGTCAGGTCATACAAGACGGCCTTCATCATGTTGGAATTCTTTTTTCTGAATATGCAAAAGAATTCAACGAGACTTTGACAAACTTGCGGGAAATGAGCCAGGTAATATCTCTAGCCCCCAAGCAATAAGTTGAAAGCATACTTTCCCCTTAATGCTTCTTATTACGCTTGTTCGAACTTAAGTGTTTGGCTTTCATTTCCGTGTTTCAGCATACCGCTGATGCAATAAACTTGGAAATTTTTAATAAACTTAACGTCAAGAATGAAGAGATGAGAACCCTTCAATCTATTATTGAGTTTAAGAGCAATGAGCTGGCATCATCTCAGCTACAGCTATCGGAAACAACAGGTATGCTTTATTCTCTGAAGTTTTTTATCCGGATTATCACTAAGTACTTTCTCGAGTTTTTTCTAAACTCGGAATTTTTTCCTTGCTTTCCAGCTGCTTTGGCTAAGGCCAAGGAAGTAGCTGAAGATGCCGGCAATGCCGTGCGGCTCCGTAAGGAGAATTTGGACCTTCATAAGGAACTTATGAAGGTTCAACAAGACCTGGAAGCCAGTAATCTAGCCCTTGGGATTGCTCAATCCAAGGCTACTGAGCAGGCGAAAAAAGATAAGTCCACTATCCAAGACTTGCAAAGTATCTTATTCCTGCGCCTGGAGGAAGGTTCCGAAATCGACAAGGTTCTCGGTAAGTTTATTTCATTTACCGGTTCGTCCATGTCTTGCTTACTTTCTCTGTTTTTGCGCCTAACCTTTTTGGTTGCTTGTTCCGAAAAAACAGGAAATTATCCAGGTCTTACTCGGATTGAAAAAATCCGAGCCTTTGGGAAGATTTGGAATGCGATCAGAGATGCTGGGATGCGGCTGATCAACAAGTTCCTCCCCACAAGGAATGTGGAATTCTCGGAAGTTTATAAGCTTCCGGGTGCTATCCTGGAGGTGGCGGAATCCAGGGAGTCCACCTTACGCTCCGCAGCACGGGGTGGTGCACGCATGGCCCTCGGCCTTATGCGTATGCATTACCCTGGTGCCAAATCTTGGCGCGTGGCGTCCGGTATCCCTCAAGGATACACGGAAACCCAACGGACCACCATCTTTGATGAAATCAAAGGTCACGCCACCAAGATCGCCTCCCTGGTGAATATCTCCATCACTTATCTGGAAGAGGAGATCCCCGAAGCCCCCGAGAATGACAGCAGCGAAGAAGACTCGGATGCTTGAAGGGCTGTCCTTAACCTGGATGGTGGAAGTAGAAAATAGGAGCATTACTGCACTTTTACAATGTAATTTATATTGTAATGCTTCTATTCCTTTTGTATAAACAAGAACTCCGCCTTTTGCAGTTATAATTATGAAATTCTTTGCAAGGTTTCCGGGTTTTAATATTCCTTTATCTTCTAAGTTCTCTGGCTTATGTGTTTTAACTGTCCTTAGTGTTTGAAATGGCTCAATAGTACTATGAATCATCATGCCGAATTACTGGGTAAAACCAATCAGTTCAAACTCGGAAACATGGATCATACTAAAGGCATTTTTACTAACTAGCTCCAGTGACCCAACACATAAGCAATCAGATAATACTTAGAGAAAAGTAAGAAATTTTTTGAATGAAACTTGGGCACGCAGGCACAATCCGAGTTTCCTTTAGCCGTTAGTAGGCTGAAAATCATTCAGTTTTTAAACACCGAGCACGCAGGCACAATTCGGGTTAACATTGAGTATTTTGTAAGATCATTGGGAAATAGATAAGGTGGAATCATGCTTTGTACTATAATAAACTTGTAAAAACATGGATATAATAATTCCGACAACTTTATTTCATGATCTCAAAGATGTTTACATAGAAATTGATCTAAGTATAGAAGGGACGTGACTGCTGGATACTCCAAGGCCTCTTTGTCTCTCCTAGATCAACATCTATATTTCTCTTTCTTTTGCGATTCGGCTTCTCGGGATCGTCTTCCGTATCTCGAATGTCGACAAGATAATATGATCCATTCTTCATGGCTTTACTAATGACAAATGGTCCTTCCCATACTGGGGCCAGTTTGTGCTTCCTTTGCTGTACCAATATCAGCACTAGGTCACCTTCTTTAAAAGAACGATGCCTGATTTTCCGACTATGGTAACGTCGTAAACCTTGCTGGTAAATGGCGGATCTTTGAAGCACAAGCTCTCGTTCCTCTTCTAAGAGATCGACGGCATCCTGTCGTGCTTCTTCGGCATCCGAGTCGTCGAAATCCCGCACTCTTGGGCTATCATGGATCATGTCCGTTGGAAGGATAGCTTCCGCACCATAAACTAGGAAAAACGGGGTTTTCCCAGTTGACCTGTTTGGCGTCGTTCGAATGCTCCAAAGCACGGAAGGTAGCTCTTCTACCCATGCTCCAGCTGCTCTATGAAGAAAAGATTCGAGTCTTGGGCGTATTCCTTGCAGGATTGAGCTATTCATTCTCTCAACCTGTCCATTGGATTGCGGGTGTGCCACAGATGCGAGATCTAGGCGAATTCCCGTTTGTCGTCAATATTTTGCCAATTCTCCAATGGAGAAATTTGTCCCGTTGTCGGTTATTATGCTGTGTGGAACGCCGTATCTCATGACTATGTCAATGATGAAATTTCTGGCAGTTACACCGTCCAGCTTTTTGATGGGTTTAGCCTCCACCCATTTGGTATATTTATCCACAGCTACAAGTAGATGTGTAAGTCCGCCTCGCGCAGTTTTGGATGGTCCCATCATATCTAGCCCCCAGACCGCAAACGGCCATGTAATTGGGATAGTTTTGAGTGCTTGGGCCGGCATATTAGTCTTCTTGGCGTAATATTGACACCCTGCACATGTGTTCACTATGTGCTCAGCATCTATCTTGCTCAGCATCTGTCTTGGCTGTTAGCCAGAAAAACCCAGCACGGAATGCTTTTTTAACTATGCTTTTTGATTGAGCATGATGTCCGCAATCTCCGGCATGGATTTCTTGCAGGATTTCTTGTCCTTCTTCTGGTGAAATACATCGCAGAAAAATTCCGAAAGTACTGCGTTTGTACAGGAAATTGTCAATTACCGTGTATCCTTTGCATCGACGTTGTATTTGTCTCTGCAAGACTTCGTATGCTACTTCCGGGTACTTCTGGTTGACTAGGAAGTTTAAATATGGAATTGTCCAATCCGGGTTAACGAGCATAATTTCAATTGACTCGGAAGCCAGATGATAATTAATATCTCCACCTTTTATGGATGGTTTGTACAAATGCTGGACGAATACGCCTGGTGGTAGGATTTTTACCCTTTCTGGCCCCATGCGGGCTAACGCATCCGCGTTCCAATTTTCCTCCCTTTTAACGTGGAGTACTTCGGATCCGAAAAAACAAATGGCGAACTCGTCCACCGTTCTTCGGTATTCGGCCATTATAGGGCTTTTTGCATCCCAGGTTTGGTTAATCTGATGTTGTACCAAATCCGAGTCGCCGTAGCACAGGATGCGCTTAACCCCTATTTCTTTTGCAATATGCAAGCCATGAAGCAGAGCTTCGTATTCTGCCACGGTATTGCTGGCGTTGAAGTGTATTTGTAATACGTACTCCATTGTGTCTCCTTTAGGGGATTTTAAGACTACACCAGCTCCAACGCCCTCCTTCATCTTGGATCCGTCAAAGTGCATTATCCAGTACTCGGACTCCGGCATTGGTGTTTTCTCCTTTGTTTCCGTCCAGTCGGCGACAAAATCTGCCAAAACCTGGGATTTTATTGCCGTCCTTGGCTGATACTTAATGTCGAAGGCTCCTAGCTCGATACCCCATTTGGCTACTCGGCCAGTTGCCCCCGCATTGTTTATTATATCCCCTAGTGGTGCTTTACATACCACTGTTATGGAATGTCCTTGGAAGTAATGGCGCAACTTTCTAGATGCGAAAAATACACCATATGCCAGTTTTTGATAGTGTGGGTACCTTTGCTTGGACTCGGAGAAAACTTCACTTATATAATATACCGGATGCTGGTCTGGTATGCTCTGTTCATTTTTCTTCCGTTCCACAACAATTACTACACTGATAACCTGTTTGTAGCCGTGAGGTACAATAACATAGGTTCTTCGTCTTTTGGGGATGCCAAAATCGGAGCTTTCATCAAAGTTTCCTTTAACTGGGTTAATGCTGCATCTGCCTCTTCTGTCCACTCGAATTTGTCGGATTTTTTCAGCAACTTGTAGAGTGGTAAGGCTTTATCCCCCAGCCGACTAATAAATCTGCTGACGGCTGCGGCGGAACCCGTCAATCTTTGGACATCTTTCACACACGTAGGTTTGGAGATGTTCAAGATTGCTTTGATCTTTTCCGGGTTAACTTCTATTCCTCTGTGAGAAACGATGAAACCCAGAAGTTTTCCTGAGGGAACCCCGAATACACACTTTGATGGATTTAACTTCATCTTGCAAGTGCGCAAGTTTTCGAAGGTTTCTCGCAAATCTTCTAGGAGCGTGTCCTTTTCCTTGATTACGACAGCAATATCGTCCACGTAAACGTGGACATTTTTGCCAATTTGACTATGCAAACAACGTTGCATGCAACGCTGGTAAGTTGCACCTGCGTTCTTCAGTCCAAATGGCATGGTTATGTAATAATACGTCCCGTACGGGGTTATAAAAAAAGTCTTAATTTGATCTTCCTTTTTCATGCGTATTTGGTGATACCCGGAATATGCATCCAAAAAGCATAAAAGCTCAGAGCCTGCAGTGGCATCTATTATTTGATCGATTCGCGGTAACGCGAACCTATCTTTTCGACACAATTTGTTCAAACCGGTGTAATCTATACACATTCTAAGAGCGGTAGTGTATTTCTTCGGTACTAATACCGTATTTGTAGACCATTCAGTGTGTATTACTTCCTGGATGTAATCTGCTGCTAAAAGCCGGATAATTTCCTTGCCAATAGCCTTCCGTCTTCTTCCGTCAAATCGACGGAGACCTTGTTTGACGGGTTTGGAGCCTAGAATCACCTTAAGTTGATGCTCAGCAAGTTCCCTGGGTACGCCAGGCATATCAGCCGGACACCAGGCGAAAATATCCCAGTTCTCACGTAGGAACTTGATGAGCTCGCCTTCCTATTTGTCGGTCATCCCAGTTCCTACTACGACAAATTTTATCATATCTTTGGGATCTAGGATTACCTGTCTTGTATTCTCGGATGCCTTGCAGCTATCTGCTGGCTTCCGGGTCTCTTTTCCTGCCGGCATTTCTGTCGGCGATACCTCCTTAGCTAGCTCCTTCAGCTCTTCCTTTGCTATGATCCTCTGAGAGCAAAGGGCGTTTTCTTTTTCCAGCTTGTTCGCCAGCTTGAAGTCTCTAGTTATGGTGATTACCCCTCCTTTCGGCCCTGGCATCTTCAGCTTGTTATAGATATAACATGATCTTTCCATAAATTTGGCGAAAGCTGGACGTCCGAGTATTGCGTGATACACGCTTTCGAATGGCACCACCTCAAAGGATACTTTTTCCTGACGGAAGTGATCTTTTTCTCCGAAAGTGACATCTAGGGAAATTTCTCCTCGGGATCGTGCTTGCCTGCCAGGAACAGTGCCATGGAAGCGTATGTTGCTGTAGCTGAGCTGGGTCTCGGAGATTTTCAGATGCCTCAGCGTATCCAGATAAATTATGTTAATGCTGGATCCTCCGTCCATCAGCACTCTTTTTAGCCTAGTGTTCTGGACAATAGGGCTTACAACAAGAGCTTGTGTGCCGGGTTCAGGGATGTTTCCGGGATGATCAGACTGATCCCAGGTGATTGGTGTGTTCGAATACTTCAAGAATTTCGGGGTTGCCGGAACAACCGCGTTTATTTCTCGAAGCGTTCTTTTTGCCACTTTTGCTGATGGAGTTGCTAGGAAAGTTAGAGCAAATTCTCCGTAAACTCTCGGAAACTTGGGTTCGCCTTTTCGCTGTTGCTTCTGGATTTTTTCGTCAGTGTCCGATTCATTGTCTTCTTTCTCAGCTTCTGGCTTTTGTTTGGAAAATTTCCTTTTGGAACTCTTCCCCTTATTTCCGGATCCTGCACTGCCTTTCATGTGCTTGTTCAGCCGGCATTGTGCGTTCGTATGGGTGGGTTTCCCGAATTGCGAATGGTGGACGCAGGGTTCCGACTTAATCTTTTCCCACTCTTCTTTAGTGTAGTTGATTGGTTCTGAACTGCGTCCTTTCCACCCGTTCCCTTTTTCACTTCCAAAGGCTATGTTAACCTCTTTGGGTTTTGGTGTTGCATCTGAAGTTCCTTTTTTCTCAGGGCGAGGATTTTTCTTGGCTAGTATCAGTGCATCGATATTGCCTCCTCTTGCTCTGATGTCGTCTTCGGCTGCAGTGTGTTCACTGGCGGTTGTAAGCATAGATCCGAGATCTTTGTGCTGTTTGGAACCAACCATGAACGGTACAAGTCCGGGTTTTAGGCCATTGACGAAAGCATGCATTGCTTGTACTTCAGTTACTCCAGAACAAGTATTCTTCATTGCAGTCCATCTGGAGATGAAATCCATGTATGGTTCATCCTCGAACTGGGTGCAACGGTTCAACTGGTTGATGCTGTTCGGGCGTTTATAAGTTCCCCGGAAATGCTGAGTGAATACTCGAGCCATATCATCCCAGCTGTCGACAGTTCTTGATGGCAATCCGTTGATCCAATCTCTGGCTCCATCCAGTAACATTAGGGGAAGAAACTTTACAGCTTCCAGGTCTGTCCCATTGTTAATCTGGACGGGTGTATAGTAGTCTGAGAGCCAGGTATCCGGGTTTGTACTGCCGGTGTATTTCTGGTACGTTGGACCAACCTTGGCAAAGCCAGAATGCAAGGTTATCCTTTGGATCCTATCAGTGAAACACTTAGGTCCAAAGTATAGATCATCCTTTTCCGCCCTATCCATGTGTGCGGAATACCTGCCGGCTGAATGGACAGAAGGGGATCTACTCCTTTCTTTTCTATTGTTGCGCGGACGCGCTTTTCCGGGATCGTTTCTATTCCTTCCGAGATCACGCCCTTTTGGATGAGGCGGAGTTCTACTCCTGTGCCTTTCTTTATCCTTAGGGGGTGTCCGAGATCTCTCACGCCTGTGAGGTACATCATGTCTTCCAGCTTTTTCAGCTCGGTGTCTCAGAGGTGGCATTGCTTTGCCGTCATTCCGGTATTTTTCTTCCCGATCGTGGGGTTTGAGTCCACCTTTCGGCAGATGAGATCCGGTTCTAGACGCTTCGTCCCTATTGTCGGGATTTTTCTTGTCTTTTCTCGGATCTGCTTTCTTATCCTTTGAATTGTCTGAATCTCCAGGTTCTTCCGGTCCAGGTGCCCCAGTGACGCAAGTGGCTGTTTTGCATAGGGCGGAGTCGTCATGCAACTCCCCTGATCGCTCTTGGACCCGCTGTTGTTGTTGCAATGCTTTTCCTAGGAAAGCATACACCCCTTGGAGTTTTTCACCGTTGGAGTACATGTCATTGTTGAGGATGGCGAACGCTGCTTCTGCGTTTTCTGCTGCGGTTTTGTATATTGGTTTACCTCTGGCATCCTTGCCGTTTACCTGCTTTTGCCAAGATGGGTTATGAAACATTTCCTTTGGCGGCAGTACTTCCGGTCTTACGATTCCGGGTAACCTTGTAGGTTTTATGGCAGATCTATTCTTTTTCTCGTACTCCTCGATTTCTTCCTTCATGAGCTTGATGTCATCCTGGTTTTTTCGAGGTGTTCCCGAGATCTGAGTAGATGTTAATGTTGCCGTTGGAAAACTCGTCTCCTGGCTTCTAGCATCTCAGGGGGTTCGTTTAGTCCCACTGGCGTTTGTAACAGATCCTGTTCTTCTTGTTCTGTCATTGGCAGAACAAGGATTTCCTTGGTTTTCTTCTCCACGGGCTTTGTTCCGCTTGCATCTCCTATTTCCGGGCTTTCGTCAGCTGGATCAGCCGGTTTTTTCTTCCGGAGTTTGTACTGGAGCTTTTTAGCGGTCTTGTGCTTTTTCTTGGAAGAGGGAGGCTTTTTGGCAGGTTCATCCTCTGTCAATTCCTTGACGTTGGGAAATATCGGAGAAGTTTCTCCATCTTCTCTCTCTTCCTCTGGCGGAGGAGTTTTAGGGCTTTCCTGACTGCCGGCATCCGTGGTTTCGGCCGGTTTTGCCATTAGTACTTCATGGAATCCCTCTTGAAGAGATTTTACCTTTCTTTCGAAGGTGTCCTCATCTTGATCTTCGGAATCGAAATCATCCGATCCGGTTTCTGACTCTAATCTCACCTCAATGGCGGCTAGTACTGAGTCAGCTTCCGAGTTCATCGTCATGTTGACGGATGTCGGATCTCCCACCTGTGGAGTGGGTGTGCTGTTTTCTGCCTCCTGCACGGGGTTTCCGTCGTCCGTGTTTTCGGCGACTTCGGGTTGCACCATACCGATAAAGTGTGTATCACTTTGGTGTCGGCGATCTGAGCAAAATCCGGTATCATAGTCATCTTCGACTGGGTATAGGGCGGGTCGGAAAAATTTGCTTCCACCGCAAAACCCCATGGCCTCTGCAGTTAGTCCGATAAAGATATTAGCAGATCCGATCGGTAACACGCAGGCACT
The DNA here is from genome assembly GCA_028641055.1 of Alopecurus myosuroides. Lineage (NCBI taxonomy): Eukaryota > Viridiplantae > Streptophyta > Magnoliopsida > Poales > Poaceae > Alopecurus > Alopecurus myosuroides. Next base: position 281,013,521 of record CM054063.1, read on the forward strand.
TACCAGATGATTTTGCGCCGGTATGTAAGATCCATTGTCGAGGAAGCGTCCGACGTCATCGTCGAACTCCAGGCTTCCGACAGTTATGGAAGTGCCGATTCCGCCGAGTATCCCAGATCGGAACTTAACGCCTGACGTCGTTTGCCCCACGGTGGGCGCCAACTGTCGAGACATCATAGTAGTTTTCATAGACGGGGGTGCCATGAGACTACAGGTAGAGACGTGGGGAAACGGGATCGCGTTGAAGACAAAGACACAGAATTTACCCAGGTTCGGTACGTCGTAATAGCACGGCGTTTCTACTCCTGCAATCTCACTGATCAGGGCTAAAGCCTGTGTATACAATTACAATGTGAGGTTCTGTTTAGCTATTCGCTGAGGATCAACTTCCCGGCGAGTTAGCCTGTAGCTTCTTGTCCATCTATCATATCTCCCGTCCGGCTTTATATAATAGCCGGGTTAGGGCATACAGAGTAAGAAACCTAAAAGACTAGGGTAGCTACTAACTTGGAAAGCAAATAATCCGCCTTCTACTCCAAGCCAGATCACGTGGGCCGTGATCCGGGATCTTCTAGAATCCGGCTTCTGTGCGTCAGCTTACTGGGCCGCCCAATGGACCATAGCCCACTACCATTTGGGCCACCCTGGTAATCCGGCACTTATGACTACCATACGATATACCCCTATTCTTCCGACAATCGCGACCTGTTCGTGGGAAAGATTGAGCGAGAGATTTGGGGACTAGTATCGTAGGACGGCGGAAGGAAGAAAAAGCATCGTGCGCTGTGAAATCATGTCTGATGTGCAACATTGACAATTGCTAAGTAGAACATTGATTTGGATATTTTTGTTGATATGGATACTTGTGTGGTGTTTGGTATCATATATGGTGCTGATACTTGTGTGAAAATATGGCGTGAGTTGTGTGGAATTTACCCAGAGTCAAGTCGTGGACTTGTGCTCGTACTGGTTATTTGTTGTGTTCGCTTCCAGGTGTTGCCCGAGCTGGAGTAACGTGGTCGACGACGGGATCGAGGGACAAAGCTTGGGAGAAGCTGAGGTCGAGGGATCAAGGTCATGCGGTGCGTTTGTGCAAAGGAACAATGAAGACGAAGGCTACGATGATCCGGGAGGTCACTGGTTTGTCGTACTTGGTTTATACCGTAGATGTACGGTACTGAAGATGATTTCGGATAGTCGACGTTCTGACGACGTCACGAGGAGTGAGACGTCGCGATGAAAAATGGTGGCCAAATGTCACCAGGCTAATGCTACGGATAAAATGCATTGGAGTGGGGCCGGTGGTGCATGGGAGTGCAAGGAGTGTGCACGTCACATGTGCATGCTGTTTGAGGTGCTTGAAGTTTGGTGTCAGATGCATGCACGTCAGCTATGAAGTTTGCAAGTACTAGTGCTGGTCAAGATCGATCATGCATATGTGCTTGGTTCAGGAAAGGAGCAGGACCGATGCATGGCAGCGAGAGTAAGCAGCGTGCCGGTCAGCAGCAGTCCCGTGCGCGCAACGTGCGTGCAGACTTTGACACGCGCGGCAAACGGCTCGCTTTGGGACAGACATAGTGCCACGCGCGAGGCAGCCAGGTTCAACGCGGCCAAAGACAGACAATCTCTGTGGTTCAGCGGCCTGGTGTGGTGCGGCCGAACGGAAATTTCCGAACAGACAATGGATAGGGCTTGTTTTAGGGTTTGCCTAGCTCTTTTAAATAGAGGGGCATCTCCTAACCCAAGCCGTGTTGCGGCGAAGATCATTGCCTATGCCAACCTGATTTTGCAGTTTAACTTCAAGGAGAGATTGTCCCTCGATCACTTTGGCTAGACCACGCTGGAGTCCACCACCGGTGGGCGTGTTTAGTGTGCATGTTGATGCAGCGTTATTCCCACAGGAGGAGAGGATGGGCTGGGGTGCTATTGTTCGCGATCACCAAGGTTCTTTCGTACTGTCTTGTAGTGGGAGCCTCGAGATCTTCCCAGCCCCGGAGATTGCAGAAGGTAGAGCACTACACCAAACTCTGCTAATGCTTAAGGATCGTAGTTTCCAGCATGTGATTGTGGCATCCGATTGCCTAAGTCTTGTCCAGCGTCTCGCTTCTTCGGCAACTGATAGGTCCCATGTTGGCACGGTGGTGAAGGAGATCAGAGCGCTGGCGAGTAGCTTTCAAAGCTGCTCTTTCAAACATGTTTCTCGTTATGCAAATGTCGTAGCTCATGTCCTAGCTCGTTCCTCGGAACGCAATTCGTGTAATATTTCTATTGGTGTGGTCCCTAATTTTATTAGGGCTGAACTTTGTAATGACATTATTCAGTGATCAATAAAGTGCGAGATTTAGCTCAAAAAAAAATAGAGGGGCGTAGCCTAGTTGGCTTTTTTTTAGCTAGTTGTTGCACTTTATTGATCACGGAATAATATCATTACAAATTAAAGTTCAGCCCTGATGAGATCAGGATCACACCAATAGAGATTTTACAAGAATTACGTTCCGAAGAACGAGCTAGGACGTGTGCTACGACATTTACAGTACGAGAAACATGTTTAAAGGAGTATACTTGAAAGCTGCTCGCCATGCCCCTGATGTCCTTCACCACCATTACAGCCGGAGACCGATCAGGTGATGAGGAAGAGAGACACTGGATTATCCGTAGACAGTCGGAGGCCAAAATAACTCGATGATAGCCGTGGTCCTTCAGAACTGTCAATGCTCGTCTGATGGCTTTGCCTTCTGCGAGCTCGGGGTCGGGGAATTCATCAAGTCCCTCGTTGCAGGACAGTATGAAGTTCCCGTTGTGATCCCTAAGGACCGCGCCCCAGCCCATTCGCTCCTCCCTCGGGAAGAGTGCGACATCCACATGCATGCAGACTACACCGGTCTGCGGAGGTATCCAGCGTGGTGTTTGCGAGGTTATCATCCTCTTTCTTGCTGGTGTAGCCTTGAAACAGAATTGCAGAATCAAGTTTGCATAAGCAATTACCTTTGCTGCAACCCGAAAAGGATGGAGAGATGCCTCATTATTCTGTGTGTCATTCCGGGCCTCCCAGATATGCCAACATGTGACCGCCATCACCATGGCCGAGACCGAGGTTTCTCTGCCAAGAAAATCGAACAGCCACTGCCTCGCATCCGTCACGCTCCGCCGCTGCAACTTCATCGGGAAGGTGTCACGGATAGAACTCCAGACTGCCTAGTTTTTGGTTACGTGTCTCAGAGAGAGGAACTCAGATTAGATCTAGATTTATTTGGAGAGTTCTTGGATGCTGACACGCATCTCGACATCGTGGCAATCAATTAACTTTGGCGGTGTCATCTCTTGACTTCTCTAATCTTGGCGAAATCTTCGTGATAGATCTATCTAATATTTTGCTGCAGGATTTTCACGAGATTAAGGGAAGTTTGTGGCGCGAGTAATCTATATTTTTGCTAATTCTCGAAATTAGGCCTAGATTGATTTTCGCAGTCCTCTGTCGGCTCTTACGGTTTTCATCATATTTTTTGACTCGTAACTTCGATTGAGCTGATTCTTTTTGCGTTGCTTAGATAATTTCCTCTCTTTTGAGTTCATATACGCATCGTTTGGTTCAGTATATCTGGAGCTACCAGTGTTTTCCCATCACGAACAGATTAGGGTTTGAGGTTTTGAAAACTTGTAATTTGCTTCCGCGCAATCATTCACCCCCCTGTGATTGTATATCTAGATCTCTCATGCGCGGGGTCCATGGGAACATGCGTCGCTCGCGCGAGAGGGAGGCTACGAAGCGTTCCGTCCCCGGATGGTGCGAAGCATTTTCCTTTTATTAATTTCCATCAACGCAGCCAACAGATCTCTACAACGAATTTATCATTCAAACCTTCTGATGGAGTACTCAAGAACAAGGGGTTTGTAAAAAATATGGCAAAAAGAATAGGAGAAGTACTGAAGGTGCAAATCACTCTTCCAAGCAGCTTCGTCGGAGATTTTATCCATGTGAGAGTAAAACTTGATGTAAATCAAAAGTTGACGAGGTTTGTAAGATTTACAAGAGCGGGGAAAACATAATTTTATCAAGTGAAGTACGAGAAACTCCCTACCTTCTGTAATGCATGTGGGAAAATGGGCCATTGGCATCAGGAGTGTGGCTCCGGGAAACACGCAGAAGACAAGATGGAATGGCGGCCTTTTATCTTGGTTTCTAGAAGAGGCAGAGGGGGTGGCCGTGGCCTAGGCAGAGGTTTTGGACAGGGGAATGAAGGCGGTCGTGGATGGAGCTCAAACGAGTACAATCCTCTAGGTTGCCGTGGTGGTAGAGGGGGTTTCAATGGAGGTGTTGGTGGATGAAGGAATCTTGGTAATACCTCAACTGACCAACCCCCAATCAATGGGAGATGGAATAGTCCGGCGAACCAAAATTGTGGGGGGGATGTTGCAGTAACAGTTAGACCTACAACCCCCCCCCCCCCCCCCCCCGAAAAATCTATGCGATGAACAAAGATCTGACATCCCAACGGCAAGGAACAGATTAGCTATGGAGGCGGATAAGAATTCAGCGGGTAGTTTGGCTATGGTGACAGCGGAAAAAAAACTCTTGGTACACTCAGTTCGGAGGAGCCGGAGATGAACCCATTTAATAACATATCTGATCTTCTTGCTACACCAGAAGAAAATTTGAATAAGAAGAAACAAAAATCGAACAATGGTGTGGCAGTTGACGCAAAGGAGACAGAGGAGACCTTGGACGGCATGGAAGAGTTGTATTCAAATGCATGTCTAGAAGAAGAATTAGATGATCAAATTCAAAGGTGTATTTTTTTTTAAGGACGGAGCTGACTCCCCTTCATCAGGATCGGCGCTCCCAAGCAAAATTTTTTTGAAGACAATGATCAAATGCATGTGGTTAAAAGATGACCACGAGCTGATTACTCAATTTTTCCCCATTAGTCTGTGCAATGTGATATACAAAATTATTTCGAAACTACTTGCAACAAGGCTTAAAGAGATTCTACCTGAAATCATATCCCCCACGCAAAGTGCCTTCATTCTAGGACCCTTGATTACTGACAATGTACTGGTTGCTTATGAACGTGTCCATTCTATAAAGAAGAAGAGATCGGGAGGTTCTGGGTATTGTGTAGTCAAACTGGACATGCACAAGGCATATGACAGAGTTGAATGTTTTTTTTAGAGAACATGATGAGAAGGCTTGGTTTTTCCGATAGATGGATCTCGCTCATGATGGCTTGTGTTACCTCGGTAAGATACCAAGTGAGATTTAATTCTGAGGAGACGGAGATGTTTGTTCCTTCTAGAGGACTTCGACACGGGGATCCTCTATCTCCTTATTTGTTCCTAATATGTGCAGAAGTTTTATCTTATACTTTGTTGCACGAAGAAGAAGTTGGTGACATCGATGGGGGTAAGAGTGTGGATACCTACTGCGAAAAACTCAGGACAACTTGTGAGCTTGGCAAAATCGAGTATGTTCTTCTCTCCAAATACCAATGCACTGGTGAGATCAGAAATTTGTGAAGAATTACATATCGATACATAGGCTTTATCAGATAAGTATCTTCGCTTACCAGCTCTAGTGGGGGCGGATAAGAGCAATTGCTTCTTAAATTTTATGGAGAGAATTATTAAGCGTATCAATGGATGGAAGGAGAATCAATTATACATTGGAGGTAAAGAAATACTTCTGAAGGCGGTGGCACAGTCAATTCCAGTCTATGCAATGTCGGTTTTCCGAATTCCCAAAGGAGCCTGCAAATGCATGATGGACTCTATTTTACAATTTTGGTGGGGAGACAACGAGAATAGCAATAAGATGCACTGGTTTGCTTGGTGGAAATTATGTTATCTAAAGAAAGAAGGTGGTATGGGCTTCAGGGATCTCCACTCCTTTAATCTTGCAATGCTAGCAAAACAAGTGAGGATACTAGTTGACGATTCAGAGTCTTTTATGTGCTCAGGTGCTTAGAGCCAAATACTATCCTAATGGTGATATCTTAAAGGCAGGACCAAAAGCAGGAAGCTCATTTACCTGGCAAAGCATAATGGTCGGCCTTGCTACATTCAAAAGAGGGTACATCTCGAGAGTTGTCAATGGTGTTGGGATAAATATATGGGACGATTCATGGGTTCCTACAAGCCCATCGAGAAAAATTATTTCCCGGAGACATGCGGAATATACAAAAGTATCTGAGGTGATTAATCCGATGACGGGAGGTTGGAACAAGTCCTTGCTTCGAGATTTATTCCATCCGTCTAACTATAACAGGATATTACAAATCCAATTACTATTCACGTTTTTATGATTTTATTGCATGGAATTTCACAAAGCACGGACGTTACACAGTACGTTCTACTTATTACTTACAGTGGAAGCATATATTTGACGCCAAGGAAAGACAACTTGCGTTACCGCCGGGGGGGGGGGGGGTCGGCCACTAATCCAGTGTGGAAGATTCTTTGGCAACTTAAAATTCCGAGCAAATTCAAAATATTCATCTGGAGAGCTCTACATGGGATCATACCTCTAAAAATCATTCTACCTAACATACATATAGGTAATGATGCGGCTTGCCCATTTGTAACCAAGGGGCGGAAGATGTGGTCCACTTAGTGTTCCAATGTTAGGCTGCTATAGATATTTCGGAAGCTTAAACTTGCTAAGCCTGGTTGAGGAAGCATCAGTGTGTGACAGAGCCGGCTCGGCTGTACTGGAAAATATTCTATGCCGACAAGATAATGTGCTCCCAGGGTTCGAACATATGAACCTGAAGGAAGTGGTTATGGTTGCTTGCTGGTACCTTTGGTGGTTGAGGCGACGTAGGATCCATAATGAAGACCCCCCCACCCCCCACGCGATTAGCAAGTGCAAATCAGAAGCATCCAGCAAATGACAACATCAAGTGGACCAGACCCCAAACTCGACAAGTTAAATTGAATATTGACGCTTCTTTTCGTATTAATGTTCACGCAGGTGCAATAGGTGCGGTTCTTAGGGATTATCAAGGGAACTTTCTAGCGTCTACAACAAAATATCTTACACATGTGGCCTCATGATACATCCATTTTGCATCACTGTTTTATATTGTTATTTTCTATTATTCATTGATATATTTCATGTTATGATGCATCACTTATATTATTTTATCTTATTTTGCATGTGTTCATAATTTTTGAAGAATAAACACCGGAACCAGAAATCTGATGGAAAAAGCACCGTCGATATACCCTATTTCAGAAGTTCACGAGAAGAGGGAGGACACCGGAGATGTCTTAGAATTTCAGAGGAGGATGCTAGACAGAAGGGGATCCAGAGGAGGGCCACCAGGGGCCCACACCATGGGGTGCCCCCAGGTAGCGCCGCTAGGTGGTGTCGCCACCCTGGCCCACTCCTGGGCGCCCCCTTTTGCGTACTTGACCCCCATGGAACCCTAAGCCCCAAAACATCATCGAACAATTATTCCGCCGCCGCCTCGGGACGGTAAACACTAGAGAGAGAAAAGCTCTCCGTCAGGGAGAAATCTACCGGGGAAATTCCTCCCCAGAGAGGGAAATCGTCGCCATCATCACTGTCATCACTCCGGGATTCATCAAGATCATCATCATCATCATCCTCATTACCAGCACCATCACCGCCACCGTCCACCTTCATCCCGTTGTAACAATTAGGGGTCTTTATCGTTGTTCTTCATTAGATCTCTCTCCCGGTGTGATTTACTTGTTAGTAGTTGATGCTTGTGAGATTTATCGGTGTTTACACTTTATGACCAGATTGTTATCATCATTTATATCACATTTGATTGTGATCCATTGAGTAATTCGTTTAGTTCTTGAGTACATGGGAGAAGTCATGATGTTAGTAGTGAAGTTATGTTGCTGTAATATCTAGTTGTTCGGTATTTAAGTTGTGGTGCTATTCTTCTAGTGATGTCATGTGAACGTCGACTACATGACACTTCACCTTTATGGGCCTAGGAGGATGCATCGTGTATTTGGCAACTAATTGTGGGGTTTCCGGAGTGACAGAAACCTAAGTCGCCATTAGAAAACCAATGCACGAGGGAGTGTTGGGTCCCGAAGTTTTAAGGTTGTGGTTAGATTTATCTTAATTACTTTCTTGTATTTGCGGATGCTTGCAGAGGTATAATCACAAGTATGTATTAGTCCTAGTTGGGTGGTGCATTAGTATAGGTTCACCCACACAACACTTAACGAACCAATAAATACTAGCATAATATCCGTGCGTTGCTACGGGCTATGTCATATAAAATCCACAAGCGCACACACCATCTAAAATTAACTTTAGTTTTTGCAATATTTTGAACCGAGGATGATTTTCTTTCTCTACTATCTAATCCTCTATATGGGACACAAAATTGGAAAAATATCGTATATAAGAATTCCATAAGAAATGAACTAAGATTCTCCTTGCAACATGAGATCATCTAATTTTTTTTATGGTTAACAAATCTAACATATGTGTGTGCATGGTTTCAACAACCGCCCACTCAATTTTATGTTTTCCCGAAGTATAATTGTGTGCACATAGGCATATGTCAACATATGTGACTAACCTATTATGGTCTTACTTTAATTTTTTTAATGCACTTGTTAACGATAATGCCTTCTAAACATTTGATTTAGAGTACGGGCATGTGGTGGTTTTTTCACGACTGGTTCTTTATTTCTGTTTGTATAGATGCGGATTACGGTATTTAAAACAACTCATTAACACAGCCAATTCTATTTGGATTCAAACCTGTTGTGTTTGACGCCAGCACGATGTGCGGCAGTACATGCACGATGGCAGTACGTGACCGATCGGATGGGATCGCTGGTTCCGTTGATACTTGGATCCAATTTCCACATACCATACCGTCACAACGGGTTGCGTGCGCAGCGATAGATTTTGAATGGGCCGCCCCACACGCAACGATGGGGCGCATAGGGAAGGCCAGGACCCAGCGATCCATCGGGGAACCAAATCACCGGAGAAAACGTACAACCTACCACGTACCAGTCGTTAGGACAAATTATATAGTAGAGATTAATCCACTATATGAAGCAAAAGCACTTGACAAAATTTCCATGTGTCCTCGAGAACGCTTCGTAATTATAAGTAGAACAACCGGCTTGTCCTTTTCTCTCAAGAGGATTGGGCCACTCGCTGCAATATTATTTACTGTCTTTTATTTACTCGCACTTTATTTATCTTCTATATCAAAAACCACAAAAAACCAGTTTGCTAGTGTTTAAAGTGAATCCTCTATCCAACCTTCTTGTCAACACCTTCTTCTCCTTGTGGGGTTTGACACACTTATTTATCGAAAGTACTATGATACACCCCCTATATTTGTGGGTCAACAAGACTATTTTATGGCGCCGTTGTCGGGGATTCAAGCGCTATTGGTAAGAGAAACTTTTACTCCGAGTGCTGTTTTTATTTCTGTCTACTGTTTTATTTCATTATGGATAATACTTTTGATTCCCTGTTTATAGGTACTACTACTATCACTGCTAGGGTAGTAGGTGACCCGTTATCTGCTGAATTAGATCCTTATAAAATACCTATGAAAATTGTTGGACGTGTTATGGATAACTGATATTATGGTGATGGAACTTTCCATCCCGGTGATCATTTGCTCTTTATACATGAGTTGTGCGAGTTATTCAGATGTGCAGGTATTACTATGGATCAAGTTAAAAGGAAATTATTCTCTTTATCGCTGAAAGGAAGAGCCGCTAAATGGTTCAAATTACTGGAGACTCGTGAATCCATTGGATGGGAGGAAATTGTTCCTCTCTTTTATTCTAAATTCTATCCTCCTAGTGAGATTCATAAAGATCGGAATCAAATATATAATTTCTGGCCTCATGATGGAGAAAGTATTGCCCAAGCTTGAGGACAATGAAGTTACTAATGCTCAAATGTCTTGGTCATGAGCTCCCGCGTAATGTTGTTATCAATAACTTTATGCAAGACTTTCTCTTCATGACAAGGATTTATTGGATGTTTCTTGTTTTGGATAACTCACACGTATGAAGAAAAAATCTAAATGGGATCTTCTTGACAGTATCCAAGAAAGCACCGAACGATGAGAGAATGACAAAGGAAGACAGTCAAGTATAAATTATGATTATGAATGCGTTAAATCTATTATGGGAACCGATGATTTCTATAATGTTAGTGAAGTCTTTGGTCTTGATTCTCAAATCTTCTGCAAACTATTTTAAAGCTTTTGCCTCCTATCTTGATATTCCTAAGAAATATTATCATAAATATCATGCACCTTATAAAGATATTGTTCATGCTAGTAATATATAAGTGCATGTTGTTAATCCTGCTGTTCGTGAGCCTTATATTGAAGAAATGCCTTTCCCTGCTAAAATTAAAGAACACTCTGTTGTAGTTAGTGTGGTTAATAAGAGCATTAAGAGATCTATTGAACCCGATGAACAAATAATTCTTGAACCTGCAGTAGCAATAGTAAAAGATCTTGTTTGTCGGAATGTAGAGGATGAACACATTGTCTTTTGTGAGGATGCTTCTAATATTATTTCTCATCCTCATGGACCTAAGAAAACTAGTGTTCATGTGCTTTCTGTTAATATTGGTGATCATTTCTATTATGGTTTATGTGATAGTGGTGCTAGTTCTAGTGCTATACCTTATGATCTTTATAAAGAAATTATGCATGAAATTGGTTCTTGTGAGCTTGAAGATATTGATGTGGCTATTCAGCCTGCTAATAGAGAAATTGTCTTTCCGATTGGTATTGTTAGATATGTGGAAGTTTTATGTGGTAAAACTAAATATCCCGCTGATTGTCTAGTACTTGGTACGGTTGCTAGTACAACTTGTCCTATTATTTTTGTTAGATCCTTCTTGAACACTTGTGGTGCTATTATAGATTGTAAGAGAGAGAAGGTATTGACTAAATTTGATGGAAAATCTTATGAGTTTAATTTCTCTAAATATTCTAGAGAACATAATGAATCTAAATTACATGATGAGAATTTTAAAGTTGAACAACTTGCTTCTATTGCTCTTGCCCCTAACAATGCTTTGCAGCAATATGTGGAGGATCATGAGAGCGAGGTGATGTATACGCACGCTTCTATTCTTGTAGACAGTGTTGGGCCTCCAAATGCAGAGGTTTGTAGAACAGCAGCAAGTTTCCCTTAAGTGGATCACCCAAAGTTTATCGAACTCAGGGAGGTAGAGGTCAAAGATATCCCTCTCAAGAAACCCTGCAATCAAGATACAAGAAGTCTCTTGTGTCCCCAACACACCCAATATACTTGTCAGGTATATAGGTGCACTATTTTGGTGAAGAAATAGTAAAATGCAAGTAATATGGATGATAATAATTGATAATAGCAATCTGAAATAAAAATGGCAGCAAGCAAACATGTAGCTGAACAGGCGGAAAACGGTGTTTTAATGCTTGGAAATAAGGCCTAGGGCTCCTACTTTCACTAGAGGACACTCTCAACATTGAAAACATAATTGAATGCATAAATATCATTTCTTTACTATGCTACTCCGAACCACTCTCCGGTCGAATAACAAACACCAATCATTGCGTACGGTTGTAACAGCACTCCTCAAGTCTATATTTCCTCTCTAGGGAAACCTACGCTATCACAATGAACGCCCTAAAACACTGTAACAATTCATCTTCCAACACAAGATATAAATATCATGCTAAACCACATGGTGCACACACTATCACCTTTACATTGTGATCAAGGTGTTTACGGAGATAACAAAACCACTTGAGTAGCATAATAGATGGCGATCACATCTATTCAACTAGATTACAAAGCTCATGATCACATAAAGATCACACCATGGTAGAGAGAGATGAACCACATAGCTACCGGTAGAGCCCTAAGCCCCGGGGGAGAACTACTCCCTCCTCATCATAGGAGACAACAACGGCAATGCAGATGTCGGTGGAGTCTTCCGGGCGCTTCCACGTCCCGGCAGGGTGCCGGAACAGAGATCTGTCCCCTGAAACTTGTCGGCGGCGGTGGTGGAGCTACAGATGTATTTTGTGGAAACGGTCGATTCCCTTAGGGTTTATGCATCGGGAAGTATATATGGGCGAAAGGGCGATGCCGGGGGTGGTCAGGGGGCCACACCCCTAGGTGGCGCGGCCAGGGGGACCCGCGTCACCCCATGGTGTGGCCACCCTATGGCCCCCCTCCGGGGCTCTTCGGGACTTCTGGAAGCATCCGGGGCTTGTAAGACTTCTGGCTTTCGAATTTTCCAATTCTGAGAATATTTCGAGAACAATCTTTCTGAAAGTAAAAACAGCAGAAAAGAGGGAACTGGCTCTGTGGCATCTTTTGAATAGGTTAGTCCGGAAAATCGATAAAAATGACATAAGTGTAAGGAAAACATGTGGGAAACAACATGGAACATAAAAAATTAGGGATACATTTATGACGTATCACGAGGTCTTTCTAAAAGATAGAAATGAGATTGACGATATTCTTATTCGTCAACCAGTGATACTGAAACATAATTTACCCGTGGAAGACTTAGGTACCACTTTGCCACCCAAGAAGGATCTTGTCTTTGATTTAAAACCTTTGCCTGATGATCTTAAATATGCTTATATTGATGATGAGAAAATATATCTTGTTATTATTAGTGCTAAACTTTCAGGTGAAAAGGAGGAAAGATTATTAGGAATTCTGAAGAAACGCCGTGGAGCTATTGGTTACACTCTAGATGATTTGAAGGGAATTTCTCCCACTATATGCCAGCATGCTATCAATATTGAACCTGATGCAAAGACAGTTGTTGAACATCAACGCCGTTTAATTCCTAAGATGAAGGAAGTGGTAAGAAATGAGGTATTAAAACTTCTTAATGCTGGTATTATTTTTCATATTGCTGATAGTAGATGGGTAAGCCCTGTGCATCGTGTCCCTAAGAAAGGTGGAATGACTGTTGTGCCTACTGAAAATAACGAGCTTATTCCACAAAGAGTAGTAGTTGGTTATAGAATGTGCATTGATTTTATAAAGTTAAATAAAGTCACTAAGAAAGAACATTACCCTTTACCCTTTATTGATAAAATGCTAGAGGTTGTCTAAGAAAACTCATTTTTGCTTTCCTGATGGTTATTCTGGGTTTACTCAAATTGCTGTCAGGAAGCAAGATCAAGAGAAAAAAACCTTTACTTGTCCTCATGGTACTTATGCATATAGGCGTATGCCTTTTGGTTTATGCAATGCTCCTGCTACTTTTCAAAGATGCATGTCTGCTATTTTTCGTGGTTTTTCTGAAGAGATTGTGGAAGTATTCATGGACGATTTGTCCATCTATGGAACTTATTTTGACAATTGTTTGCACAACCTTGATAAAGTTTTGCAAAGATGTGAGGAAACTAGTCTGGTTCTTAATTGGGAGAAATGCCACTTTATGGTTAATGAAGGAATTGTTCTTGGACATAAAATTTCTGAAAGAGATATTGAAGTTGACAGAGATAAAGTGGAAGCAATAGAGAAAATGCCCTCTCCTAGGGATGTTAAAGGTATTCGTAGTGTTCTTGGTCATGCTGGTTTTTATAGGAGGTTTATTAAAGATTTATCTAAAATATCAAAACCTCTTACTAATTGTTTTTAAAATAGATGTACCTTTTATTTTTTATGATGATTGCAAGGAAGATTTTGAAACTTTAAATAAGGCTTTAACTACTGCTCCTATTGTTCAACCACCTGATTGGAATTTACCTTTTGAAATTATGTTTGATGCTAGTGATTTTGCTGTAGGTGTTGTTCTTGGACATCGAGTAGATAAGAAATTGAATGTAATTCATTATGCTAGTAAGACTCTTGATGCTGCTCAAAAGAATTATGCTACTAGTGAAAAAGAGTTCTTAGCTGTAGTTTTTGCATGTGATAAGTTTAGACCTTATATTGTTGATTCAAAGGTTACTATTCATACTGATCATGCTGTTATTAGATACCTTATGGAAAAGAAAGATGCCTAGCTTAGGATTATTAGATGGGTGTCGCTTTAATAAGAGTTTTATTTTCATATTGTGGATAGGAAGGATGCTGAAAATCCTGTTGCCGATAACTTGTCTAGATTGGAAAGAATTATCTTTGATCCTATTCCCGTTATCGATAGTTTTCCAAATGAACAACTAGCTGCAATAAAAGTAAAATCCCAGGATAGTCCATGGTATGATGATTATGCTAAATTTATTGTTTCCAAGTATTTGCCTCCAACTTTTACAGCTCATCAAACAAGAAAATTCTTCTATGATTTGAGGATTATTTTTGGGATGACCCGCACTTATATAAAGAGGGAGTAGACGGTATTATGAGAAGATGTGTCCCAGATCATGAACAACGAGAAATATTGAGAAAGTTCCATGGTAGTGCTTATGGAGGACACCACACTGGAGATAGAGCCGCACAAAAGGTTCTACAATCAGGTTTCTACGGGCATGCTCTCTTTAAAGATGCACGTAAATTTATTTTGTCTTGTGATGAATGTCAAAGAGTTGGTAATATTTCTAGACGTAATGAAATTCCTATGAGTTATTCTCTTGCTATTGAACCTTTTGATTGTTGGAATTTCACTTTATGGGTCCTTTTCCTCCTTCAAATGGTTATACACATATTCTTGTTGTTGTTGATTATGTCACTAAATGGGTAGAAGCTATACCTACTAAAACTGCTGATGGAGAAACCTCGTAAAAAATGCTTAAAGATGTTATTTTCCCTAGGTGTGGTGTGCCTAGATATCTTATGACTGATGGAGGTTCTCATTTTATTCATGGTGTTTTAAAAAAAAACGTTGCTAAATATGATGTTAATCATAGAATTGCTTCAGCTTATCATCCTCAAACATCGGGGAGGTAGAATTATCAAATAGAGAAATTAAATCTATCTTGCAAAAGACTGTTAATAAATTTAGAAAGAATTGGTCTGATAAGTTGAATGATGCTTTATGGGCTTATATAACTTCTTATAGAATCCTATGGGCATGTCCCCTTATAAAATGGTTGATGGAAAAGCTTGTCACTTGCCTTTAGAATTAGAACACAAAGCTTATTGGGAAGTGAAATAACTAATTAAAGATTTTTAACTTCATGGTAAGAAAACAATTCTTGATTTGAATCATTTAGATGAATGGAGATGTGAATCTGATGAAAATGCTAAACTCTTTAAAGAGAAAGTTAAACAATGGCATGATAAAAGGATCCTTAAAAGAGAGTTTCGTGTTGGTGAGAAACTTCTATTGTATCGGTCTCGTCTCAGATTTTTTGCAGGAAAATTACTCTCTAGATGGGAGGGACCTTATATTATTTGAAGAAGTGTATCGTTCGGGTGCAATTAAAATTGCTTCCGTCAAAGATAACACTACACAAGTGGTAAATGGGAAAAGACTCAAATATTATATTTCTGGGGGTTCTTATGATAAAGATGTTGATGTTATTCAAATTATGACTCTAGAGAAATTCATTAGAGAGAAGATTCCATAATCTGCGAAGTCCGTTTTTGAATAGATAACAGTTCTGTTAAGAAAAAGTTCACGATATACCTTTAAGTTATAGCGGAATCTAAAGTCTTCTTTTAGATGGAAGGCTCAAAATGAGACCGGCTTTGAATTAACGAAGCCATCAACCGGCCAGGAGTTGCAACTTACAAGAATTAGCTAGGAAACCAGCTACACCACACACGCACACCTTAGACCAATAGAGGGACCACCTAAGATTATAAAGTAAGCAACTCATATTGAAGCAGAAAACTAAACGACAATGCTTGATTCGATGAAAGCGCCTTGAATTCTGTTGCATGGAGACAACGCCACAGAAGTCCAAACAACAGACCTCCACCGCACCATTAGCACCACCACCGAGACACGTCATTAGAGACGAAAACCCACAGGATTTGGGAATCCAAAGGAGGAGGGGCTTGCAGCAACACTTCCAAGAAGGTGAACGACGTGCGAAGACGTCGTTGTTGCCGGCAAATACGGAGGCCCCACAAAGCTTTCACCAAAACAACCCATGCACCAAACCTAGAACATGACCTTGTCAGAAACCAACACCCAACATTCACTAGAGGCATTTGCGTGATAACATCGACATCAACTGTGGCTTGACATCGGCCAGGAGAAGCCCTCTAAGACTCTGGACGGCCGCCAAAACTAGAGGAAACACCAGCCAAGCCTATACTGTTGGCAGATGGAGGCGACGGAAAGATTGTCATGTGATTCACAAGCCACTACAAGGAGAACTTACATCAATGAACACACCGGGGAAAGCAAGTTTGAACGGAAAGGCGGAATCCAGCTGTACAAAAAGAGGAGTGTTCATCTTGGCGATGCCTTCAACAAGGAGAACGACCATGAAAGGTGTTTTCATCGCCAACAATGGACACTACCATTGCGCAGTTTTCAAAATGAACCAACCAAAACCAGAAGTTGGTTGCCATGAGGACGCGGAGAAGACAACACTTGACGTCACCACCGGCCTAGGAACCTCGCGGAGCACGGTGAACTAGCCCCAGCTCGGAGCACCACCTGCAGCGTGGTAGATCGGAAACCCGGCCTAGCTTAAATATAGCCCACCGGCCCTAGATATGGGAGTCTCCTGGCAACAGGAGCACCATGGGGAGCGGGGAAACACACATCGTCAACTACCGGAGAGGCGGCGCACGCCCATGCTCGCTTAGGCAGGCCACCCGGCCAACCATCAGATCCACTTACGGGTCTAGGTGAACCCATGCATCTGAGCGAGGAAAAACTCCAGGGGCTTGCACCAGCAGCAACCGAGCGAGACCGGCCCAGATCTAGAGGGTAATGGCGTCGGACACCGCCGGGCCCCAAGACACGTCCGCCACGACCGACCCAAGATGCTGGCCCGAATTGGATCTTGGCCGGAGACCCCTGTCTCCGCCGCATCAAGGGTGCAGGGAGAGCAGCAGCCCGCGACGATGATCGCACCGCCAGCAGCGCCCACGACCACCCAGGCCCGCAGAACCCGAACAAGGTCCGAGAAAATGCACAAACACACACACCACACCGCACCCACACGCACGCGAGAGGAGGCACCCCACCACCGCCGTCAACCGCACGGTCTTTGGCGGAAGAGTCCCCCGACGGCAGCAGCATGGAGGGAGGAGGACAGAGAAATCTAGTGCAATAGGGTTTTGTTATTTTGGTGTGATCCAAATTCATATTCGTATATACTGATAAAGGCCAAACTTCTGACGAGTGGAGCCGTAAGTGGAACGATTTGAAACAGTCTCTTTACGGTTTGAAACAATCTCCTCGACAATGGTATAAAAGGTTTGATTCTTTTATGATGTCACATGACTTTAAGAGGTCTGAATATGATAGTTGTGTGTACATTAAATGTGTTGATGAATCGCCTATATACTTGCTGTTATATGTTGATGATATGTTAATTGCTGCCAAGAGCATTAAAGAAATCACTACATTGAAGAAACAATTGAGTACTGAGTTTGAAATGAAGTATCTTGGTCCTGCTAAGAAAATTCTAGGTTGGAAATTTCAAAAGACAGAAAATCTAGATTGCTATTTCTTAGGTTTTAATATGCATGATGCAAAGTCTGTTAGTACTCCAATTGCTTCACACTCCAAGTTGTCAGCATTGCAATGTCCTACTACTGACAAAGATATTGAGTACATGTCACGAGTTCCATATGCTAGTGTTGTTGGTTCCTTAATGTATGCCATGGTGTGTTCTCGGCCTGATTTATCTTATGCTATGAGTTTGGTCAGTCGATACATGGCTAATCCTGGTAAAGAACATTGGAAAGTTGTTCAGTGGATTTTCAGATACCTTCGCGGCACATCCAATGCTTGCTTGAAGTTTGGCAAGACTGATGAGGGACTCGCAGGCTATGTGGATTCAGATTTTGCTGCCGACTTGGATAAGAGGAGATCCCTCACAGGTTATGTGTTTACAATTAGTGGATGTGTCGTTAGCTGGAAGGCTACCTTGCAGGGTGTTGTTGCACAATCTACTACTGAGGCTGAGTATATGGCTATTGCTGAAGCATGCAAAGAGTCAGTTTGGTTAAAAGGTCTGTTTGCTGAGCTTTGTGGAGATGATACTTGCATTAACCTATTTTGTGACAGTCAGAGTGCTATTTACCTTACTAAGGATCAGATGTTCCATGAGAGAACAAAGCACATTGATCTCAAGTACCATTATGTGTGTGATGTTGTTGTACAAGGTAAGCTAAAGTTATGCAAGATTAGTACTCATGATAATCCTGCTGATATGACGACAAAGCCAGTTCCTATTGCTAAGTTTGAGCTTTGCTCAAGCTTAGTTGGTATCACTTCTTAGCCCAAGAGGCTATTTGGCGCCGAAGGTGTTTTCTTTGTGTGTTTCAGGTGAAGGTTCTCATTCATGCTACAAGAGGGAATTTGTCTCAAGGTGGAGTGTTATTTTGGTGTGATCCAAATTCATATTCGTATATACTGATAAAGGCCGAACTTCTGACGAGTGCAGCCGTAGGCGGTACGATACGAGTTGATACCGAGTCGGAGTTGGATACACCGTTACAGACCTAGTTAGGTCATGACCGCCTTTATAAACCTCTTGTAAGCCGTCGCACGGATAAGCCACACATTGTAAATCCCGGCGCGATTGTAACCTCACCCGAATATAGTGAAGTATTGCTGGCTGGCGCCCGTGGTTTTTTCTCTTCCTTGTTGGAAGGGTTTTCCACGTTAAAATCTCTTGTCCCCGTTGGTTCGATCTTGTTTAATTTTATCGTTGTTTTGCTATTGCGTGTAACAGGTTTGTCACCACCTATGTCGCCCTCGCGAGAGCGACGTGGGGGGCTTTTCAACATGTTGTGTTCACCACCTTCAATGACATCACCAAAGCCTTATTTGGGGCAAGAAAACCCAAACAAACCCATCAACCCCACGTATCTGGCTGGACGTCCAGACCGAGTTTTTTGGCTCGGCCCGAGCATGGCCAGGCTCGGCCCGAGTTGAGCTCAGCCCGCATGAATTTTGACCGAGCCGAGTCAGTTTTTCTGGACCGCGACGAGCACCGGCCGAGCCAGGCTCGACTCGGTCCAGCCTGTTGGCTCGCCCATTTGATGCTTTACGTTTTTTTTACGAATTTAGAGAGGAAAAGAGCTGGGCTGGGCTGTTCGACCGATGGGGAGAGAAAGATAAGAGCTGGTTCGCAAGGATTAGGTCACGCAGCCACGAACAGAAGCAGTTTCCACGCGCCGCCGCCTCTCCACGGTGTCGCTGCCTCCAAGCTGGTAGGCCACGCTGCAAGATCGTGAGCAACCCAGCGACGCGGTCCTCACGCCGCCACAAACGGCTCATGGCGGCCAGGTTACTTGCTCCTGCTGCGCTCGGGCATGCTCCTCGCCTCCCTCTCTTACTCGAAGGAGCAGGAACATCGCGTGCCATGGTGGATCTTCCACGCCATTCAACTCCCGCTGCGCCTGCGTGGTCTCACCGGCGCCGGTGTCCTCGCCTAGGCCGAGGTTCGATGGTGGGACCCAGTTGGCAGCGACCTGCCGGGTTTGGCTCGCGAGCCGGCTCGTTTCTGACCGAGTTTGCGCCTGGCTCGGGCCGAGCCTCTATGTGAGGCTCGTCAGCGGTGTCGAGCCAGCTCGGGGCTCGGCAACTCCGGCTCGAGCTTTTCGCAGGCTCGGCCCGAGCCGGACCGAGTTGGCTCGTGTCCAGCCAGACCCACGTACTCCTAGAACACATCCCAACAAATAAAGTAGTGTCATAAAACAGACGATCCACTACACTGTCCAGCTTGGAAAATGTTGTCCTTATTCATCGAGGTGGCACACCAGCTAGTGTACAGCCATATGCTGACAGGTGGCATATCAAGTAGGAGAACTGCATGGATTTCGTAAAAGGGACTCCAATGGATCTAGCCTATATATTTGTGGACCTCGCCCCTTTGAGCTGAGCACTTGCTAGCAAATCATCCTTTTTGAAAATCATCAGTCGTGCCTAATGGCACCTTCTTTCAGCGAGGAGGTTTTGCAGGCGCACACCGAGCTTTGGAACCTCACCTTCAGCTACCTCAAATCCATGGCGCTCGAGTGCGCCATCAGCCTCGGGATCCCCAGCGCCATCCACCGCTGCGGTGGCGCCGCCTCGCTTCCTGACCTGCTCGCTGCCCTCCCAGTATCCGAGAGCAAGAAGCCATACGTTCCTCGCCTCATGAGGTTCCTTGCCGCGTTAGGTATGTTTACGGTCGATGTTTCGGCCACAACAGGGGAGTGCGGGAACGGTGGTGCAGCCGATACCTACCGCCTCACGCCGCTGTCTCGCCTCCTCGTCGATGACGACAGAGGCGCCGACGAATCTAACGGGTGCGCGAACCTCTCGCCATTCGTGCTCTCCCAGACCGACAGGTACCTTGTCACGTCAGCCATGCACCTCCCTGAGTGGTTCATGAGCGACGAAGGAGCAGCCGCGGCTGAGACGCCGTTCAGGATGGCGCACGGCACGGATCTGTGGACAATCATGGCCCGTGACCCAAAGATGAACCAGCTCTTCAGCGCCGGCATGGCGGCGGAAACCCAGTTCGCGATGGATTACGTCGTCAGCCACTGCGGCGAGGTGTTCGACGGGGCGACCTCGCTGGTGGACGTTGGCGGCAGGACAGGCACGTCGGCGAGGGCCATCGCCAAGGCCTTCCCGCACATCAAGTGCTCGGTCCTGGACCTCCCTGTGGAAATTATTGAAACCCTAATAATTGTTGTGTGTTGATCCGGCCCTCATATGGGGTATATAAAGGAGATACATGGGGTAGGTAGAGACTTGGAGTACAAGGCGTAGAGTCCTAGTCTATCCTAACATGTACGTATCCTAACATCCCACCTCAGTCGTAGCGGGAGTGAAGCGGACGCTTGCGACTGAATTTGAAGTTTTGCGCTTCCGTAGCTTCTTCCGCTCCGTCATCATCATGTCTCCCCTCTTCCCTCCCGCAGTCACAGCGGGAGTGGCGTGGACGCAAGTGACGACGCGGACGCTGCTGACTGGAGTTGTTGTCGATGTGTTGCCGTAGACGTAGCCCTTGTTGTCGATGTCGAGGTAGTCGAGCGTGATGTAGCCGTAGTCGTGGTAGTAGTGGTCGATGTAGTACTCGTCGTAGTTGATGTAGCCGCAATGCCGGAGGCGCAAAAAATTGCGCGATGTGTATGACGGTGCTGCAGTTTGTGTTTTTACGACGTTTCGCACCTTGAGAGGTACCGTCGTGAGGGCGTCTTGAAAATGTCAGAGGACGCGGTCATTGGTTATAAGTGAGTCCACCAGTTTTGCCAGGACTGGGAGAAGCTCACCAAGCACACAACGGTTTTGCCAGAACCGTGCGCGCGGTCGTAGGGGCTTTCACAATAGTGATGCCGGGTTGTCGATGCAGTCTTAGCCGTCGGACGCGGTCGATGCCGTCGTCAGTGTCATTGCGTCTTGCAGTAGTACTGTCAGAGGACGCGTGTCCAGCCTTGTGGACGTCGTAGTTGTAGCGGCAGCGGCGGTATGTTGACGAGATTGTCGATGAAGACCACGTGTTGTAGACCTTGGCGATGTAGTGTCGGCGATTAGGTAGTAGGCATGAGGTGGTACATCGCTTGGAGGCGTCCCTCGGGGCGACGATGACGTAGATGTCATGATGTCGGAGAAGTCGACGAGGTTCCACACCGGCCTGCGTGTGGTGTCGTTTCTCATATGCAGATGTGCTCGACGAAGAGGCGTAGTCGTACAGCTGATGTAATTGGTTTTGCTCGGCGTAATTTGCCCCGGTGGTCATGATGTCGGCGCCTCGGCGGGTACAGCAGTTAGCTTTTCGTGGTTATAGTCGCGCAGATAAGTTGAACTCGAACTTCTTGTCGTCCAGCTGCACACAAGCAAACAAAAAAAAATATTGCAAAACGTAGCCATGCGGTCACGTGTGTGTGCCTTTTTTTCTTGCATCGTGGCTTGCTAGCATCGGAACTTGTTCATGGATGGATCTGCATGAGACACACCACTGATTTGCCTGCTGGACAACGCAGGCGATGCCCGCGCGTAGCCGCACCTGCATGGTGTGGCATCGCTCCTGGTTCCAAGATCGTGTGACGACCATGGGCATGCTCGCGTTGGAGCAGCGTTGGAGCCGTCTTTGTCGTCTGGCCACGCGTGCGTGCCGTTGTCTTTGCTTGGACCGCCTGGGCCGCACTGCTGCGGATCTTCCGAGCTGGTTCGCCGGACGAGGATGTAGAAATTTGGGGATTTATCTGTGGCTAATAACTGGATCTAATCTACGGAATTGAAATTTCGAATTGGATCTAATCTAAACTAAGAACCGGGCAGATCTTTGATCTAGACCGGGTGCCGCGCCCCCGAGGAGATTGATCTCCCCGGGGGCGGCACGCGATGCGGAAGTGGTGGAAGTACTAGGATCGTCGCCGTGAGGCTAACCGCTCTGATACCATGTAGAAATTATTGAAACCCTAATAATTGTTGTGTGTTGATCCGGCCCTCATATGGGGTATATAAAGGAGATACATGGGGTAGGTAGAGACTTGGAGTACAAGGCGTAGAGTCCTAGTCTATCCTAACATGTACGTATCCTAACACTCCCCAACGTGATCAGTTCCGTCCCGGCCGACGGTGTGGTCGAGTACATCGCGGGTGACATGATGAGCTCAATCCCAGTGGCCGATGCTGTGTTCCTCAAGGTACAACACTGATTTTTTATTTCCCCGTTAGTGAACAATCTGTTGTTGAATGTTTAATTTGCCGCAGTACGTGCTGCATGACTGGAACGACGAGCGGTGCGTGAAGATCCTGACGGAGTGCAGGAAGGCGATCCCCCAATCAGGGGGCAAAGTGATCATCATGGATGTCATCGTCGGGTCCCCTTACGAAGCTAATCACGAAGGCCAGGTGATGTCCGATCTGGTGATGATGGTAATGACACCAGGCAAGGAGCGTAACGAGCACGAGTGGCGCAAGATATTCATGGACGCGGGGTTCAGCCACTACAAGACGAGGCCTGTGCTGGGGTACTTAGCCATCGCCGAGCTGTATTCTTAATTAAATTGGCCATGCAGGAGTACAACAAATATTATTTGCTGGCCATCGCCGAGCTGTAATGGTTTGTTTGATAGCTTCGCTGTATGATCTGTTGACTGTGTTGATGGAAATTAATAATATCAGATCTTTTTAGCTGTTAATTCTTGCTGGCGAACACCACCATCATCATCATCATCATAGTTTGGCTATTCCTAGTACGACTGATTTAAGGGCCAATACAAATACTGGCCCGCCATGCTACCACTCTCGGCCCATCTGTACCACCTTGAAGTTCGGAACGTTTGTGGTTCTATCTTTTTCCAAGTAGTTGTCTGCCTGCCCCGGCCGGCGGCGTCTTCAGAGTTCAGATACAGGTCGATCGTGACTGGTGAGAGAAGAAAAGATACTACATGGAGAGGGAGCGGGGCCGTGGCCAAGCTAGTAGTAAGCCCTAGCTCCTTCGACCTCTCTACGACTATCGATCTGCTGATCGAGGTCCGGTCGCATTAGATTGAAAGAATCTTGACGAAACTGGCTAATTTGCGTCGCCTCGATCTGAAATTTTATTAAGGGGTAAATAGAGGATTTCATTCATCAGAAAAAGGGAGTACATTCCCGCCTTATGAAGAGTCCACTCTGAGGCTGTCGGCTGTCATCAATGTCGGATATATACCGAATAGGGGTATAGTAGATGGTAGACAAAGTGCCGGATTACCAGGGTGGCCTAATTGGTAGTGGGCTTAGGTCCATTGGGCGGCCCAGTAATCCGACGCACAGAAGACGGATTCTAGAAGAACCCGGATCACGGCCCATGTGATCTGGCTTGGAGGAGAAGACAGATTCCTTACTTTCCAAGTTACAAGTTATCGTAGTCTTCTACGTTTCCTATTATGTAAGCCCTAATCCGGCTAATATATAAAGCCGGACGGGAGATAGATTAGATAACGAATAACAGAGAAGCTCTACGCCAACTCGCCGAGAAGCTCATCCTCGTCGAGTAGCTTAGATCTAAACCTCACATTGTAATCCTGTATCCAGGCTTTAGTCCTGATTAGTGAGAAGTGCAGGAGTAGGCACGTCGTACTGTCGCGACGTACCGAACCTGGTAAATCCTGTGTTCACTGTCCACCACGCGATCCCGTTACCCCACGTCTCTACCGTAGTCTCATGGCACCCCCGTCTATGAAAACTATTACGATGTCTCGACAGTTGGCGCCCACCGTGGGGCAAACGACGTCAGGCGTGAAGTTTCGATCTGGGATACTTGGCGGAATCGGAAGGTCAATTACTGTCGGAAGTCTGGAGTTCGACAACGACGTCGGACGCTTCCTCGACAACGGATCCTACATACCGGCGCAAAACCACCTGGTAAGTGCCTGCGTTTTACCGATTGGATCTACTAACATCTTTATCGGCCTAACCGCAGAAGCAATGGGGTTTTGCGGTGGAAGCAAGTATTTCCCACCCGCCCTATACCCAGTCGAAGACGACTATGATGCCGGATTTTGCTCGGATCGCCGACAAAAAAGTGATACACACTTTATCGGCATGATGCAATCTGAAGTCGCCGAAAACACGGATGACGGAAATCCCGTGCAAGAGGCAGACAACAATACACCCGTCACAGAGACGAAAGATCCGATACCCGTCATCCAAGCGGAAGACCCGACATCCGTCAGCATGACGATGAACTCGGAAGCCGAATCTATGCTAGCCGCCATTGAGGCGAGATTGGAGTCGGACACCGGATCGGATAAATTCGACTCCGAAGATGAAGATGAGGATGCATTCGAAAGAAAGGTAAAATCTCTTCAAGACGGATTCCACGAAGTGCTAATGGCAAAACCGGCTGAAGTCACGGATGCCGGCAGCCAGGAAAGCCCCAAAACTCCTCCGCCAGACGAAGAGAGAGAAGACGGAGAAACTTCTCCGGTATTTCCCAATGTCAAGGAGATGACAGAAGATGAGCCTGTCAAGAAACCTCCCTCTTCCAAGAAAAAGCACCGTGCTGCTAAGAAACTCCAATACAAAATCCGGAAGAAAAAATCAGCCGATCTTGCTGATGAAAACCTGGAAATAGGAGATGCTAGCAGAACAAAGCCAGCGGAGAAGAAATCCAAAGAAATCCCTGCTCCGCCAATGACGGAACAGGAAGAACAAGATCTGTTGCAAACACCAGTGGGACCAAATGAACCCCCTGAGAGGCTGGAAGCCAGGAGACAAGCCTTCCAAAGGCAACAGCAACATCTACTCAGATCTCGGCAACATCTCCAACAAACCCAGCATGATATCAAAATCATGAAGGAAGAAATAGAGGAGTACGAGAGAAAGAATAGCTCTGCGTTAAAACCTACTAGGTTACCCGGAATCGTAAGACCGGAAGAACTGCCGCCAAAAGAAAGGTTCCATAACCCATCTTGGCAAAAGCAGGTAAACGGCAAATATGCCAGGGGCGAATCAATATACAAAACCGCAGCAGAAAACGCGGAAGCAGCGTTCGCCATCCTCAAAAACGATCTGTACTCCAACGGGGAAAAACTTCAAGGGGTGTATGCTTTCTTAGGAAAAGCATTGCAACAACAACAGCGGGGCCAGGAGCGATCAGGGAGGTTGCACGATAACTCCGCCCTATGCAAAACAGCTACTTGCGCTGCTTGAGCACCTGGACCGGAAGAACCCGGAGATTCTGACAATTCAAAGGATAAAAAAGAGGATCCGAGAAAAGACAAGAAAAACCCCGACAACCGGGATGCAGCGTCTCGGACCGGATCCCATCTCCCGAAAGATGGACATAAACCCCACGATCGGGAAGACAAACACCGGAAGGATGGCAAAATAATGCCACCTCCGAGAAACCCACCTGAGAAAGCCGGAAGATATGATATACCTCACAGACGTGAGAGATCCCGGACACCTCCTAAGGATAAAGAAAGGCATAGGAGCAGAACTCCGCCTAATCCGAAAGGGCGTGACCACGGAAGAGATAGA
The DNA here is from genome assembly GCA_028641055.1 of Alopecurus myosuroides. NCBI lineage: Eukaryota > Viridiplantae > Streptophyta > Magnoliopsida > Poales > Poaceae > Alopecurus > Alopecurus myosuroides. Next base: position 281,039,559 of record CM054063.1, read on the forward strand.
AATAATCCCGGAAAAGCGCGTTGCAACATCCCAGTGTTTGGGAAGTTATAAGGATCTAAATTTAATATGTGCATTTGCAAAGCATGCATCCAAAAGTACGGGAAATTTAGGCGCGAAAGTTTAAACAAATCAAAGTGACCAATGTTTCACTTGACATGATGAAATAGGTCGAGTTCATCTAGTCAATAGTACATTTGGAGTGATCTTTATAACATAGAATCTTTACAAACCAAATCATCTGATTACACAAACCATAATTGGTTGTGACCAACACAAACTCTCAACAACCTAAACCACAAGTCTTTAAGTGAATTGGGATAATTCACTAGGTATCAAGAACTCAAAGAGGGGTGAGTATCCAAATCAAATATCTGATGATCATACTTCCACCAATAAGTAATACACAATTGAACCATCTCATCAACAGAGGTGTTATGTTCTCTTGAACAATAAATCTTAAGTTATAATCCATCCACACAACATATTTCTAAATTATTTAGTAACTACTAAGTGAACCATCACAAGTAAATAACAAAGTTTCAGTAGAACACAAGTGATACAAACAAGTATTAACTTAAATCCCACAAGTGGGAAGTAACTTAATTAACTTTAATAATATATTTATCGAATATGTACATATCTCCTCAACCATAAAAGAAGGATCTAAAAGACGTAATAAATCTTCTTAAACTACTTCTAAACCTTGAACATCACACATGATATTCCCAAATCTCTATATCTGCATTATGAATGACATAGTTAATAAAGTGATGAATATAAAGTAGATCATAACACCTGGGAGAACAAATAACAACTATGACATAAGTCATTAAACCCAATAACTTTCACATGCTCATTGTTTTAATCATCTCATACAAGTGAGCATATGAAATCTTAACACATCAATGAACCATTTGATCAACTTACCATCTAAAGTCATCATTCCACAAACACTCCACATTTATATTCAACTCATCATTCAACAACTAAAGTATCTCTGGATGTGAGTAATGAAGGACAACAAGTTATAACCTCTATTAGAGGAATTGAAATGATAAGTAAGTAAACCAATCATGTATGATATAAGAACATATCTTATGGGAAATAAAATAAGAAGTTTATAGAAGGATAATAAAAGCATGAACTATATCTTAATCTAGATCTTGTTGTGTTGTCAAGACCATTCTATCTTGTTTTCCAATCTTCTCTAAATCATTCTGCAAGATAAGCAACCACAAGAGAAGAGGAACTACCACATGAAGATTTCCAAGAAGATTATTTGGAGTGTGCTAGAAGTGATACTCTAACCTACTATAAGAGTACTTGGAAGCTCTTATATATTAATCTGATCTTATTAACACTCTTGAAAGAGTATGATACTTCAATGTTAGTGTTATATAGAAGTAGTTTGGTAACAAGTTTCTAGACCTTGTTAACAGATCACTTTTGTATACTCAAACACTTGAGTGTCTTACACAAACAAATAGAAGATTGAATAACCTGGTACATCTCAGCCTAATGTATATGAGTAGTAATTTGGAGGCAAGACTAGCTACCTTGTTTACAAATTCTTCTTATATGCATAAGTGCAACTTGATGTCACAACACCAACTTATATTCCTTTATAATCATCTAAATAAAATCTTTGCCTGGAATAATTTGTTGCCTTCACCACAAGGGTAAGATAATTGAATATGGAATCCCAGTTATGATCTTCCTTGCAAATGACAAAGGTGATAAGATAAGACTAGTGACAACTAGAGAGAAGAACCTTAAGCAACAGAAGACCACAAGAAGCAACACTGCCTCAGTAAGGGAATATAAGAAATTATTCAGTAAAGCATTAGGTAATATTAGAAGATCTTTAACCTCTATGCCTTATAAAGCCCATCAGAAATGAGGAACTCATAGTAACATCTTAAATGGAAATAAATATCAAGAATGAATTAATAACAAGCAATTGCATCCACATGTGTTGAGATGTGGAGGTTAATGGTAACAATCTTAATACTTGTTTTTCCATCACCTTTTCACACATAAGACTAACAGATGATACCAAAAATTCATCTACATATAATCATGTAGATGACTACATGTTCCAAAACAAACATGGGATAATATCCATATTGGAACCTATGTGGAAAACCAGTAAATAAGATTTCAAAGCCACACATGTTTTCCAATTTATCATGTCCCTAAAATAACAAATCTGATTGATACACACTTAAGTAAAATGTCAACCAAAATTGCTAAAGAGTTTTAGCTATGAAAATAACATAGTAATATAAAAGGAAAACAAGTTCCTTTACCCTTTAAAATCATTTGGTGTGACATGGAATGAAATTCCATATTAAATAATTTTCATAACAGTGCATAGAACTAGTACCAAATAGTTTTACTAAGTTATTTTCTACAAGAGATTGTATCCAAAGTGATCCATTTATAACCTACCACATGGTGAACCATATGTGTGTTGTGTTATTATGATGTTCATGCCTAAAAATAAATTTTAAAGCCATTTAATAAAATTAAATGGAGAGAAATAATAAAAATCACTTAATCTAGCACCCTAAATAAAAAATACAAGTATTCTCCAAATTCACCAAAACAAAATATGGTGAGATGTAAAATTTGATGAGGAATTCAAATATATTTTTTAATAATTTTTATGTTTACACTTTGGCCCTGAAAACAGTGTTTTCTCTCACATTCTATCAACAGAAGGACTGTTATGCAAAACCTAACAATTCCAGGGGGTTATTGTAAATGTCCCTTTTAATTCTTCTTCTTCTTCCTCTGCCAGAAGGCAGAGGAGACGTGGGCGATTTGCTCCCGACGCTGCCACCTCCTCGTGGCCGCTCTTCGTGGTGGATAAGACCTGGAGGAGGCCGTACTCCAATCGCTCACTCTCCCTCTCTTGCCCTCTCTCTCTCTGTATCACCGAACAGGAACCCGAAACCCTAGTTGTCCGGCCGCCACCGCGCGTCGTAGACTCCGGCCACGCCGGAGGAAACCGAGGCCACCAGGAGCTCCGTCTCGACGTCCTGCATCTCTCCACCGAGTCTCGTTTGCCGGGAAGGCGAGAAGCCAGAGAATTGGACCGATCCCTTTCCACTCCGTCGCCGGCCGCCGTGGACTTCACCGTCGATTGCTGCCTCGCCATTCTTCCTCGACTCTACCGCGAGCTACACGGTGAGCTCAGGCACCTTCACGTGCTCCCTGATGTGGATTTGAGCCTTGCACTCTCTCTGTCACCAAGCTCCGCCGCCCGACGCCGCGCCGGTGGTCGCCGGGAGCACTCCGGTGACCATTTGGCAGATGTGCCGCCACCTACGGGTCGGCCGCATCCTCCTCTGTCCAGTGGAGCAAACGACAACACCCAATTTGCACTAGATCACCGGATTTAATCCGAGATGGAAGATTTCCTCTATAGTGACATCGACCTGACATCAGCATGATGTCAGCAGAGAGTTTTCCTTTTCTTTTTATTTTAATTTTTTGATTCAAAACCAAACTGACAGGTGGGTCCCATCTGTCAATTTAAATAAGGCAGAAATTAATTAAAACTATTAATTCAATAACTTTAATTCTGTAAATAAGAAAAATATAAATAATATATCATATTAATCAGAAAAATAAAATCTATTTGATTATTAAATTTCCAAATGAATTTGATAAAGTTTAAAATTAAACATTTTCCTTAATTAATTAAATCATTTAAAATAAAGAAAAATAATAAATAATTCCTAAAATCAGAAAAATACAAATTATATACCAAAATGCTCCAAATGATTAATACAACTCATCTATGATGTTTAGAAGGTCATTTGACCAAGTTTTTATGTGTGCAATATTTGTCTAATCATTTAATTCATTTAAAATCAATAAATTAATAATTTATTCAAAAAATTTCAGAAAGCATTGAATGATATACCAAATTAAAGAGAAAAACATTTCCAATTCAAATATGTCAAACCTAAAACATTTTGTTGAACTTATAAACTTGTTATTCAAGGTATAATGGAATTTGATAATCGTCTACTATAACCATAAACAACTAACACAAGCATTATTTTATTTATTAATAAGACTCATGTTTTCACACCTACTAAAACCTATCATCACTAGTTATTAAGAAAAGTATTATGATGATAGAGTTAGCTGTATTAGTTCATCATTTTCAACTAAACTCATTGTCATTAGCTCTACATTTTTGGAATATAAAATCAAACATGTTTGTTACCTTTTCAATAATTGTTTACCATGTGCTATTGTCTTGTTGCCTAACCATGTTATAACACTTCTACTTAAACATGATAACAAGTGTTTGTTCAATAAAAGTGAAACACATTTAAGCCTAAAAGAAATGACAACATCACCACAAGTAATAAACAACTCTAAGTTACCTAACAATTGTGAGAATGCGTTATCGTTTCAAACGTGGCTTACACTTGTAAGCCGGGGTGTTTTCCAGGGTATTTCACGATGCATCTCATTACTATGCATGTGTCATCTTGCCAGTGCTTTCTGTAGTCCTTACCGGGACTACTTTGCTATCTTTCAGATGTGTGGATTTCTCTACGCGACCCTCAAACCCTGAAGACCTGGATTATTATTGTTATTTCAATCTCAGGCAAGTTCATCACTTGCTCATATCCTTTGCAGTACTTCATAACAAACTATTTGCAAAAACCATATCGTATTATCACCTATTCTCAAAAGAATGCATGATCCTATTTTTATAATAATATGACTACTTGAATGACTACCCGAGTGGTAGTGTTCTATATGGTGGGCGGATGGAACCATGGTAAGATGAATAGGTCAAAGGAAGGTTCCATCTGCATGGGAACATATTACCTAGGAATTAACAACAACTGCCGTCAGGATTCTTGGGCCGTAAATTCGCGTTGACCATGGATCTTCTATGGGGGGAGTAAGTCAACCGTGATACTTTTCTCGTTCGCATGTCAACGGGCTGCCAGAGACGTACGTTGTACTCTCGCGTAGCGGGACTACATGCACATGGGTGGGATCCCTTAATTCCCATGGACTCTGCGGGTCTATGATGGTCTGCCAGGGGCGCGTAGATATCCATCATGAGGGGTGGAATCAGGCGTTCAACCTGCTGGCAGAAATGGGTGGGCATGCGTTGTGCGGAGAAGCACGGTTTGGCTTGGACCAACAACCGGGCCCCACACCTAAGTGGGTGTGGACACGAAAGATCGCCTGGTTGTGCAACATGGTCTTGGTCGTCCATGGGTAAAGTAACGCACCTCTGCAGAGTGTAAAAGGATGTGACATGTTACCCCTTGTTCCGGGAAGGAGCTGCGAACGCCGCAGGAAAGGCAACTCCATGAAGTTCTAGTCCTGTGAAGATCTGGCGGGCATAGTTTTCAGAATTAAAAGCAACCTCTTGAAGAAAGTTTTACAAAACCTTGCATTAGCTTATGACTCTTTCTAGACTAAATCTGTAGTTAGTGCATCAACCACCCACTATATATCATGAACTTGCTGAGTAACGCTCGTTACTCATTCTATCCCGTTTGACCCCCTGCTTAGGGTTGAAGCCCTATTGAAGTCGTCATTGAGAAGCCATCGCTGCTTAAAGGAGCTACGTGGAATGAGCTACTACTTAGTCGATAAAATATCATCATCAACAACACTGGTGGAGGACAAGATATCTAGGTGTAGGTTGAGTCCATTCTTGAATTCAGTAGTTATAAGCCATAGATTAGGGCTGGCATCAGCCGTAGTGGATTAGTTCTGAGCTAGAGTTCTTCTCTAGCTTGGAGCTGCGAATTGCTTCTTCTGATGTTTCATTTGCAGGAGACCTTCTTGATTCATCAAGGAGATTCTCCAGGTTTTGTAATGAAGTTTGTATGCTATAGTTTTGCCTGGTCCCGCTCTGTTTCTGTTGTACCACTCTGAGAGATTTAATATTCACGGATAAGTCCTTCTGTGAGTATTATGTCACCGACTTGCGCACTACACATGCAGTGGTGTGTTGGGTCACCACAGATGGTATCAGAGCGAAGCGACCTTAGGTTTAAATCCTTTTAGGAGATCTGTAGGTTGGTAAAGTCTATAGGAAGCCATCTTATCTAAACCATATTTCCTACAACTATGATTATCATTCACTTGAGAATGATGCCATCATACTTGTATAGAATCTTCTTACTCAACTTGAGTAAAGATACTTATCTATTTTCTTAATACCTAGGTATACATAGTTAGAAGTCTAGTAAGTACTAGGTCCATTAAGAAAAAGAATTCTGACATAGTCAGAGATTATCAAGTCACACATGATTACCCCATTCTATGAATAAATAGGATGGAGTAGAACTGGGTATAGATTAAGTATAGGAGTCATTAAGAAGGAATGTTTAAGAATCATAAAGAGACATTAGACCATAGTAACTCCGGGGTATATACCATATCCTTAGTATCAAGTATAGAAGTGAATTATTATAGTATAGTATGGAATTAGGAGAAGGCATAAGCATTGATGGAAGCTACATTACTACTCCTACGATGTGATCAACAACATGAAGGATCAACATATACCATCAGCAGCTGATCATAATCAAGATGAAGTACTTCAATTGACATGGTACTTAGTCCTATATGGAACCAAGTTAGACGACAACTACTATAGGATCATTTGGTCTTGGTTTATTCCATTGCAGTAAGGCATGCAATTGGAGTAATTACCGAGGCAAAGAGTGGTTGTGTAGACTAGGATTACAAGGTAATATATACCTACTTGTAGTGTATAGCATTTAAGAGCCTTGGTACTTGAGATGTTCTACTCAAAGTACAATTATTTCACAGGCTTTTGATGCATGAGTGATAACTGCATTTGGGATTTATTGCTTCTTATTTGGATCTTTGATTGACTAGATCTGTACATGAAGTTGGAACTTGATGTGCATATGCATGTGCAAACATTGAGTTCTATCTTGATGTTACTTGTCTAGAGGGTATAGGATTAGTATGAGGGCGGTCTGAAATCTCAGCAGATTAATGCAACCACCAACGCTCTGGAAGACTAGAACGTCAAGAAGGCAGAATTCAGTGAATCCACTGATGGGAATGGACCACATTCCACATCTTATTTGGAGTTGGTGACAAATTTCATCTACACATGGAGATATACTACAAGTGATGCCAAGAAAATCACATGATTAGTTATATCCTAGAAGGAAACATGTAGAAGTTAGACAAATAAACTTATAGAGTTGTCCCGTAGAAGTTGAAACCCCATGATATAGAAGGACCATAGGAAGTAACCAGTGGAATAGGTTATAGTCACCTATAGAAAAGAGTTAAAACTCGAGGAAACTCGAAGATGTTTTCACTAATAATTGAGTCTAAGTCAGTGTACACTACTTTGTACAAGTTTCTTTGAGCAGTATTCCTCTTGAGACTATTAGATTGAACCAAATGGAGTCCTAAACATAGACGGTATCCAGTATACCAGAAGAATCTTATTGGTTATTCATCACCCGGTGGATATACCAAATGTTCTTCAGAAAGTTGTGAGGGATAGGAAACCATACCTATTCATCAGAGAACGAAACTTGGTATCCACTATATGGGGGAAATACCACGCGTTCTTCGTGAGACCATTAGGAAGGCCTGGTAACAAAACAGAGTTGTTATAGCAACATGTTAAGTATTAGGTCATTACGCAAAACCGTGGAAGGTGAACAATCAAGACAAGAAGCTACACATGCCAAGGTCAAAACAAGGAAACAATTGTGAAGAATCAACGGTCTACAGAAGTTCTCTCTACCTATCTTTACGTGAGAGAGGTTGAACTTCGGGACAAAGTTCTTGTTAAGGGGGAGATACTGTAACATCCCAGTGTTTGGGAAGTTATAAGGATCTAAATTTAATATGTGCATTTGCAAAGCATGCATCCAAAAGTACGGGAAATTTTGGCGCGAAAGTTTAAACAAATCAAAGTGACCAATGTTTCACTTGACATGATGAAATAGGTCGAGTTCATCTAGTCAATAGTACATTTGGAGTGATCTTTATAACATAGAATCTTTACAAACCAAATCATCTGATTACACAAACCATAATTGGTTGTGACCAACACAAACTCTCAACAACCTAAACCACAAGTCTTTAAGTGACTTGGGATAATTCACTAGGTATCAAGAACTCAAAGAGGGGTGAGTATCCAAATCAAATATCTGATGATCATACTTCCACCAATAAGTAATACACAATTGAACCATCTCATCAACAGAGGTGTTATGTTCTCTTGAACAATAAATCTTAAGTTATAATCCATCCACACAACATCTTTCTAAATTATTTAGTGACTACTAAGTGAACCATCACAAGTAAATAACAAAGTTTCAGTAGAACACAAGTGATACAAACAAGTATTAACTTAAATCCCACAAGTGGGAAGTAACTTAATTATCATTAATAATATATTTATCGAATATGTACATATCTCCTCAACCATAAAAGAAGGATCTAAAAGACGTAATAAATCTTCTTAAACTACTTCTAAACCTTGAACATCACACATGATATTCCCAAATCTCTATATCTGCATTATGAATGACATAGTTAATAAAGTGATGAATATAAAGTAGATCATAACACCTGGGAGAACAAATAACAACTATGACATAAGTCATTAAACCCAATAACTTTCACATGCTCATTGTTTTAATCATCTCATACAAGTGAGCATATGAAATCTTAACACATCAATGAACCATTTGATCAACTTACCATCTAAAGTCATCATTCCACAAACACTCCACATTTATATTCAACTCATCATTCAACAACTAAAGTATCTCTGGATGTGAGTAATGAAGGACAACAAGTTATGACCTCTATTAGAGGAATTGAAATGATAAGTAAGTAAACCAATCATGTATGATATAAGAACATATCTTATGGGAAATAAAATAAGAAGTTTATAGAAGGATAATAAAAGCATGAACTATATCTTAATCTAGATCTTGTTGTGTTGTCAAGACCATTCTATCTTGTTTTCCAATCTTCTCTAAATCATTCTGCAAGATAAGCAACCACAAGAGAAGAGGAACTACCACATGAATATTTCCAAGAAGATTATTTGGAGTGTGCTAGAAGTGATACTCTAACCTACTATAAGAGTACTTGGAAGCTCTTATATATTAATCTGATCTTATTAACACTCTTGAAAGAGTATGATACTCCAATGTTAGTGTTATATAGAAGTAGTTTGGTAACAAGTTTCTAGACCTTGTTAACAGATCACTTTTGTATACTCAAACACTTGAGTGTCTTACACAAACAAACAGAAAATTGAATAACCTGGTACATCTCAGCCTAATGTATATGAGTAGTAATTTGGAGGCAAGACTAGCTACCTTGTTTACAAATTCTTCTTATATGCATAAGTGCAACTTGATGTCACAACACCAACTTATATTCCTTTATAATCATCTAAATAAAATCTTTGCCTGGAATAATTGGTTGCCTTCACCACAAGGGTACGATAATTGAATATGGAATCCCAGTTATGATCTTCCTTGCAAATGACAAAGGTGATAAGATAAGACTAGTGACAACTAGAGAGAAGAACCTTAAGCAACAGAAGACCACAAGAAGCAACACTGCCTCAGTAAGGGAATATAAGAAATTATTCAGTAAAGCATTAGGTAATATTAGAAGATCTTTAACCTCTATGCCTTATAAAGCCCATCAGAAATGAGGAACTCATAGTAACATCTTAAATGGAAATAAATATCAAGAATGAATTAATAACAAGCAATTGCATCCACATGTGTTGAGATGTGGAGGTTAATGGTAACAATCTTAATACTTGTTTTTCCATCACCTTTTCACACATAAGACTAACAGATGATACCAAAAATTCATCTACATATAATCATGTAGATGACTACATGTTCCAAAACAAACATGGGATAATATCCATATTGGAACCTATGTGGAAAACCAGTAAATAAGATTTCAAAGCCACACATGTTTTCCAATTGATCATGTCCCTAAAATAACAAATATGATTGATACACACTTAAGTAAAATGTCAACCAAAATTGCTAAAGAGTTTTAGCTATGAAAATAACATAGTAATATAAAAGGAAAACAAGTTCCTTTACCCTTTAAAATCATTTGGTGTGACATGGAATGAAATTCCATATTAAATAATTTTCATAACAGTGCATAGAACTAGTACCAAATAGTTTTACTAAGTTATTTTCTACAAGAGATTGTATCCAAAGTGATCCATTTATAACATACCACATGGTGAACCATATGTGTGTTGTGTTATTATGATGTTCATGCCTAAAAATAAATTTTAAAGCCATTTAATAAAATTAAATGGAGAGAAATAATAAAAATCACTTAATCTAGCACCCTAAATAAAAAATACAAGTATTCTCCAAATTCACCAAAACAAAATATGGTGAGATGTAAAATTTGATGAGGAATTCAAATATATTTTTTAATAATTTTTATGTTTACACTTTGGCCCTGAAAACAGTGTTTTCTCTCACATTCTATCAACAGAAGGACTGTTATGCAAAACCTAACAATTCCAGGGGGTTATTGTAAATGTCCCTTTTAATTCTTCTTCTTCTTCCTCTGCCAGAAGGCAGAGGAGACGTGGGCGATTTGCTCCCGACGCTGCCACCTCCTCGCGGCCGCTCTTCGTGGTGGATAAGACCTGGAGGAGGCCGTACTCCAATTGCTCACTCTCCCTCTCTCGCATCGCTTGCCCTCTCTCTCTCTGTATCACCGAACAGGAACCCGAAACCCTAGTTGTCCGGCCGCCGCCGCGCGTCGTAGACTCCGGCCACGCCGGAGGAAACCGAGGCCACCAGGAGCTCCGTCTCGACGTCCTGCATCTCTCCACCGAGTCTCGTTTGCCGGGAAGGCGAGAAGCCAGAGAATTGGACCGATCCCTTTCCACTCCGTCGCCGGACGCCGTGGACTTCACCGTCGATTGCTGCCTCGCCATTCTTCCTCGACTCTACCGCGAGCTACACGGTGAGCTCAGGCACCTTCACGTGCTCCCTGATGTGGATTTGAGCCTTGCACTCTCTCTGTCACCAAGCTCCGCCGCCCGACGCCGCGTCGGTGGTCGCCGGGAGCACTCCGGTGACCATTTGGCAGATGTGCCGCCACCTACGGGTCGGCCGCATCCTCCTCTGTCCAGTGGAGCAAACGACAGCACCCAATTTGCACTAGATCACCGGATTTAATCCGAGATGGAAGATTTCCTCTATAGTGACATCGACCTGACATCAGCATGATGTCAGCAGAGAGTTTTCCTTTTCTTTTTCTTTTAATTTTTTGATTCAAAACCAAACTGACAGGTGGGTCCCATCTGTCAATTTAAATAAGGCAGAAATTAATTAAAACTATTAATTCAATAACTTTAATTCTGTAAATAAGAAAAATATAAATAATATATCATATTAATCAGAAAAATAAAATCTATTTGATTATTAAATTTCCAAATGAATTTGATAAAGTTTAAAATTAAACATTTTCCTTAATTAATTAAATCATTTAAAATAAAGAAAAATAATAAATAATTCCTAAAATCAGAAAAATACAAATTATATACCAAAATGCTCCAAATGATTAATACAACTCATCTATGATGTTTAGAAGGTCATTTGACCTAGTTTTTATGTGTGCAATATTTGTCTAATCATTTAATTCATTTAAAATCAATAAATTAATAATTTATTCAAATATTTTCAGAAAGCATTGAATGATATACCAAATTAAAGAGAAAAACATTTCCAATTCAAATATGTCAAACCTAAAACATTTTGTTGAACTTATAAACTTGTTATTCAAGGTATAATGGAATTTGATAATCGTCTACTATAACCATAAACAACTAACACAAGCATTATTTTATTTATTAATAAGACTCATGTTTTCACACCTACTAAAACCTATCATCACTAGTTATTAAGCAAAGTATTATGATGATAGAGTTAGCTGTATTAGTTCATCATTTTCAACTAAACTCATTGTCATTAGCTCTACATTTTTGTAATATAAAATCAAACATGTTTCTTACCTTTTCAATAATTGTTTACCATGTGCTATTGTCTTGTTGCCTAACCATGTTATAACACTTCTACTTAAACATGATAACAAGTGTTTGTTCAATAAAAGTGAAACACATTTAAGCCTAAAAGAAATGACAACATCACCACAAGTAATAAACAACTCTAAGTTACCTAACAATTGTGAGAATGCGTTATCGTTTCAAACGTGGCTTACACTTGTAAGCCGGGGTGTTTTCTAGGGTATTTCACGATGCATCTCATTACTATGCATGTGTCATCTTGCTAGTGTTTTCTGTAGTCCTTACCGGGACTACTTTGCTATCTTTCAGATGTTTGGAGTTCTCTACGCGACCCTCAAACCCTGAAGACCTGGATTATTATTGTTATTTCAATCTCAGGCAAGTTCATCACTTTCTCATATCCTTTGGAGTACTTCATAACAAACTATTTGCAAAAACCATATCGTATTATCACCTATTCTCGAAAGAATGCATGATCCTATTTTTATAATAATATGACTACTTGAATGACTACCCGAGTGGTAGTGTTCTATATGGTGGGCGGATGGAACCATGGTAAGATGAATAGGTCAAAGGAAGGTTCCATCTGCATGGGAACGTATTACCTAGGAATTAACAACAACTGCCGTCAGGATTCTTGCGCCGTAAATTCGCGTTGACCATGGATCTTCTATGGGGGGAGTAAGTCAACCGTGATACTTTTCTCGTTCGCATGTCAACGGGCTGCCAGAGACGTACGTTGTACTCTCGCGTAGCGGGACTACATGCACATGGGTGGGATCCCTTAATTCCCATGGACTCTGCGGGTCTATGATGGTCTGCCAGGGGCGCGTAGATATCCATCGTGAGGGGTGGAATCAGGCGTTCAACCTGCTGGCAGAAATGGGTGGGCATGCGTTGTGCGGAGAAGCACGGTTTGGCTTGGACCAACAACCGGGCCCCACACCTAAGTGGGCGTGGACAGGAAAGATCGCCTGGTTGTGCAACATGGTCTTGGTCGTCCATGGGTAAAGTAACGCACCTCTGCAGAGTGTAAAAGGATGTGACATGTTACCGCTTGTTCCGGGAAGGAGCTGCGAACGCCGCAGGAAAGGCAACTCCATGAAGTTCTAGTCCTGTGAAGATCTGGCGGGCATAGTTTTCAGAATTAAAAGCAACCTCTTGAAGAAAGTTTTACAAAACCTTGCATTAGCTTATGACTCTTTCTAGACTAAAGCTGTAGTTAGTGCATCAACCACCCACTATATATCATGAACTTGCTGAGTAACGCTCGTTACTCATTCTATCCCGTTTGACCCCCTGCTTAGGGTTGAAGCCCTATTGAAGTCGTCATTGAGAAGCCATCGCTGCTTAAAGGAGCTACGTGGAATGAGCTACTACTTAGTCGATAAAATATCATCATCAACAACACTGGTGGAGGACAAGATATCTAGGTGTAGGTTGAGTCCATTCTTGAATTCAGTAGTTATAAGCCATAGATTAGGGCTGACATCAGCCGTAGTGGATTAGTTCTGAGCTAGAGTTCTTCTCTGGCTTGGAGCTGCGAATTGCTTCTTCTGATGTTTCATTTGCAGGAGACCTTCTTGATTCATCAAGGAGATTCTCTAGGTTTTGTAATGAAGTTTGTATGCTATAGTTTTGCCTGGTCCCGCTGTGTTTCTGTTGTACCACTCTGAGAGATGTAATATTCACGGATAAGTCCTTCTGTGAGTATTATGTCACCGACTTGCGCACTACACATGCAGTGGTGTGTTGGGTCACCACACGCGTCCGCGCAACAATGGAAAAGAAAGGAGCAGATCCCCTTCTGTCCATTCAGCCGGAAGATATTTTGCACACATTGATAGAGCAGAAAAGGATGATTTATACTTTGGTCCTAAGTTTTTTACTGATAGGATTCGAAGGATAACCCTGCATTTTGGCTTTGCCAAGGTCGGTCCAACGTACCAGAAATACACCGGCAGCACAAACCCGGATACCTGGCTCTCAGATTACTATACAGCCGTCCAGATCAACAATGGGACAGACCTGGAAGCTGTCAAGTTTCTTCCCCTAATGTTGCTGGACGGAGCCATAGATTGGATCAATGGATTACCATCAAGAACTGTCGATAGCTGGATGATATGGCTAGAGTATTCACTCAACATTTTCGGGGAACGTACAAACGCCCGAACAACATTAACCAGCTAAACCGTTGCACCCAATTTGAGGATGAACCATACGTGGATTTCATCTCCAGATGGACGGCAATGAAGAATAGTTGCTCTGGAGTAACTGACCGTTCATGGTTGGTTCCAAACAGCACAAAGATCTCGGATCTATGCTTACAACTGCCAATGAGCATGCCGCAGCCGAAGACGACATCAGAGCAAGAGGAGGCAATATCGAATCACTGATACTCGCCAAGAAAACCCCTCGTTCTGACAAAAAAGGAACTCCAGAAACAACGACAAAACCCAAAGAGGTCAACATAGCCTTTGGAGGAGAAAAGGGGAACAAGTGGAAAGGATGCAGCCCAGATCCAATCAATTACACTCCTGAAGAATGGGAGAGGATTAAGTCGGAACCCTGTGTCCACCACTCGCAATTTGGGAAACCCACCCATACAAACGCGCAATGCCGGCTGAATAAGCACATGAAAGGCGGTGTAGGATCCGGAAGTAAGGGGAAGGCTTCCAAGAGGAAACCCGCCAAACAAAAGCCAGAAGCTGACAAAGAAGACAATGAATCGGACACTAACGAAAAAATCCAGGAACAACAGCGAAAGGGCGAACCCAGATTTCCGAGAGTTGATGGAGAAGCAATGCTAACTTTCCTAGCAACTCCGTCGGCAAAGGTGGCCAAAAGAACATTTCGAGAAATAAACGCGGTTGTTTCGGCAACCCCGAAATTCTTGAAGTACTCCAACACACCAATAATCTGGGATCAGTCTGATCATCCCGGAAATATCCCTGAACCCGGCACACAAGCTCTTGTTGTAAGCCCTATTGTCCAAAACACTAGGCTAAGAAGGGTGCTGATGGATGGAGGATCCAGCATTAATATAATGTACCTGGATACACTGAAGCATCTGAAGATTTCCGAGTCCCAGCTCAACTACAGCAACATACGCTTCCACGGCATTGTTCCTGGCAGACAAGCACGGTCCCTAGGAGAAATTTCCCTAGATGTCACCTTCGGAGATAAAGATCACTTCCGGCAGGAAAAAGTATCCTTCGAAGTAGTGCTGTTCGAAAGCGTGTATCACGCAATACTCGGACGTCCAGCTTTCGCCAAATTCATCGCAAGATCTTGTTATATCTATAACAAGCTGAAGATTCCAGGACCCAAAGGAGGAGTAATCACCATAGCCGGTGATTTCAAGCTGGCAAACGAGTTGGAGAAAGAAAATGCCCTTTGCGCTCAGAGAGTTATAGCAAAGGAAGAACTAAAGGAATTAGCCAAGGAGGTATCGCCGACAGAAATGCCGGCAGGAAAAGAAACCCGGAAGCCGACAGACAGCTTCAAGGCGTCCGAGAATACAAGACAGGTAATCCTAGATCCCAAAGATCCGACAAAATTTGTCGTCGTAGGGACTGGAATGACCGACAAATAGGAAGGCGAGCTCATCAAGTTCCTCCGTGAGAAATGGGATATTTTTGCCTGGTGTCCAGCTGACATGCCAGGTGTACCCAGGGAACTTGCTGAGCACCAACTCAAGGTTATTCCAGGATAAAAACCCGTCAAACAAGGTCTCCGTCGATTTGACGGAAGAAGATGGAAGGCTATTGGCAAAGAAATTATCCGGCTTTTAGCAGCGGATTTCATCAAGGAAGTAATCCATACTGACTGGTCCGCAAATCCGGTATTAGTACCGAAGAAAGACACCACGGCTCTTAGAATGTGTATAGATTACACATGATTGAACAAGTTGTGTCCAAAAGATAGGTTCGCGTTACCGCGAATCGATCAAATAATAGACGCCACTGCAGGCTCCGAGCTTTTATGCTTTTTGGATGCATACTCCGGGTACCACCAAATACGCATGAAAAAGGAAGATCAAATCAAGACTTCTTTCATAACCCCGTACGGGACGTACTATTACGTAACCATGCCGTTTGGCCTGAAGAACGCACGTGCAACCTACCAGCGTTGCATCCAGCGTTGTTTGCATAGTCAGATTGGCAAAAACGTCCATGTTTACGTGGACGATATTGCCGTCGTAACCAAGGAAAAAGATACACTCCTTGAAGATTTGCGAGAAACTTTCGAAAACTTACGCACTTACAAGATGAAGTTGAATCCATCTAAGTGCGTATTCGGGGTTCCCTCAGGAAAACTTCTGGGAATAGAAGTTAACCCGGAAAAGATCAAGGCAATCTTGAACATCTCAAAACCTACGTGCGTCAAAGATGTCCAAAGATTGACAGGTTCTGCCGCAGCCGTTAGCAGATTTATTAGTCGGCTGGGGGATAAAGCCTTACCACTCTACAAGCTGCTGAAGAAATCCGACAAAGTCAAGTGGATTGCGAAAGCCTGGGAACGTCTAGCAAGTTATGTCCCTTTCCGTACTTAGTTCAATTCTATGTAAACATCTTTTGAGATCATGAAATAAAGTTGTCGGAATTCTGATTTACATGTTTTACAAAGTTCAATATAGGTGCAAAGCATGTCTCCGCCTCATCTATTTCCCAATGATCTTACAAATTACTCAATGTTAACCCGAATTGTGCTTGCGTACTCGGCGTTAAAAAACTGAATGATTTTTCAGCCTGCTAACGGCTAAAGGAAACTTGAATTTCCTGCGTGCCCAAGTTTCATTTAAAAATTTCCTTGTTTCTCTAAGCATTATCTGATTGTGTATGTGTTGGGTTACTGGAACTAGTTAGTAAAAATGCCTTTAGCATGATCCATGTTTCCGAGTTTTAAACTGATTGGTTCAACCCAGTTACTCGGCATGACGATTCATATTGCTATTTGAGCCATTTCAAACACTAAGGACAGTTAAAACATATATGCCAGAGAACTTAGAAGATAAAGGAATAATAAAATACGAAAAACTTGCAAAGAATTTCACAATTAAGACTGCAAAAGGCGGAGTTTTCATTCATACAAATAGAAGCATTACAATTCGAGTTACATTGTAAAAGTGCAGTAATGCTCCTATTGTCTATTTTTACTATCCAGGTTTAAGGAAACCCTTCAAGCATCCGACTCCTTCTCGCTGCTGTCGTCCTCGGGGGCTTCAGGAACTTCTTTCTCCGGGTAATTGATGGAGAGATTCACCATGGAAGCAACCTGGGTGGCGTGGCCTTTGATTGCATCAAAGATTTTATTCCGTTGGGCTTCCGTGTATCCTTGAGGAACACCGGTTGCCACGCGCCAGGATTTTGCCCCAGGGTAGTGCATACGCATTAAGCCAAGTGCCATGCGTGCACCACCCCGTGCAGCGGAGCAAAGGAAGGATTCCCTGGACTCCGCCACCTCCATGATAGAACCCGGAAGTTTTTCAACTTCCGAGAACTCCCCATTCTCGGAGGGAAGGAACTTGTTGATCAGTTGCATGCAAGCAACCCTGATCGAAGTCCAGGTCTTCTCAAAAACTCGGATTCTTTCAATCCGAGAAAGATCTGAACTATCTCCTGTTTTGTAGCAAAAAACAACCAAAAAGGTTAAGTAACAAAGCAGAGAAAAAAGACAAACTGAGAAAAATGGTAAATGTATACTTAAACTTACCAACAAGTTTGTCAATTTCGGAGCTTTCCTCCTCACGCAGGCTGAGAGCAACTTCCAAGCGTTGAATGGTGGCCTGGTCTTTCTCTGCCTGGGCGGAAGCCTGGGATTGAGAAACCCCAAAGGCCAAGTTGCTGGCTTCCAGATCTTGTTGTGCTTTCACAAGATCCTTGTGAAGCTCGACATTCTCCTTGCGGAGATACTCGACATTGCCGGAATCTTCAGCTGCTTGCTTAGCCTGAGCCAAAGCAGCTGAAAAGCAAGGAAAAATCCGAGTTAATAATACTCCTGGAAAAAAGTACTTAAGACAAATGCCTGAATCGGAAATTTCAGAGGAAAAATGCTTACCTGTTGTTTCCGACAGCGCGAGCTGAGATGATGCCAGTTCCGCCTCTCTCTCCTCAAGAATGGAAAGAAGATTTCCAACTTCTTTGTTCTTGATCGAGAGCTTGTTGAAAACTACCACGTTAATGGCTTCGGCGGTTTGCTAGAACATGGCAAGGAAAAAAATAATTATAAAGCATCAAGGTAAAAAGCATGCATTTTATTTAATGCTTGGGGGCTAGAGATACATACCTTGCTCATTCGTTGCAAGCCCACCAAATTTTCATTGAACTCCTTTGCGTATTCCGCAAAGAGAGTTCCGGCCATGCTTAGGCCGTCATGGATAAGCTTGAAGTCCTTGTCGAATTGGGGAATCTCTTCGTTGAAAGACCGAGAAGATTTTCCCGCGTCCGGAGCTGCCCTTTCCCTCGTGTCAGAATCCGACACAACGGGCTGGCTGGTCTCCAGCGGTTCGGTGGGGGGGGGGGGGTGGCAGCATGCTCTTCCGCCATTGAGGACGATGAGTCCAGAGGAATGGCGGAAGAAGAACGGGCGCCTCGACTGCACAAGACCTTGTGTCTCTTCAGCTTCTTCGGCTTCAGGTTGGAGGGAGCTAGGCTAAAAAACCAGAAACCCGGAAAAAGTTAACTTTCTGAAGACGAAAGAAAAACTTCGACAAATAACAAAACAACCCGGATGAACTAACCTGGAGGTGGCGACGGGAACCCCGTCAAGGTTGATAACTTCCTCAGAGGAAGGAATCTTCTTTCGCTTGCGCCCACCTGTAGCAGCGGTGCGCAGTGCGTCCAGCTCAGCCTCGGAGGCCAGCTCCGAGTCCGGAAGTTCAGTAATCTGTTGGGAAGAAAAATCAGGGTTATGAGTGAGAAAATCCGAGAAAGAATGATAAAATTGTACCCAAATGACGGAAAAAATACCTTGGGGGCCGGATTGTCGGTTGTATACATTGGCCGACTCGCTTCGTATTGGTCGCGTGATGCGACCAACTGATTGATGCGCCGTCGAAGCTCCTTTGCGGGCCAATCTTTGTTGGTTGTCCGCATTGGGTCCTTGGCACCCGTGTAGTCGCAAAGAAGGCGACCACCGTGGTTGGCCAATGGCTGAATTCGTCTATTCAACCAGCAAAAGACCGTGTCCATGCCGGTCAAAGGGGGATTGGACGAGGTGAGCTTAGCGATGCGCCGCTTGATCCTTAGAAGATCAGGCGGCAGTACTTGGACGGCTTCCGTTCCCCAATTCTTCATGGGAACATCAGCAGAGTTCGAGAAAGGAGGAACCCCGATGGCCTCTGTAGGGAAGGGCACATCGGGATGGTAAAAGAAGGAACCCGTCCAAAATTTGACGGATTCCGACGTCTTGATCTTGGGGAACCAATCTTCCCTAAATCTCCTAAGAGTAAAGGAGATGGTTCCTCAAGTCGGGAGTGCGCCCTCCGAGGAGTTCCGCTTAACCGCGAAACAATACGTCCAAAAGTCTAACCTAGGTTCTAAGCCTAAGTAACCCTCGAACAAAGCCTGGAAGCCGGCCATGTAGAGGATGGAATTGGGTGGCAGGTTATGGGGCTGGATGTTATAGTGGGAGAAGATTTGGAGGAAGAAGGCGGAAGGTGGAAGTCCCATACCTCGTAAGAGATGGGAGGAGAGAAGAACTCTTTCTCCGTCTTTCGGCATTGGTTCGTTCTCGTCCTCAGGAAGACGCCATTCCCCCTTAAGGACCAGGCCCTCCTTTTCCATGTTTGGAAGGAGAGCCGGCGGAATGCTGCAGGCAATCCAATTGCCTGCAGATTCCATCTCTTCGTCCGCTCCGGCGGCGGCGGATGCGGCGGCTTCCGCAGCGGCGAGCTCGTCGCCGAGGAGCTGGATCTTCTCCTCCGCCGTTTCAGGGGCAAACGGTGGAGAAGGTACGGAGCTCGAGCCCGCAACGTCCGCGGCGGCGGAAAGATCCTCTCCGCCCGCCGCGGAGGCCGCGGTTTTCTCCGGCTCGTCGCCGGCGTGCTTGGGTGACCCTAGTTGTGGATCTAGGTCACCGATAAGCTCATCGATGATGGAGCGAGTGGGGGAGGACGGCGAGGTTGCCATTTCGTGGCGGCGCGTTGCGTTTCCGGTGTGCTTGGATGTGAGGTGCGCTCGGGATAGTGCTTCGCTCGAGAACTTGTGCGCGTCAATGGCGTGGGCAGTGAGAGTGCGGAAGGTTTTCGATGGGGACGAGGACGGCTATTTATAGCCAGAAATCCGTCAAGATACGTGCCAACGACTATTTTGACCGTTGGATGCTCAACGCGTGTCACTCGCCGAAAAATCCGGGAAATGAAACGACAGGGAAATGATGACTATCTCCTCGTTTCCCAGGAGAATATGTCAGAGATACGTTACAGGGTTTCCCGCGTGAAACCCAAACGTCCCTTACGTCGGCATGACTCAGGCGCTGACGTAAGGAGTTCCTTTTCCGCGAAGGATCGCGAGAGAAAAGCCGGATTTTCAGGATTCCGAGTTTCATGTTACCATCTCTTTCAAAAGAAGAATAAGAAGAATCAAGACTGCTGAATCAATATTTCTCGGACAAAGTATATTTGGCGAAAGACGGAGAATCAGAGTTTTAATCCTTCTTGGGGGCTACTGTCGGATATATACCGAATAGGGGTATAGTAGATGGTAGACAAAGTGACGGATTACCAGGGTGGCCTAATTGGTAGTGGGCTTAGGACCATTGGGCAGCCCAGTAATCCGACGCACAGAAGACGGATTCTAGAAGAACCCGGATCACGGCCCATGTGATCTGGCTTAGAGGAGAAGACGGATTCCTTGCTTTCCAAGTTACAAGTTATCTGTCACAGCCCACGTATGAAAACCTACCAATTAGAATGTTTGTTTCATGTTTATTAAAGTATTGCATCATGGCATCATATTTATTTTCCTTGTTTGCCTTGTTTACTATTTGTTTGCATCTGTTATTCTTGTTTTCACAATGAAACTCAAACAATTTCAAATGCCTTGTTTTCGTACTTGCTCTGTTACAACTTTTGGAATAAAAAATCACAAATGAAAACAACCAAATTGTTCCATTTTATTCCATGTTGATCACTCATTAAATTGTTGGTTTTAATCAAACAATTAATTCAATCAATTAATTCAAATCACTTTCAAATTCAAACCAAATGCATTTCAAACAGAACCCAAATTGAAAGTATGACAAGAATAACCAAAACATTTTGTTTACCCTGTTATTTTCCAATTAAAGCAATTTGGGTCACCTTATGAAAGTGTTGGTTTTAATAATCCTTTTAATATTCAAAAATCACTCACATTTTGGTTTATTTTCCCAAACAGCACCAAAATTTCAAATTCATGAAAACTAACAAACCATTCCAAGGTTTCTAATCCAACTAATAATAGGGTTCACCCTATTAAGTGGTTGTTTTCTATATTAAATTAACAAAATATTCCAATTTCAAATCAAATTCATTCAAACAGCACCCAAGTTGAGTTATAACCAATTTATAAACATTATCAATTCAACCAACTAATCTTAATCTTTTAATTCATAGGGGCTACCCTATTTAAGTGCTTTGATTTCATAAGGTTTACTTAATATGAAAATTCATTCAAAGTTGGTTGAAATACAACTATCCAATAAAAATTCAAACTTTTTGACATTGGAAGTTAGCCTCTGTTTGCTAATGGTATAAATAACCTACACTGAATTTTCCAAAAAATTTAACCACTTTAAAAACCATCCAATGCTTCCTTTTGCTTTTGCTACAAAAAAAAACAGTAAAACAAAAAATAACAAAAAGAGAAAAGGAGGCAGCAGCTACCTAATCCCAGCCCAGCCCATTCTTCTGGCCCAGTACCTCTTCATCGATGGTCATCTTCCTCGCGTGATGTCACTGCTGTACGACATGGCGCAACGCCACACGATCCTTCGCAACCATCCCGGATGCGCTGCCGTACCAAGCCCCGATCCCCATAAAAAAACCACCCGCCTACCCTCTGCCCAGCCTAGAACCCTAGCGCCGCCGTCCTCTCTTTCTCCCCCCCCGATTTTTCTTTCCTCTGTACCTGAACCCTGCAGCCACGCCTCACCACACCACCGTCAGACCTCACCGCCACCCCGATCACCGGCCACCGCGAGGATCATCCGGTAGTGGGAATGGAACCCCGGCGTGATCCTCCACCTCTCCGTCCCCTCGCCGGTTGCTGGGAGCAACCAGAGTGCTCGCCGTCGCCGGATTTCTCCTCCCCGCCGCGGCTGCACGCCCCCTGCAGCGACCCACCGATCGCCTCCTCCCTGACCGAATCAAGGTGAGGCCGTCCCCCTCGATCCTCCTCCCTCTCTCCTCCATCTCCGGCCACCGAGCACCGCACCCCACACCCGCGAGCCCACACGCCCCGGCGCCCCCTCCGGCGAGCGGCAGCGAGCCTCCAGCGCCCCCGTCTGCCCTTGTCTGTCAGCGATCGATTCCTTTCAGGTTCAGTTAGCGCAGGAAAATTCAGTTACAGAAAAAAAATAACCGCGAGCAACAGAGCTTAACCCCCGAGTCCCACTCCCTGTCACAAGCCGCAGCTCAGCCCACTGGTTCTGTTCCCCCAGCGCGAGCAGGAGGTGGGGGGATCGAATCCCACCCCCTGCACAATTAACAACCTTTTTATTTTGCAAAGATTTGGTCACAGCAACTTCACGAATTCACAACTAGGCCCTTGCACATTAATTCTAGATCCCTGAAATATTATTTCTAAGTCCGTGTTTCACTAAAAAATGGCAGATTGCACCCTAAAATTGTAAATTGCATAACTATTTCATTTTAACTCCAATTTTCACTTTTTAAATATGTTTTCTGTCCCAAATTAAATGCTCTACCCAAATATAAAATTTGTTTAATGTTTTGAATATTTTAAATTGGTGAAACATTTGAATTCTTGTTAAATTCACTTAAATTTGCAAAATTCATAACTTGTTCATAAAAATTCCAAATTCCACAAACTAAATATGTTTTCCAATCAACTTTTCATGTACTTTCCAAATATAAATTTTGTTTGCTGTTTTGAATAATTTAAATTGCTGAAAACAACTGTTTCTTAATTATTGCATTTAAAATTGCCAAAATAATAACTTGCTCATTTTAAATCCAATTTCCACAAATGAAATATGCTTTCCATGCAAAATTAAACCACCTTTCCAAATATAAAATTTGTTTCATGTTTTGAATAATTAAAAATTGGTTGAATGATTTAAACCTTGTTTAAATCATTTAATATTGCTAGATTTATAACTTGATCAAAACAAATTCTTTTGGGACATGTAAAATATGTTTTCAAACCATAAAAGCATAAACTTTTCAAATATGAATCTCACTTAATGTTTTGAACAAATAAAAATTCAAATAAGTTCATGTTTGAATTAAATTCATTTAATTCTTGCTTAAACTTGTTTAATTCCTAAATAATTTATTTGAAATCCTTTTTCAACAAGTGAAAAATGCAATCCACCTAAAATTGTGTGTTCTTATCAAATATAAATTTTGTTATCCATTTTGAACAGTTAAAAGTGGTGAAAACAATAATTGTTTGTGTGACATGTTTAAGTAACCAAATTTTCCAAACTTAATAAATAATTTCCAAACTTGTTTTATTCCTTTTCCTTTGCATCTATTATTGTTATTTGTTGTTATTTTGTTGCTATCATCTGGCATGCATCATGCTAACAACTTTCACATAATAATTAATTGTAAATCATTTGTTCCACTTAATCTATGGACCTTTTTCCATATGCCATTCAAATAGCATAGGGGTCCATTTAAATTGTGTTACCATGTCAACTAGTTTATTCCATGCATCAATTAAATGGTCATGCATCATCCCATGTTTGTGCACTATGCCATGATATTGATTGTTTATCTTTCTGCATTGTTTGTTTGCTTCTTCCCGGATAAACGACGACGTTGAGACCGACGATACTTACGACACCCCTTCTAAGGAGTTAGCTCAGTTCCAGGCTACTGGGTTTGCAGGCAAGTTATCACTCACATGAACCACTGTGTTCCTTTCAACATTGATTACCGACACTTTCCGTTGTTCTTTTCTGCTAGCCTTAGTAGTAGTTGATTCTGTTACGAACCCATCACATGAATCCCTTAACCCTGATATTGCCTCACCTCCACTCCTATCACCCCTTTGGTTGAGCCAGTGTCTTACTAGCATGCTTAAGTTGCTTTTGCTCGAGTCTGTTACCCGTTACTTTCTGTTACTATTTCTATTATGTTCTGGGGGCTCAATGTTTAATCAATCAATCAATCATGCTAATATTATTGTTAAATAATAATTTGATGATAAGGCACCGGCAGGAGGCCCTGTGTGGTTTTGAGGCCTGCTAGTGTCGACCCTAATAGGAAAAGGGTCTTGTCTACTGATCCATGATGAGCGCACTAACCGCATGTGGGAAGCGAGTATGGGCGCCCCCCTCAATTTGATTCGATTCGCATCTCGTCCAAATCGCCTCATTTAGTTCGCGTGTTCTATTTGCCGCATGCATGTTTTTGCGAGCCCAGGCCAGGGTGGAACTTTTGTAGTCGGCATATAGGGGGACACGTTCTTAGAGTGCTATGAGGGTCCATTTTCTTCTGGGCTCGATTAGCCGTGCGCCCAAGGTTCTTTGGGCTTGATGCGGAGAAGAGTTGAGTTGTGTTGAGTGCCCCGCTTGGTGGAAGGGCCTTTCCATCTGGCGGGTTATTCATGCGTGTACGGCCAAATTGGTGCAACCCTGCAGGGATAATATTCTCGAGAAGCCGTGTTTTCCGCGGTTATGGATTACTTGGTGAAAGTACTGGCTAACAAGTACTCAGGACAACTTTAACCTAATGATTAACAACCTTACACCCAATGATTAACAATTTGACTAGTAATAAGCTTATTGACACAAAATTTGAACCATCATTAACTCAACTGTGTGAGTTATCCTCGGATTGCTTCTTTGGATAAGGGGCGAGATCCAGGATGGGTTTGCTTGAAGTTATCTTTCAGTTGTTTACAATCCTCGATCTTATCTCCTTTATGTTAGCCGGAAGTGGTAGAAATCTCTGTAGTTGGTTAGTGCAGCCAGTTGCAGCACCTTTTATATTCCCCTTCCTTCCGTTGAACCCAAAGCATCTGTGCTTGGTGTTGACGGGTTACACTTTGGTGAATTGTGAGTCTTGCTTGCCAGTACGTTTATGTACTGACCCCTTTGGGGCTGTGGTTTCCGCAGACCTACGTTTCCGAGGATCTACATGGTGGTTACTACGTGGAGTATGACGAGACTGCTGACGAGTAGATAGCGGACCCGGGCAGGATCCGAGACTTCGTGGATGGGCTCCGTCTTTTCGTTTCCGGCCTCTTAGGCCTATTTGGTTCTTGTCTGTACTCAGACATGTTGAATGCTTCCGCTGTGATGTACTGATGTATTGTTGGGACATGTGTCCTCTGAATGATTGTATTTGCTATCTCTGCTCTAATGAGAGCCATTTGCAACTTATTTCAATCTTTTGTGTCGTAGAGATTTGTTGTGATACCAGTTGTTCAACGCCGTTGACGTACCATGTGTGTATGGTTTGAAGTACGTCAATGGAAGTGTCCTGATTTCTATGGGATAGTTTACGTCGACGCTGAACAGATAGGGGTTGGTTGTCACACATACGTGTGTTGGCCTACTCGTAAGAGGACGCGGGTGCCGGTAAGCCCCGTAATCCAATCTACTACTATTCAACGGAACGACGAGTATCCTTTAGAAGTCCGGGTGCGACAAATGGTATCAGAGCCTGTCTGCCTGTAGGATCCCTTTTTACTGGTCAAAGTTGAGTCTAGAAACTATTTTGTAGCTATATAAAAAAAATGAAACGTGAGAGTAGGAATTCTGTTCTTTTTCTTCTTTTCCCCACCCTCCCTCCCTTTTTCTGGTAAGGAAGTGCAACGTTGATTTTTCCCTTCTCATCTAAACTTTCAAGTTAGGATTTCACGTGTTTTGGGTTTTCCGTAGTACCTCAGGAGTTTTATCTCGTTTTCCCGATGTTGCTTCGATATCCTGTCCTCCTAAACATTTCCATTTCGTCCGTTGAAATCTTGTTGTTGTTTTCCACTTCAAATCTTCTACTGGCGTCTAATCAAAACTTCCTCGTAAACTCTTATCCAGCTAAAGTGTTATTTGATACCGGAGCATCACATTCCTTTGTGTCAAAGATCTTTTCCACAACATACAACCTAATTCTGATTCCACTAAGCAATCAAATCTCCGTTCACTCCTCGGGATCTCAAATGTTGACTTCCAAGTTCAGTCACAGAATCAAATTTTAATGGGAGGCCACATATTCCTTGTTTCTCTCATAATGCTTGGAAATTCTGACATTGATGTCATTCTTGGTTGGATTGATGTCAATAACTCTGTTCCACCATTCTAGCCAGATAATCTATTCTCCAAATGAATCAAGTTCCATTCAGCTATACACCCTTGGTGCAAAATCTCTCCCCTTTACTTGAAAATGTTCCGGTGGTTTGCAAATTCCCTGACGTCTATCCAATGTGCACGATGTGTTTCACGTGTCACAGCTCAAGTGGATCTTCCCAAGAAGTATCCGGACCTTTTCTTTTCTCAGTAGGAATCTCGGGGCGCGATTCCTTCAAGGGGGGGCGTTTTGTAACAGCCCAAGTATGAAAACCTACCAATTAGAATGTTTGTTTCATGTTTATTAAAGTATTGCATCATGGCATCATATTTATTTTCCTTGTTTGCCTTGTTTACTATTTGTTTGCATCTGTTATTCTTGTTTTCACAATGAAACTCAAACAATTTCAAATGCCTTGTTTTCATACTTGCTCTGTTACAACTTTTGGAATAAAAAATCACAAATGAAAACAACCAAATTTTTCCATTTTATTCCATGTTGATCACTCATTAAATTGTTGGTTTTAATCAAACAATTAATTCAATCAATTAATTCAAATCACTTTCAAATTCAAACCAAATGCATTTCAAACAGAACCCAAATTGAAAGTATGACAAGAATAACCAAAACATTTTGTTTACCCTGTTATTTTCCAATTAAAGAAATTTGGGTCACCTTATGAAAGTGTTGGTTTTAATAATCCTTTTAATATTCAAAAATCACTCACATTTTGGTTTATTTTCCCAAACAGCACCAAAATTTCCAATTCATGAAAACTAACAAACCATTCCAAGGTTTCTAATCCAACTAATAATAGGGTTCACCCTATTAAGTGGTTGTTTTCTATATTAAATTAACAAAATATTCCAATTTCAAATCAAATTCATTCAAACAGCACCCAAGTTGAGTTATAACCAATTTATAAACATTATCAATTCAACCAACTAATCTTAATCTTTTAATTCATAGGGGCTACCCTATTTAAGTGCTTTGATTTCATAAGGTTTACTTAATATGAAAATTCATTCAAAGTTGGTTGAAATACAACTATCCAATAAAAATTCAAACTTTTTGACATTGGAAGTTAGCCTCTGTTTGCTAATGGTATAAATAACCTACACTGAATTTTCCAAAAATTTTAACCACTTTAAAATCCATCCAATGCTTCCTTTTGCTTTTGCTACAAAAAAAAACAGTAAAACAAAAAATTAACAAAAAGAGAAAAGGAGGCAACAGCTACCTAATCCCAGCCCAGCCCATTCTTCTGGCCCAGTACCTCTTCATCGATGGTCATCTTCCTCGCGTGATGTCACTGCTGTACGACATGGCGCAACGCCACACGATCCTTCGCAACCATCCCGGATGCGCTGCCGTACCAAGCCCCGATCCCCATAAAACAACCACCCGCCTACCCTCTGCCCAGCCTAGAACCCTAGCGCCGCCGTCCTCTCTTTCTCCCCCCCGATTTTTATTTCCTCTGTACCTGAACCCTGCAGCCACGCCTCACCACACCACCGTCAGACCTCACCGCCACCCCGATCGCCGGCCACCGCGAGGATCATCCGGTAGTGGGAATGGAACCCCGGCGTGATCCTCCACCTCTCCGTCCCCTCGCCTGTTGCTGGGAGCAACCGGAGTGCTCGCCGTCGCCGGATTTCTCCTCCCCGCCGTGGCTGCACGCCCCCTGCAGCGACCCACCGATCGCCTCCTCCCTGACCGCACCAAGGTGAGGCCGTCCCCCTCGATCCTCCTCCCTCTCTCCTCCATCTCCGGCCACCGAGCACCGCACCCCACACCCGCGAGCCCACACGCCCCGGCGCCCCCTCCGGCGAGCGGCAGCGAGCCTCCAGCGCCCCCGTCTGCCCTTGTCTGTCAGCGATCGATTCCTTTCAGGTTCAGTTAGCGCAGGAAAATTCAGTTACAGAAAAAAAATAACCGCGAGCAACAGAGCTTAACCCCCGAGTCCCACTCCCTGTCACAAGCCGCAGCTCAGCCCACTGGTTCTGTTCCCCCAGCGCGAGCAGGAGGTGGGGGGATCGAATCCCACCCCCTGCACAATTAACAACCTTTTTATTTTGCAAAGATTTGGTCACAGCAACTTCACGAATTCACAACTAGGCCCTTGCACATTAATTCTAGACCCCTGAAATATTATTTCTAAGTCCCTGTTTCACTAAAAAATGGCAGATTGCACCCTAAAATTGTAAATTGCATAACTATTTCATTTTAACTCCAATTTTCACTTTTTAAATATGTTTTCTGTCCCAAATTAAATGCTCTACCCAAATATAAAATTTGTTTAATGTTTTGAATATTTTAAATTGGTGAAACATTTGAATTCTTGTTAAATTCACTTAAATTTGCAAAATTCATAACTTGTTCATAAAAATTCCAAATTCCACAAACTAAATATGTTTTCCAATCAACTTTTCATGTACTTTCCAAATATAAATTTTGTTTGCTGTTTTGAATAATTTAAATTGCTGAAAACAACTGTTTCTTAATTATTGCATTTAAAATTGCCAAAATAATAACTTGCTCATTTTAAATCCAATTTCCACAAATGAAATATAATTTCCATGAAAAATTAAACCACCTTTCCAAATATAAAATTTGTTTCATGTTTTGAATAATTAAAAATTGGTTGAATGATTTAAACCTTGTTTAAATCATTTAATATTGCTAGATTTATAACTTGATCAAAACAAATTCTTTTGGGACATGTAAAATATGTTTTCAAACCATAAAAGCATAAACTTTTCAAATATGAATCTCACTTAATGTTTTGAACAAATAAAAATTCAAATAAGTTCATGTTTGAATTAAATTCATTTAATTCTTGCTTAAACTTGTTTAATTCCTAAATAATTTATTTGAAATCCTTTTTCAACAAGTGAAACATGCAATCCACCTAAAATTGTGTGTTCTTATCAAATATAAACTTTGTTATCCATTTTGAACAGTTAAAAGTGGTGAAAACAATAATTGTTTGTGTGACATGTTTAAGTAACCAAATTTTCCAAACTTAATAAATAATTTCCAAACTTGTTTTATTCCTTTTCCTTTGCATCTATTATTGTTATTTGTTGTTATTTTGTTGCTATCATCTAGCATGCATCATGCTAACAACTTTCACATAATAATTAATTGTAAATCATTTGTTCCACTTAATCTATGGACCTTTTTCCATATGCCATTCAAATAGCATAGGGGTCCATTTAAATTGTGTTACCATGTCAACTAGTTTATTCCATGCATCAATTAAATGGTCATGCATCATCCCATGTTTGTGCACTATGCCATGATATTGATTGTTTATCTTTCTGCATTGTTTGTTTGCTTCTTCCCGGATAAACGACGACGTTGAGACCGACGATACTTACGACACCCCTTCTAAGGAGTTAGCTCAGTTCCAGGCTACTGGGTTTGCAGGCAAGTTATCACTCACATGAACCACTGTGTTCCTTTCAACATTGATTACCGACACTTTCCGTTGTTCTTTTCTGCTAGCCTTAGTAGTAGTTGATTCTGTTACGAACCCATCACATGAATCCCTTAACCCTGATATTGCCTCACCTCCACTCCTATCACCCCTTTGGTTGAGCCAGTGTCTTACTAGCATGCTTAAGTTGCTTTTGCTCGAGTCTGTTACCCGTTACTTTCTGTTACTATTTCTATTATGTTCTGGGGGCTCAATGTTTAATCAATCAATCAATCATGCTAATATTATTGTTAAATAATAATTTGATGATAAGGCACCGGCAGGAGGCCCTGTGTGGTTTTGAGGCCTGCTAGTGTCGACCCTAATAGGAAAAGGGTCTTGTCTACTGATCCATGATGAGCGCACTAACCGCATGTGGGAAGCGAGTATGGGCGCCCCCCTCAATTTGATTCGATTCGCATCTCGTCCAAATCGCCTCATTTAGTTCGTGTGTTCTATTTGCCGCATGCATGTTTTTGCGAGCCCAGGCCAGGGTGGAACTTTTGTAGTCGGCATATAGGGGGACACGTTCTTAGAGTGCTATGAGGGTCAATTTTCTTCTGGGCTCGATTAGCCGTGCGCCCAAGGTTCTTTGGGCTTGATGCGGAGAAGAGTTGAGTTGTGTTGAGTGCCCCGCTTGGTGGAAGGGCCTTTCCATCTGGCGGGTTATTCATGCGTGTACGGCCAAATTGGTGCAACCCTGCAGGGATAATCTTCTCGAGAAGCCGTGTTTTCCGCGGTTATGGATTACTTGGTGAAAGTACTGGCTAACAAGTACTCAGGACAACTTTAACCTAATGATTAACAACCTTACACCCAATGATTAACAATTTGACTAGTAATAAGCTTATTGACACAAAATTTGAACCATCATTAACTCAACTGTGTGAGTTATCCTCGGATTGCTTCTTTGGATAAGGGGCGAGATCCAGGATGGGTTTGCTTGAAGTTATCTTTCAGTTGTTTACAATCCTCGATCTTATCTCCTTTCTGTTAGCCGGAAGTGGTAGAAATCTCTGTAGTTGGTTAGTGCAGCCAGTTGCAGCACCTTTTATATTCCCCTTCCTTCCGTTGAACCCAAAGCATATGTGCTTGGTGTTGACGGGTTACACTTTGGTGAATTGTGAGTCTTGCTTGCCAATACGTTTATGTACTGACCCCTTTGGGGCTGTGGTTTCCGCAGACCTACGTTTCCGAGGATCTACATGGTGGTTACTACGTGGAGTATGACGAGACTGCTGACGAGTAGATAGCGGACCCGGGCAGGATCCGAGACTTCGTGGATGGGCTCCGTCTTTTCGTTTCCGGCCTCTTAGGCCTATTTGGTTCTTGTCTGTACTCAGACATGTTGAATGCTTCCGCTGTGATGTACTGATGTATTGTTGGGACATGTGTCCTCTGAATGATTGTATTTGCTATCTCTGCTCTAATGAGAGCCATTTGCAACTTATTTCAATCTTTTGTGTCGTAGAGATTTGTTGTGATATCAGTTGTTCAACGCCGTTGACGTACCATGTGTGTATGGTTTGAAGTACGTCAATGGAAGTGTCCTAATTTCTATGGGATAGTTTACGTCGACCCTGAACAGATAGGGGTTGGTTGTCACACATACGTGTGTTGGCCTACTCGTAAGAGGACGCGGGTGCCGGTAAGCCCCGTAATCCAATCTACTACTGTTCAACGGAACGGCGAGTATCCTTTAGAAGTCCGGGTGCGACATTATCGTAGTCTTCTAGGTTTCCTATTCTGTAAGCCCTAATCCGACTAATATATAAAGCCGGACGGGAGATATATTAGATAACGAATAACAGAGAAGCTCTACGCCAACTCGCCGAGAAGCTCATCCTCGTCGAGTAGCTTAGATCTAAACCTCACATTGTAATCCTGTATCCAGGCTTTAGTCCTGATTAGTGAGAAGTGCAGGAGTAGGCACGTCGTACTGTCGCGACGTACTGAACCTGGGTAAATCCCGTGTTCACTGTCCACCACGCGATCCCGTTACCCCACGTCTCTACCGTAGTCTCATGGCACCCCCGCCTATGAAAACTACTACGATGTCTCGACAATCAATCTCATACCCAATTAGCTCAAATATTTATCTTGTGCCAATACGATCGCATAGACGCATACACTAGTCGTTTCCATGGGGGCACGCATACTCCTAGGATATAGCAGGCCTCTGAATCTTATCTGCTTCAACTTTAGCGCCTGCCAGGCAAGCTAGTGCTTCAGCTTCATCGGCATCTGAATATCTCTAAAGGAAGGAGCATCTAGAGTATAGTACCAGGCACCGACAGTCCCTGGCTACCAAGCCATATGTGTTTTCCGTGTTCTTGTTCTTGTACACAACTTCTTAGATGAAATTCTTGCACAAAACTGGATAAAAGGATCCAACTGATCTGTGCATGCGCTTGAACTCGTTTCATTTGTCGATTGGCGTATGTGCTAATCATATCATTGGCGTGTCGCAGATGATGGATCCCTCGCTCCATTGGCTCAAAGAAACATCTCACCGTGCCGACAGGATGATGGTGGTTCTCAAGGTAGCAAGAGAACGATATGTTCATGGTCAGATCTTCCAGAGGTACGTCAAGAAAGCAAACGAAGGACACTGATTCTGTCACAAGTAAAATATCAGGAGAGTAGTTTTTTTTATAAGGATCAGGTGACACTACTAGAGATTTGCTTATAGCAGCATATCCTACCACAGGCGAACATGAAAGTTGACGCGCCTGGGCTACTTAGCGCAGGCGAACAGCAGAACTATGCGCCTGCGGTAAGTCCCTTACCCCAGGCGAACCAACTAAGGAAGCGACTGGGGTAAAGTGTGGCAGGGCCACCCAACACCACCCCGTGACACTCTTCGTTTACCCCAGGCGAATAGAGCACATGTTCGCCTCCGGTATAACACATACCCCAGGCGAAAGACGTACATCTGCGCCTGGGTAAGCCCTCGCTGTTGCTGCAAAAAAATGAGAAAACCTTTAGGACCGGTTTGTGATACAAACCGGTTCTAAAGGATCTGTCCCCTGGGCCCCCCTCCGCGCAGCAAATGGCCGCAAGGCCTTTAGCACCGGTTTGTTACAAACCGGTGCTAAAGGCCTTGCGGCCATTTGCTGCGCGGAGGGGGGCTCAGGGGACAGATCCTTTAGAACCGGTTTGTATCACAAACCGGTCCTAAAGGCCTTGAGGCCATTTGCGCCAGGGTGGGGGGCCCAGTGGGCAGATCCTTTTAGAACCGGTTTGTATCACAAACCGGTGCCAATGTGCTTAGCTCAATGCTTTAGTATTCTAAGTGACCAGATCTCACCCGCACCGGCACCCACACGCACCCACACGCCGCCACCGTCGCCAGTGTCGAGGAGGACCAGAGCAGGTCGTCGCCCACTCCGTCGTCGTCGTTGTTGATCCAGGTCAGCCCCTCTCCCTCCCATCCCCCCTCCCTCCCATCCCCCCTCCATCCCAGCCCACTCCGGCCCTCCCGTCGTCGTCGTGGAGGATGTGCGCCTGCTCCTGGTGGCCGCGGTGCTCCCGTCGTCGTGGATCCATAGGAATGTTTGCTTTCTTTGAGCTCCAGGATTCAATGCTCTTATCGCATCTTTGTAGTGTATTATATCTCCAACATTTAATTTTCAATAATGCGTATTTCCATGTCCCCAATTTTCATTCAGACTCCACTAGTACACAGAACTTGGATTGGCCACTGGTAAAAATTCACACACAGCAAGATAGTAGTTTATGGTGTGATAGCTACAACAAAAAAACACAGTAATCTGGTGGTACCACACACATCATTGTTTTTGGATATTCCAGTAAAGTAGATAGCCTTTCTGCATTTGTTTTGTGATAGGTAGGTGCTGCCATTTGTCTTTGTTTTGTGATATCTATGCTCATCTAACCTCTATGTGTACTTTCTTAATTTAATAGAACATGGCTTGCGAAGTATGTCGGTCCCGATGTGCCCAAGGACGATTCACTGGGACTTCTTTTATGCTTCAGCTCCACGACGGTGACGTTGATTCGTTGGTAATTAACAATTCTTTTTATGTTAACTTGTTGTTTCGTTTTACTATCTAGCTTGAGACTTGTGTTTCTTAACAAAAGATTCTTTATATTTCTTTTCTAGATTCTACCATGCAATATTCGCGAAGAGTTCAACGAGTTAGTTGGCAATAACGTGGATTTCAATGTTCACGGGACCACCTACATTCTTCGAGTGAAAAAAGAAAGAACGAAGACCTACTTCTGCGGGGAACAATTGCAGGCTATCATCGCCACGTACAATTTAAGCGGAGGTGATTACATTCACTTCTCTATGGAAGGACCGCAACCTCGTATCAAAATTCTGTATATGGGCGGGATTGCGAGCGAGAATGGCGGGAGTGAGGAGGATATTGGGAACACTGAGGATGATATGGACACTGAGGATGATATGGACAAGGAGGACCCATGGAAACATGTGGTGGTTGCTCAAAGAGCGAATCTTAGCGTGCTTGAGAAGGACCGTGTCCTTCAGAAACTTGCCCAGATAGATAGCTACATCGGGTTCCCTTTCGTGCATCGCATCACCAACAGTAACATCTCCAATGGACATGTCATGGTATGTTTCTTAACACTTTCTTATTCCTGTAGTTGCTTATGTTATAATGTGGCCGGTATGTGACATTGTGCTTTTATTCTATCTTGGATTTGTGTTCTAGAAAATACCTATGGCGGTAGCGGACAGTGCTGGCATGGAGCCCGGTACCATTGGAGTACGCCGTGGAGAATCAGGACATGTCACCGCAGTTCCGATCACCAGGGATAATGCTGATGGTCGCGTCATCCTCAACTCTCAAGCATGGAGGCAGTTCCATTCTGCAAGAGTTGGTATGGAGTCTGGCCGAGCTATTCTGATCACCATGAGGAATAGTGACGTCCCCAACTTGGACATGATGATGGTCATCCACTACATCAGCCCGCTAGATCGATAGATGACGAGTTTGTTCAAATTAGAACAAATAATTATTTCCATCTGACTAGCTAACTCCTGGATTTATTAGTAGCATGGTTCTTTTCGAGGGTATGTAATTTTGTTAAACTATGTGGTGATGATCGAGACTATGTGTTGATGATCGAAAATATTTCTGTTATAAAACTTAATTGTGTCATTTTGCTGTTATTCGGTCATTTTGATACTTATTTCTGTCATTTTCTTGTAATTCTGTTATTTTGGTTTCTTTTATTTTTTGATACAGCAAAACCATACCCCAGGCGAACAGAAGACAGTACCCCAGGCGCATCTGTACCCCAGGCGCACAACGCTTGTTCGCCACAGGTAAAAGTCTTACCCCAGGCGCACAAGGCCTATTCGCCTGCGGTATGTCAACTTACCACAGGCGCATTGTACTATTCGCCTGGGGTAAGCCATTACCGCTGGCGATATGGTCCCAGGCGAACCGAAATGCGCCTGTGGTAGGCGTTTTCTGTTCGCCTGGGGTAAGCTTTTCCCTAGTAGTGTGAGTAGCCAAATGGAACTTGATAAAAATATCTTCCAGTGAGGCAAACTCCAAGAGTCCTAGTGCATATTAGTAGCTTTGCTTAGTTCGGTCACAACGAATTCTCCAGAGAGTTTTTTTTTCATCAGTTTAGATCCCCTGTTATTTCTTCAGCTATTCCTCTTAAAGGCAGTTTCATTTGCCGTGATGAATTATTGTAGTTTAGATCTAGTTTCCTTCCGTGTACGATTGATAGGGTTCTTAGCCTATTCCACAACTAGGCTTATGCCAAGCTTAAAACCCACATTTGTAAACAAGTGTTGTAACTAGTATTATCCTGCTAGAAGTGTACTTTGTTTATAACATTTCCTTGACGATTCCAGTATTAAACTTTTCCAATTGTGCATGCAGAAATCTGGAATCATATACATTCTTTAGTACCAATGCGAGAGGCTGCTCGGGCTGCCTGCGCGTCTCACGCCTTTTTACGATCGTGGAGATGCCATACCTATCTCACCTTAACCAAGGAAACTATTTTCTCACACGAAATTCTACATAGAGGACCCTTGAAGATTGATATAACAGAGTTCGATGACATTATCGACAATATTATGGAAAACCACTCAATCGATGGCGTTAAGACCTTCATACTTGAATTAGATGGTCCATACAGCGCCAAACATTATGGTCGTATTGATAGCTGGCTCGAGATCGCTGTTACACCAATTACCGAAGAACTTACCCTTATCCTGCTGTGGTCGGGGGAGATAAAGTACAACTTCCCTTGCTCAATTTTATATGACGGGAGCGGAAACACGATCCGACATGTCCACCTTCGCAATTGCGACTTACGTCCCACTTGTGAACTTGGTTTGAGAAGCCTAACAGTGCTGCAACTTTGTGGAGTGAGTATTACGGGGGACGAGTTAGGGTGCCTTCTTTCCGGTTCCTTCGCTTTGGAACGATTGGAACTCACTTATTGTGATGATATATTTTGCCTTGAGATACCTTTCCTACTGCAACGGTTCAGCTACCTAGAGGTTTTTGAATGCAGGAACCTTCAGGCGATTGAGAGCAAAGCTCCAAACATCTCCAGTTTTTGCTATACTGGTAATCAAATACAACTTTCCTTTGGAGAATCTCTGGAAGTAAAGAACGTGAAGTTGTACTATAACTGGGTCATCAGTTATACTCATAGTTTTAAATAGCCCGCTATATCCTCGCTATAGCTCCGATATAGCTGTTTGAGCATGTTGCCGCTAAATGATGCCGTGTACAACTTGCCGCTATAACGCCGCTATATCCCGCTATAGCTGTTTTTAAGGGTTGCCGCTATATGCAATATCCCGCTATTTAAAACATTGTATACTATTGACAAGCTTAATTCCTCTGTGCCAAATCTTGAGAATCTTGCCATACACACTGTTACTGATGTATGCCCTTAAAAATTTTAGTTGACAATATTCATACAATAGTAGCCATATCTTGGAACAAAATTAATCCGAGCCATCTTTTGTGCAGATGGTCAAAGTACCTATGGTATCTAGCAAATTTGTCCATCTCAAGTCCTTGACTCTTGTTACTTCTTCCGTATGGGGTTCTCAACAGAAGTATGATTATCTATCTTTGGTTTATTTCCTTGATGCTTCTCCTTCGTTGGAGACTTTTATCTTGCATGTAAGTCTCTATTCACCCTTTAAATATTATCTAGTAACCAGTTTAATCATTAACTCGAATATCTTGGCCATTGTCTCCAGGCAGAAAAGCTCCACCGGTATGGCTCGATTGGGAGAAAGGTTATGAGGCGAATGCCCGAACACCACCATGGCAACCTCAAGAGTGTGAAGATCACTGGTTTCCGCCCCCAAAAGAGCATGGTTGAGCTAACACTACATATTCTAGAGAATACAACTGTTGAGTGCCTTACGTTGGACCCTATCCGTGACTATTATCGGTGTTGTTGCAATATACCGGACAAGGAATGCCCCGCCTTGTGTAGCTCAGATATCATGGCGGCACATGATACGATCTTGGCTATAAGAACATACATTGAGGAGAAAGTTCCCTCTACAGTTCAGTTAAATGTTCTGGAGCCTTGCAGCCGGTGTCATGCTTTGTGATATTCGGGGTGTCAAATTATACTAGTCATCTGATTTTTAGTTTTCCTTTTTAGATGTCTTGTGCTTTGCTTAAGTTACTAGAGCAATCGATTCTTTGGGTTTGTTATGTCAATATTACCCGACTGTCCAATAGCCGTGGTTTTCGCAGTGGATTATCGATCTGATTTTTAATTTAATTTTGCTTTGTCTTTCAATTTTGCATTGTTTCAGTTTTCTAGCAATACCCGCAAAGGAATATGGCCTTGTTATTTTAACAGACACGGTTAATACATTGAAAAATAAGCTTGAGGCGATAAACATGGTGATTGCTTTTTCTTGGGTAGTATGCGCATTTGTCTACAGAAAATTATGTCATGCATATGCATAATTTTACTTATAGCTAGCTACCTCGTTTGTTTGTTAATTGTGGCAAAAAAAATCAATAATTCAGAGAGAAATCCTGAATGAGTACAAAATA
This sequence comes from Alopecurus myosuroides, assembly GCA_028641055.1. Taxonomy (NCBI): domain Eukaryota; kingdom Viridiplantae; phylum Streptophyta; class Magnoliopsida; order Poales; family Poaceae; genus Alopecurus; species Alopecurus myosuroides. The sequence goes on from CM054063.1 coordinate 281,077,658, forward strand.
TCGTCGATAACCCAATGTTATAATATTGATCTAAAAGAATAACCCCAAAACTTGAATCTTCAGCACACAATATCTCATATTTTGGTTTCTTGAATTTGAGAGAGTTTCTTCGTGCGGTGTTCCTCAAATGTGCACTAGTATGTATTATTTGGTAAACCGGTTGCTTCAAGATATATTAAGCATTGCTTTGCATGATCATTTGACTAGTTGAAGCCACCAAGAATCTCTATCTAAACATGATAATTAACTCATATCCTTTTTCATAAGATTTTGTGTTTGAACAAGATTATGAATATTTCTGCAATATACCACCGAAAAGTAACACCATACCCTCCTTGTCCTTGGACAAGTGACAACCATATTTGTGGTAGAAGTTATTGATCATATTTACATTATGCTTTGTTTCCATTTGTATTATCGATGAGAAATTGATTTGTATGGACTCCCATTATCTTCCTTGACTCTTGAATATCTATGTGTTATAATCAAACAAAATTCTAGTGTAATGGTTGTAAGAAAAGCGAGGATCCCCTTATAGTGCTTTTGAATTAAAATGCAAACATCTAAATAATGCACAACTGATGGGAGAGCTATATTACTTCCATTAGAACACTATATTTTCAATTGTATCTCTTTCCACTTAATGAAAGTTTCTATTGTATGCGTGTGGATAGTTGTCGGGGGGTTACCCCCCGAGTAGGGGTAAGGCAAGTGCTAAAGGCAAGGTCAAAGGTGTTGTTTGACTGAGTAGCTGGCTACCCGGTACTTGCTACCCGGTAAGCTGCTATCCGGCCGTACCCACCAATGGCAAGAAGGAGAAATCAAGGAAGTTAAGTTCATCCGAGTAGAGGAGTTGGTCCGAGTAGAGGGAGTGGTTTCCTACTCGGGCCAGAAGTCAATGGAGCCGTTCTGACAAAGGATCCCGCGTATCCTGCGTCCGTACGGCGTGCGGTTCAACTTACGGAGCGCGTGATTATCCGCGCTACGGCATTTCTACAGTGCGGTAGGCGCCTGTCAAGTCCTGTCACTGACCGAGGGGACATGACAGGGCTAGGGGCCTACCCTATCTCACTGACAACGTGGACAGGTCCCACGCCGAACGGCGCGACGACTTCCCGCACCCACGTCAGCGAGAAGCCGGAGGCGTGCTCTGTTCTGCAGTGTGCCTGTCCCATCAGTCGTACCTTATAGTTCTTTTCTATTCGGCTGGGCACCAGTATATAAGGTGCCCTGCCCCCTCCTGTGAGAGGGTCGCTGCTATCACACGCATTCGAAACTTAGGCGCTACACAATTGGTAGTTGCTTCAGGTAGAGAGAACTAGAGAGCTAGAGTGGCTACTCGGCTGAAGGCCTGATTTGTATTCTGGCTACTCGGTGAACACACATATAGAAAGACAGGCAGGAGTAGGGGTGTTACCTCCACACGAGGGCCCTGAACCTGGGTAAGATCTGGTGTTTGCAGTGTTTGTGACATCCTACACGCGGCTACTCGCCGTGTGATCCCTCCCCGTCCATCGGCCCCAACCTTTAGCCATCCTATGGCATCTGCCGTGATACCACCACGACAGTTGGCGCCCACCGTGGAGCAACCAGCGGCGCTGCCTGGAGTCCATGTTCGTACGGGACTCGTTTCTGCTACTGGGGAGCGCGTGGTCTATGGCCTTGACCACAGATTCGGGTCCTTCGAATTCGTCACCGACAACGCCGGTGATTTCGGCGGCAGGCCATGCCGGCAGGCAGCTCGGTGCTCTCCTTCGGCTCGCACCTTGTTTACGTCGCCACCACCGTCATCCGCGAGTACCCAGAGCTGGTGCTCGTCGCGGAGGATCCTCCTGCTGTGCTCGCTGCCCGCGGAAAGCCAACCGGCTGCTCTGCGGACAGCGTAGAGGTGATGATGACAGGCCCGGCAATCGATGTCGGGAAGGGCGCAGCCGCAACCGCGGGAGTCCTCGAGGAGCCTGCTGGCCCAAGTGCTGCCGAGAGGGTTCACAAGCCCTACGACGCGCCCCAAAACATTCCGGGCTACATCCCTCCTTCTACGACATCGACGATACCGGCATCCGCCGTGCGGATGGGCATGCCGCCGTGCGGATGGGCATGCCGCCTCCCACCGAGCTCGAGCTAATGACCATGAGGGCGCAACTCGACCAGCAGCGTCAAGCGCTGCTCGCGGAGCAGCTTGAGCTGGAAAAGGTTAGGCTTGAGCTTAACCTAGACCAGAACGAGTACACCAGGGCCCACGGCTTTACTCCCGTGGTTAGAAAGCCTATCAAGCTAGGCGCTACTCGTCGCAACTTAGGCGTTGAGATGGCGGTAGTTGGTGAAACCGCTAGCCAGGCTGCTAGTCAGACCACCGCTGCTACTAGGCCCAAGTACAGCACCCCCGCCAAAACCCTTAGAGCTGCAGAGGCTGTAGCTGCTGAGTTGCCGCATCTCGCTGGCGACGCGCGCATTAGGCAGCAGGACAGGATCAATGAGTTAGTACTAGAGGCTGCTAGGCAGAATGAGGAGTTCCGGATAGTCAATCCGGGTGCCGGCGCTTCTCAGGTTGTGCACTCGCGAGCGGTCAGATCTACGGATCAGGCCTCATCACCGCATCCCAGCCGTGAGAGGGACCAGCGTGTGTACCCTGGAAAAAATAGACAGATGCAGGTGTACGACCCGGCTGTCGCCGCGAAACAGCACGCTGTGCCGCGACAGTCCGGTCAGAAACACACTACTGCAGGAGCAGGCTATCAAGCCCATAAAACTCACACCAAGAGGCAAGATGGGGATCATGCAGGTCCTTCTCGGCATCAGGTCGCTCAGCCTACTCGGCATAGGACGCAGCAGCCAGCTGCAGCACAGCCGCGTGCGGCGGCACCAGCAGCCAACCCGGTGATGCAACCCGCGGTTGTGCAGGAGAACAGATATGATGATGGCTATTCGGCGATGGGGCTAGCCGGCTATGCTGATCCAAGAGATGTCCCTGATCGTCTGGGTGACCGCATGTTGGAGGCCAGTGATGCAAGGTACAAGCTGGACCGGATTAATCTGTCCGCGCAGCTCGAGAACAAGCAGCCGATGGAGTTTGATAGAGGGATGATAACCCGGTAGGCTAACATCAAGGTGTAACCCGGCCCAAAGGGAATCGCGCAAGACCCGGCTCAAGAAAGAGGAGTTTCTGGAAGGCCCAAGAAGGAGCGTAGGCCTTCTAACCCGGCTTTTGGGGTTACTATTAGGAAACTTATGGTTTGTGTGCGGTTTCCGGGTAGGATTCCGAGTGTTGGGAATATGCCCTAGAGGCAATCATGTATGATGTAATTCCCACTGTATTCATAAAGTTATTAAGTTGTCCTTGTTTTGAACATCTGATATATGTCATTGAATATGTGATTCGATTGTGGAACCATATATTCACGTTGTTCATACTAATTGTCCTTGGTCGTTAAGGTTGTGCTGGACACACATCCTAGACTAATGTGAGTGTTGGCTGATGACACGGTTCCACTTGTCATGGGCATGGTGATGCCATTCCAACGTTCACGGACTTGGCTAAAGAGTTTAGCAAGTCGGACTGACCCACATTGAGATGCAACGATCAAGTCGTCATTTGCATGTCTCAATCAATGTAATCCTTAGACCCGAGGTTGTCGCACAATCCGAGTTGTGGATCACCGACTTAGGTTCTGTCAGACGTTGTTCTGTGACAAGGCAACTATAAAGGCAGAGTTCGGGTCGAATGAGAAGCAAGCTGCGTGATGTGGATAATCAAGATGGGATTTTGCCCCTCCGATTGGAGAGATATTCTCTGGGCCCTCTCGAGTGATATGATTCAGGAAGCATGGCCATGCGCGACTCAGTTAAGTGTTAACTGTGTCTATTGACTAAAGAGTTAGTCAGATGAATCACATATCACGGATCGAGAAGAGAGTTGAGCTATTTAAGGGATGACGATAAATCGCCTATAGCTCGACAAGGTATATCGTGAGGCAAAAGGGACTAAGATGAATATCGCATTGAAAGGTATGTCGTCATGACTCCATGGGACTTGGGAGTCGGCACGTTCTGCTAGGAGCCACTACCGATTGATCGATTGGGAGTAGGACTCCAATCGTGTCCATGTCGCCATGAGCCTGCAGGGTCGCACACTTAAGAGCGGGAGCAAGTATTGGTCGGGTTGGACCCGAACCGGAAATGGACTGAGTTAGTGAGTCGGACTCACAGAGGGAATGGGCCACAAGTGTTGTGCAGCCCATTACCATACGCTATATAAAGAGGGGCGCAGGTTGCCCAACGGGCACGTTAGTCCACTCTCCCATGCGTTGGGAACCCTAGCCCCACTCAGTCCAGCCGCCGCACCGGACCTAGCAGTCCGCCGTCGGAGCTCCTCCTCGTACGTGTGGATACCGGCAGAGGTGTTGTACGTTCAGCACTTCGACGTTCGAGGGATTGGATCGGCCGGACCGGATCGTGGGACTGCACTGCCCCGACCCGACGCGCTACATCGATAATCCGCACCTGCGCGTCTAGTGGTAATACTCGTGGCCTTCTACCACGGCTAGATCTTGGTAGTATCGCGTAGGAAAAAGTTTTCGTTTATCTCTACGCGTGCCAACACCGAGTGTGCCTTGTACAGGAAGCCAGGGGCCGGGTAAGATATGAGACGGCTCCTAGGGTTAGGAAAAGAGAGCTTTTACAAGATATTCGAGTATCCCTGTAATACGAGAGTTGATATTGTAACCCTAGATCGGAGACTCGGCGACTTGATTGCCAGAGCTACCAGATCGATTGATAGCATGATTTCCCCTGAGCTAAACCCTCTCCCAAACACCAGAGTCGAATTTCCCCAAGATAAGTTACTCCCGGTAACGTCTGTCGTGATTATCCCACGACAGTTGGCGCCCACCGTGGGGGTCACGTCCAAGGGTGTTTACATCACGGGAGAAGCTCGGGAAAGCATGAAGAACCTCGTCATCGGCGAGATCTACACCAACCCCGAGGGAGGGAAGATGGTGGATGACTTTGGCTGGGGACCAGAGTCGGATCTACTGGAAGCCGGATCAATCGTCACAATCGTCCGGGTCAACGTCTTCGTCGGCATGGTACGTGCGTCCGTGTCAACCCCTGACGATGTTGAGTATGATTTTGTGTCAGGAGAAGCGACCTGCGTTCAGTCGGACGGAGAAGAGTCGGTCGGGACAGTCGATCCGATAGAAGAGCCCACCACGAAGAGGGAACAGCCGAAGGAGCCGGCATGGACCCCGCGTGGCCGGGTCGTGAGAGAAGATGATACCGAGTCTATCCTGCACCTGCTGGAGGACCGGTACGAGGAGGATAGTTGTGATGAGGAAGAATACGAGTCTTCACCAGGCATCGCGTGCCATGTCGCGGTCTACACGGACCCTGCAACTAATCTCAATCAGGGGGACGTGACTACGGCCGCGGTCAAAGCGGCGCGAGCGCTGGCCCAGCAGCAAAATCCGGTTGATGGAAACCCGGTTATAGCCCGGGTTGATGGAGAGTCGGCTTCGGTCACCAGCCGTACGACAGAGAGCGAGCTGCGGAGAAACATATTTGGGTTTATGGGGAACAGAACGCCAGGAGCGGGTCCTTCAAATCCGCGAAATCCGGCTCTGTTCAACAATAACATGATCTTAGATCCCACGGTATTAGCAACGGTGATAACCCCAGAAAACGCGGCGGCACGTGCCACAGATCTGGACGGGGCCCGCCGCGCATTGGATCAACAGAGGAGAGATGTGGAAGCTGAGAGGCAAGGGATAGCCGCGCGCCAGCGCGAGCTGGAAGCATTGGAGAACCGGCTCCAGGTTCAGTCGACTAGGATGCACAATCAGAGATACCAATCGAGATTAATGGCAACGGGTGGAACTATACACCCGGCCGCGCTATTCATTACAGCTCAGGATCAACCAATTCCGGCTGTGAATCAGGGAACCGGATATCAGCCTGCGACCTTGGGAGAACAGGCGGCAAACGTGCAAGCCGGGTTACCCACGTTGCAGACAGGGGTTGCTGTTGGCAATACAGTACCACCACCCCCATCACGATTGCATACTCCACCAGGTCACTTTAACAACCCCATGGATAATGTATATGCAGCAACATTGACACTGGATCGCATCCCCATAAGAGAGTCACCCCATGCTGAGGAGACCCGGCGGGCGATAGACCTGTTGCGCAAAGCAGTGGCTCAGCAGGCCAATTACCTGGATAACATGAGTGGAATGCACGGAACACCATATGTTAGCCGGCAGAACGAGAATACCGGCAATATTCAGACAAGTTAGGCACGACGGAGGGCAGAGCAACAGCAAATGCCGCCTCCTCCCCGTGGTCCAGCAGCACCCGCAGCATCAGTAGCACAAGCTATCGTGGACAGTTCTCGAGCCAGGCGTGCAGCGGACGGGTCTGCGGTACGAGGGCCGGTAGCGGTTGCACACCCCGCCGTGCCGGCCGTAGGATCGCACGTTTCTCGGGTGAGGCTAGTGCCGGCAAATCTTGCCGGTCCTAAGTGTTTGTCGGACACCATCAGAGCTGAGCCTTACCCGGATAAGTTCAAGGAACCGGGTAAAGTGGTTAACTATGAGCCGACCATGGATCGAGAAACCTGGTTGAGCAATTATGAGATGGCCATGTCAATTCGTAACGCATCTGAAAATCTTCAAGCCAAATTTATGTACTTAATGATGTCAGAGGGAGGAGCAAAGTTGTGGTTCAATAACTTACCCGAAAGGTCCGTCAATTCATGGAGTGAGTTGAAAACTGCATTCATCAAGCACTTTCATGGAACGTGCAGGAAGTTATTTATGATCGATGATCTAGAATGGTGTGTTTAGAAGAAGGGAGAGTCGGCACACAGTTGGGTGCGCCGGGTTATGGAAATACTCCACTCGTCCACGGATATTCAACCAAAGGATGCATTACAAGCTATGGCGAAAACATGCAAGTATATACCCTTAGTGCAAAAGCTGACACACATGAAATCTAGTCGGCACGCTTCAGAGGTTACAATGGGAGAGTTGATGGATGCGTGCAACAAGCACGCTGCCACAGATACCATAGAGGAGGATGTTGATGATAAGAAAGCAAAAGCCAACGCGAGCAATAGTGGAAGACCCGGCAATGAAACTGCGCCGGGTAACAATGGAGGAAATAATGGAAATAACCAGCACAAGCGCCCGTACGAGAGAAATTCCGAGTTTGTCGCCAATACCGAAGCCGGGTTTGCAAGACCAAGAGCAGAGGGAAATTTCAACGGAGGAAATTTTAATGGAGGAAATTACCAAGGACCACCAAGGCCGGCTAATCATCTAGAGGCCTTCAGGATGCCATGTCCGCGACATAGTAGAAACGGCAGGCCGGCTAATCATTCATTGTAGCAGTGCATGGATCTACAAAGATGGAAGAATGAGGAAATAAATAAGGCCATGCGAGGTGCAGGCCGGGAAGGAGGACCGGGTCCGGGTGGAAACCCGGGCAACGGCCCACCCCCAGCTGGCAACGCAGGAGGCGGCAATCCGGGTAATAATCAGGGAGGTGCTGGAGGTTTCCAAGCTAACCCCAAGCAGTTGGGGCAGTACCACGTTCATACAATAGGAACTTCCGACAAAGATAGAAAGATACTCAAAAGGGCAGTAAACTCGGTTTCTTCAGCTGTTCCAAGATATTTGAGATGGTCGGATCAAGAGGTAACATGGAGCAGAAGAGATCACCCGGAAACAATAGAGCATCCAGGTGTTTTAGCTTTAGTGGTTGCACCACAGGTCAATGGTTACGAGCTGAAAAAGGTTTTGATGGATGGCGGAAGTAGCATCAATATCTTATATTGGGAAACTTTCTTACGCATGGGTCTCAAGGAGGCCCAGTTACAGAAAAGTTCTACAGTTTTTCATGGGATCATGCCGGGTCACTCGGCGCGCCCTAAAAGAAAGATTACACTAGAGGTTGCTTTTGGAGAATCAAAGGATAATTTCCGAGTGGAGTGGCTCACGTTCGAGGTGGTAAAATTTCGCAACCCTTATCACGCGCTGTTTGGAAGGCCGGCTTATGCCAAATTCATGGCCAGGCCATGTTACGTGTACCTACAGCTAAAGATCCCGGGTCCCAAGCAAACCATTACTATACATGGGAACCGGGTTATAGCAGCTGAGTGCGACGAAGGAGACGCGGCAATGGCAGAACAGGCTTGCAGGAAGGAAGAGCTCAAGTATTACCGGTCCCAAGTAGACCCGGATGATAGAACGGCATTGAAGAGACCGAATATGGAGGATGAGAGAGCAAAGTTCAAAGCAGCACAGGACACCAAGATGGTGGCTTTTGTCGAAGGTGATCCCTCCAAGCAGTTTGCTATAGGATCTAACCTAGACGATAAGCAGGAAGAAGCACTCGTAGAGTTCATTCGTGCAAATCAAGACGTTTTTGCTTGGACGCCTAGCGATATGCCGGGTATCCCTACCGAGTTAGCTGAGCACAGCTTGCATGTTGATCCCAAGTCTCGGCCCGTGAAGCAGGGCCTGAGAAAAATGAATGAGGAGAGGAGAAAAGCTATAGGAGCAGAAATAGCTCGGCTACTTGCAGCCGGCTTTATCATGGAGGTCTTTCACCCGGATTGGTTGGCAAATCCGGTTCTAGTGATGAAGAAGAGTAACGAGTGGAGGATGTGCATAGATTACACGAGTCTCAACAAACATTGCCCAAAGGATCCGTTTGCCCTTCCAAGGATAGATCAGATTATAGATGCAGTGGCTGGAAGTGACCTATTATGTTTCCTGGATGCCTATTCCGGGCATCATCAGATCAAACTCAAAAAGGAAGACTGGGAGAAAACATCGTTTATAACCCCTTTTGGAGCTTTCTGTTACAAAACCATGAATTTCGGACTGAAGAACGCTGGTGCAACGTACCAACGCTGCATTCAGAAGTGTTTCTAGGATCAGATTGGACGCAACGTTCACGCCTATGTTGATGATGTGGTGATCAAAACAACGAAGGCAGAAACATTCATTGATGACCTAAAGGAAACATTCAGGAATTTGAGAAGATATCAGATGAAGCTTAACCCCACAAAGTGCGTATTTGGAGTTCCAGCAGGAAAATTACTCGGTTTCATCGTTTCCGAGAGAGGAATTGAGGCAAACCCGGACAAAATCAAAGCTATCCAGAGTCTGAAAAAGCCGGAAAGCCTGAAACATGTTCAAAAACTTACATGATGTGTAGCAGTATTAAGCCGGTTTATATCCAGGCTTGGAGAGAAGGCGATACGGTTATACCGGCTCTTGAGGAAAATCGACAAATTCGTTTGGGACCAAGAGGCGGATGAGGCGTTCGAAGCGCTAAAAAAGCAGTTATTTGAGGCACTAGTTCTGGCAGCTCCGGGTCCTAAGGAGCCCATGTTACTATACGTTGCGGCCGGGCCCCGGGCGGTCAGTGCAGTGGTTGTTGTTGAGCGCAAAGAGGATGGAAAAGATCACCCAGTACAGAGGCCGGTTTATTATGTGAGCGAGGTACTATCGGAAGCAAAGCAGCGTTACCCACATTGGCAGAAGTTAGTTTTCGGGGTCTTCATGGCCAGCCGGAAATTGAAACCATATTTTCAGGAACATGCCATAACAGTGGTTAGCTCTATACCAATGGCAGATATTATCACAAATTTAGATGCGGCAGGTAGAATAGCCAAGTGGGCCATCGAGATGGGAGATTATCACATCAACTACGAGCCCAGGTCTGCAATCAAATCTCAAGCTTTAGTTGATTTTATAAATGATTGGACTCACACAAGCATGTCCACAATGATACCAAGTTCCGAGTCTTGGGTGATGCACTTCGATGGTTCTAAGCAGTATGAGGGATCAGGAGCTGGGGTGGTACTCACATCACCCAAAGGAGACAAACTGAGCTACGTGTTGCAAATTCACTTCGATTGCTCCAACAACGTGGCCGAGTATGAGGCATTATTTACATGGATTTAGAGTAGCAAAAGAGATGAACATCAGGCGAATACGATGCTATGGAGATTCGGATCTTGTGGTACAACAGGTCTCAGGAACTTGGGATAGAAAAGATGCCACAATGGCAGCATATCGCAGAGAGGTGGACAGGATTGCCGGGTCTTTTTCCGGGTATGAGGTGGAACATATTGACAGACGAAAGAACGAGGCAGCAGATGCGCTCGCAAGACTCGGCTCGCGCAGAGAGCCGGTTCCACCCAACGTTTTCCTGGACGAGTTATGGCGGCTGCCGAATCTCAGACTCTACAAATCCCTCGGGTGAACCCATAGGGTTTCGAACAGGGGAACCCATGAGCGCTGGTGGCGATCGTCGGCTAAACAGGGGGCAAGATTTACCCAGGTTCGGGGCCCTCGTAGAGGTAAAACCCTTACTCCTGCCTCTGTCGATCTGTATTAATCAAGTAGATCGGTTACAATGATGGTGGCTCAAGTCGAGAGTATGATCTCGATCTCAAGGCTTTGATGTTGCGGTGTTGCTTGGTCCTCTTCCGGTGGCTCTCCTGGCCTTATATAGGTGGTCAGGTCTCAAACCCTACCCGGATAGGACTCGAACTCTAGCCCTAGGTCGGTTACAGATTTCCTAACTTATCCCGCAAGGCTGTGCGGGTGGGCTTCATGTGGGCCTTCTGGAATACTCCAAGGGCTCCTCTTCTTGGGCCTTAACCTTGGGCCTAAGACGGGGTGTCCTTACCTGCAGGGTCTAGGATCCATGCCTTCGTCAGTAGCCCCCGAGCGTTTGCTAGAGTGGGATTTTTCCAGTCGAGTAGACGGTCAAACTTTTTTCTGTCTTTCTTTCTTTCGGATAACCAGTATGGTTGTTTTTATGTTGAAGGGCGCGTACCCTGTGTAATGAGTTTTTATACCCAAGTATCGAGTAATGCAAATGCCTGTCGTTATGGATTTTTATCGCAGAAGTATATGGCATAGTAGCTTGGCTCTCCCGAAAGATCAGGGCCAATTAATTGCAACTAGGGCAAAAAACAATTCTGGCCTACACAGATTCGAGACCTCCGACTCGAACCCGATGAGGTGTTTGTTGCGACTGGGCCGTTGTGGTCTTACCGAGTCGAACTTAACCTATGGGGGTACCCGGCGCGTCCGCTGGGATTTTTCTTCGTGTTGTTGACACGGAATCATACCGGAGGACGCAGCTTGAGTGCGATTCGAGGCCCTTAAGAGAGATCTTTTGGGTCTTACCTTCATATTTGAAATAATATGGCATCCGGATGTGCCTAGTCGGCAGAACAATCCAGGTTTATGATGTGTAAATATCATGTGAATGAAAAGGCATGTTCTGCCTACTCGCGTAATTTTTAGGCTTGTATTTCCTTATCCATACGAAAGAGCTTTCGTGTTAGGAGTTTTATGCCCATATGAAAGAGTTTTCATGTTTGGGATGTTGTGCCCATACGAAAGAGTTTTTCGTGTGTAGGGTATTTTTCTCTGTTGAAAAAAGATCTTTCTTCTTGATTTGTCCATGAAAAGTTGCTTCCATGTTTGGATTTTCTTATCCGAAGAAGTTTTGTTCATACGAAGTTGTTTTCGTGTTTGAACTCTTCATTCAAAATTTTCTTCAGTTTGATGATGCACGCTATGACGTCATGACGCACTTTGTTCTCCCGATGGGACGTGACGGAGCGAGAGCAGAAGTGTTGGCCCACCTAGTCAGCTTTTTGACCGGAAACGAGACGTCGTTCCCGGTTTTCACGCGAACCGCGCAGTAAATGCGCACGATCTACTGTTAAGATCGTGGCAGGAAACAGCATCCACCGCTTCCTCGTTTCGCCTTCGCACGTGGTGGCTGCGATGGACGCCACGTGGCACATCGAGTGGCCAGGATCGAGTAGCCCCGTGTATAAATACGGGTCTTGGTGAAGCGGTGAAACTTTCCCAGCCTTCGTATTCCAGTTCATCTTCTTCCTCGCGCTCGTCTCCCTTCTGTCCTAGAGCTCGTGCTTAGCAGCGATGGCGGCAGGCAAGAGACGTGGCGCTGCCGTTTCCGCGTCCGGGGAAGTTTCGGCACAACCCGCACCGCGCTCGGGCGACTGGCGTTTGCCCAACACTACGGCGAAAAGCATCAAGGAGATGCAGCGGGAGGGGCTGCTGCCTGCGGAGTCCGAGAAGCGGGTGAGCCTCGGCAAGAAGGAGGAGGTACCCAACCCGCACGCTAACGAACGCGTGGTCTTCGCGGACCACGTGTCGCGCGGTCTTTCTCTTCCCCTCCATCCATTTCTCGTGGCATTGCTGTATGTCTATGGCATACAGCTCCACGATCTTCCTCCGAATGCGGTGCATCACATATCGTGCTTCATTGTGTTCTGCGAATGCTTTTTGGGCATTCGCCCACACTGGGGGCTCTGGAAGGCCCTTTTCAAAGTTCGAATCTTCCGCGAGAAGTCGCGGATAGAGTCTGAGCCCGGCGAGCCACTACGCACGAGTGGCTTTGGGATCCAAGCGAAGTCGGAGACCAGCTACTTCAGCATGTACTTCATCGACTCCGCCCAGGGATGGAGAAAAAAGTGGTTTTACGTCATCGACGACAGCTCGGATGGGATCCAGGAATTCCATCCGTTCGTTGTCTTGAAGAAACGGAAGTCCTGGACGCACAAGTTGTGGACTGAAGAGACCGAGGTCGTCACGCCACTAATCGCTAGGGCGGCCGCCCTCCGTGACCAGGCAGCTGGAGCGTGCTAAATGGGCTGCACCTGGCGAGCATCTTCCTCAAGCGCAGAATTCAACCCCTGCAGCATAGACCTTCCACGATGTGGGAGTACCAGGGCTCTGAGGATCCTAGCCGCGTGAGCCGTGAAGAGTTCTCGAACGTCGAGTTCGAGAACAAGATCGCGGCTATCACCAGCCTGAAGGTGGGAGAAAAATTTCCAGACTGCACAGTCGCAGCCTTCGATGCATCAGGGCCTTCGCCAACCGAGGTGAGTTTGTTCTTCTTTTTCTCTTTTATTTTCTTGCTTGTTCTGAATTTTGGTCGATTGAATTTTCCCTTGCCTTTCTTCTGTCTTCTTTCGTAGAGCTTATCCGTGGCCAACTGCTACCCTCCATTTTCTGGGGAGGAGGCCTCGGATTTGTTGGCGAGTAACCTGGACGGCCCGGCCGATACCAGTGTTGCCAACGCTTCTTAGAGTTCCGAGCACGATTCTTCGGATGGCGCAGAGGAATCGAATGGCGGTCTCCTTCATCGCAAACGCCGTCGAGTGGAGGATGACGAGGATACCTCCAAGGACAACTCTCTAGAGGAATCGCCTGGGAAGGGGCCCATCTCTGTAACTCCACTGCGCTCACTCGCCCCTTCTCCTTCGTTCCCAGTAATTCAAACCGCCTAGAATGCGGATATGCTGGACGAGGAGGATGAAGATGACGAGTAAGTTTCTCTCCTTGTTCTTAGTCGAACGTTTCCCTTCGCATCTTGTTGACACTTTGTCTTTATTGGAACCTGCAAACTATCAGTCCTCGTAGGTACGCCTCTTCCCTTCCTCCCGAAAGGAGGAATAAAGCGGGAATTGCGGGTGAAACCCCTACTGCCGGCACCGTTCAAAATTCGCCAAGCATAGCTCCCAATGTGGAGACTACGGAATACAAAATTCCTAGTTCGGTTGCGGGAGCTTCGGCTTCAAAAGAGGTGTCGGGCAGCTCGGCTGATCCCCTCTCGCTTGCTAAGGGCCAGGTAAACTCCGTTACTCACCTTTTAATGCTTTTAACATCCTTGATTTTGTTATCGGGTGCACGACAGTGCTCCCGATGGGAGTAGCCCCCGAGGCTGTAGTCGATCGCATGCGATCGGCTACAGGCTCAGAGATTGTCTTTTTTATTCTTCTTAGTTTTATCGGGTGCACGGCAGTGCTCCCGATGGGAGCCCCCGAGGCTATACTCGAATGTTTGCAATCGGGTATTGGCTCAAACTCACTCTTCTGATTCTTTCAACTTCATGTTCTTTGCAGTCGTTTGTTGACTCCCTTGCAGCGATTGGTCGCCGTGTTGTCTTTGCTGAGTCGGAATGCGGGATGTTTCGAACAGACCGTAATCGACTCGCCTCAGAAAACGAGCTTCTTCGAAGTAAGTTCACCATCTTTTCCTGTTTTCGTTCTTCCATCAACTTTTTGGCTTTGATAAATGTCGCTGTGCAGCTCAATTTGAGTTTTTGAAGACTGAGAAGGAAAGTATCTCTGCTCGGGCAACAGCTCAAGAGGCTGATCTGGCGGCTATTCGACGAGAACTCGAGGCTTCCCGCATGCAATCGGCTAATTTCGAAGGGAAGCTTGCGGCTGTCCAGGACGCTCTGAAGAACTTGGAGGATGCTGGCACTAAGGCGGATGCCGACCTTGTCAGCTTCCTTCGTCCTCTCGCTGAGCGTTTTGCGGATAAGCTACTTTTGTCTTGCTATTTTGTCTTCTATTCTGGTGAGTTTTTTGGGTCTTGATGTTTCTCTTTGTAGGTTTTCTGGGTGCTCCTCTGGATGTCCCTGGAGTCCAGCGGGTGGACGCGCTGACCGACTCCCTCGCTCAGCTCAGGAGGCATGCCGAAGGAGTTTGCACTTTGGTTGGCGATGCCACCCAAGTGTTGACACAACTACATGGCCGCCTCCTCGTCAATGCTGTGTCTCCACCCGCGCTAGGTGATCTGCTGAAGATCTTCTCGGAGAGCAATCTCCTTGATGCCTACGCGGTCGCTCAATCGGAATCTGGGGCGAAGACTGCCATCCAGTTCGCGTTGGCGCATGGAGTTAGCGGCTTGGAGGAGGCCTACTCGGATCTCCCTGTCGATCCTTCCACGGGAAAAAAGGTAGGGCTTCTTTGTTTTGGCGAGCCAGCCGGAGTCCTCGCTCGGAAGTTATCTGAGCTGTTTGCTCGTCTTAAGGGAGGGACCACCGCCGTGAGTGGCAGCACCACTGTAGCTCCTTAGTTTTCTTTTTCTTTTACTTAGTCGCCTCGATTGTAATGAACCTTGGGATGTGCTCCCGTATTTCCATTGTCTTAATCGAGATGTTCTTCTGAAATGCTTCCCGCAATTGTGTGTTTCCTCCCGATGGGAGTAGACCCCGAGCACTCGTCAAATACGCGACTAGATATATCTCGAATAGGGCATCTTACTCCGTTCCTTGTATTCTTGCAGGTTGCTGGGGTTGCCGCGGAGCCTTCAGGTGCACTGCTATTCCAGCAAATCCACTTGTTGCTGCTGTTGGGACCTATGCAGGTCTCTGTGATCAGGTCCAGGAGGGTGAGCGCAAGCTGAAAGCTTTGCGCGGGGTAGCCGATGTGGCGAAGTCCAAGCAAAAACTGGCGATTGAGCGTGAACAGTTTTTGATGGATGAGTTGGATTCTGTCGCTAGAGACTTGCTGTGTAAGTAATACAGCCCCCAAGTCTTCTTTGTCTTGTTTCCTTTTCTGATCGTGTAGGTTTGGTCTTCAGTTGTGAAGCTGGATGATAGGGAGGAAAAACAGTAGGTAGAAAACCACATTCTTCAAGAAGCTGGCAGCTCAAAGCCTCATGCGAATAATTTTTTGTCTGATCGCAGTCGAGGCTTTGTGTTGGCTACTTTGAAGTTCCGAGTCATCCAGGCGAAGATTCTCGTGAGTTCTTTTCACGAGGTCTTGATCGCGATGAACGCCGCTTTCTATCCACTGCAAAGGGGTCCTGAAGATTGGAGCCATCTCCTCAGGGTGTTCGGGCAAGAGGGAGAGATTCGCGAGTGTGTTCGGAATCAGATGACTTGCGGCTCGGTGGTGGCTCTCTCCTTCGTCCGGATATGGCATCCTGAGGTGAACTTCAACTCCATAGCTAGACTCCCGGATGGTCCAATCGATGACATTTCGCCGCATTATGATGTTGTTTGTCCTGCAGCGGAAGAAATCATTCGATTGACCTCTGATGAAGTAGATAGAGTGTTGGCAGCTGAGAATGCTCAGCGCCATGTTTGATTGTAGGATGTATATATCCTGTTATGATGTATAGTTTGTTAAAACTGTTGTAAGGTGTGTAACCTTGTATATATAAATTTTCCTGTGATGCTGAGTTTAGGCGTAGCCCCCGTGTGTTTATGGGGTGTATACCTGTAACTTTTTAGCATGTAAGGATGAATAATGTTCGAGTAAGTATGGTTGAGAAACCATGTATTTTATTGCGATGACTGAGAAGTCATGTATTCGAGCTACAAGAGTGGCTAATATAGCCTTATTATTGCGAGAAAAGCAAATCTAGGGATAACATTTGCGGAGGTGTGCGATATTCCAAGGATTGGAATAGATTCCTCCAGTCGATGGTTCTTCAGCCTATAGGCTCCACCTGGGTTAACTTCGTGTATGATGAAGGGTCCTTCCCATTGTGGCTCGAGCTTGTGTCCTTCCTTCTGCTTGAGTCGCAGTACCAGATCTCCTACTGCGAATGCTCTGTGGCGTATGCGGCGACTATGATAGTTTCACAGTGATTGTTGATATACTGCGGATCTTGCGAGTGCAATATCACACATTTCATCGAGTGCGTCCATATCTTCCGCGAGTGCCTTGTTGGAGGTTTCTTCGCTGTAGGCCACAAACCCTGGGGCGCTGAATCTGACGTCCTCGGGAAGGACTGCTTCTGCCCCGTATACCATGAAAAATGGTGTGTAGTTTGTGGATCGGTTTGGAGTTGTGCGGAGGCTCCATAGTACGGAGGGTAGCTCTTCGGCCCAATGTCCCGCTGCTGGGTGCAGACGATCGAGTAGACGTTTCTTGATGCCAGCGGAAACTAAGCCGTTGGATCTTTCCACTTGTCCGTTCGTTTGCGGATGGGCAACTGAAGCAAATTTGAAGTTGATGCCCTTTTCCTCGCAGAACTGTTGTGTTTCCTTTGCTGTGAAATTTGTACCATTGTCTGTAATGATGTCGTGTGGTACTCCAAATCTGCATTTGATGGAGTCGAGGAATTTGACGGCGCATTGGGCGCTAGCCGAGGTTACTGGCATGGCCTCAATCCACTTGGTAAATTTGTCAACTGCGACCAGCAAGTGTGTGTATCCACCTGGCGTGTACTTGCGTAGTGGTCCTACCATGTCCAACCCCATTGTGCAAAGGGCCAGGCGATGGGTATCATATGCCATTCCGTAGCAGGTGCGTGTGGTTTTGGTGCAAATCGCTGGCAAGTGTCGCACCTGTCGACCAGCTCCTTTGCGTCGGTGGCTGCTGTGAGCCAGTAGAATCCTGCTCGGAAGGCTTTTCCCATGATTGCTTTCCAGCTAGCGTGATGTCCACAGTCTCCTTGGTGGATGTCTTGGAGTAATTCTTTGCCATCTTCGGGTGCGATGCAGCGCTGGAGTATACCCGAGATGCTCTGTTTGTATAATTCTCCGTTGACCCCCGGAAAGAATTTACTGCGTCTGATTATCTGTCGAGCCTCGCGAGTATCTGCCGGGAGCTGCTTGGCGGACAAGTAGTCGAGATATTTCTGCGTCCAGACTGGCTCGACCAGAAAAACTTGCCGTGAAATGTTATCAATAAGCTCGATGATGGCAACTTGCGGGCTGACCTCTGTTTCTGGTGTTGCGGGTGCTCCTGCAGCTTTTTTGACTTTGACCGATCGCTTAGTCATCCGCTCGAAATATATCCCTAGCGGTATGGGTGTGTTTGTGGAACCCATGTTTGCCAGCCTATCTGCTTCTTCGTTGTTGGATCTTGCAATATGCTTCAGCTCGCATCCTTTGAAACTTCCTTCGAGTAGGTTGTACATGTCACGATATGCGACCATGTTTTCAGCAATTGCGTCGCATTCTTTCATTGTCTGCTGCACGATGAGATTAGAGTCGCCGTAGATCATCAATCGGGTGGCTCCACAGGCGACTGCCATCTTCATCCCATGCAACAGGGCTTCATATTCTGCGTCGTTGTTCGATGCTGGATCATCTGGTGGAAAGTCCAACCGTAGGACGTATTACAGCTTGTCTCCCCTAGGCGATATTAGGACGATTCCAGCTCCCACTCCTTCATTTCTTTTGGACCCGTCAAAGTACATTATCCAGTTGCTCGTGTACTCAGGTGGTCCGGGCGTTTGTAGCTCTGTCCACTCTCTTAGGAATTCCACGAGTACTTGGGATTTTACTGCATTGCGTCCTGCATAGGTGATGTCCTAGGCGCCCAGCTCGATGCTCCATTTTGCTATTCTTCCGGATGCCATAGGGTTGTTCATGATTGTACCGAGTGACGCACCATTAACCACTGTGATGGCGTGTTCCTGGAAATAGTGCTTGAGTTTTCGAGCTGTAAGAACAACTCCATATGCGAGCTTCTAATAATGAGGATATTGTTCCTTGCATGGCGAGAGCACTTCACTGATGTAATAAATCGGTCGTCGGACTCCATATGCTTTGCCTTCCTCAGGTCGTTCGACTACGATTGCTGTCCTGATGACCTGGTTTGTGGCGGCTAGGTACAAGTAAAGTGGCTCCCTTTCTTGCGGTGTTGCAAGGACTCGCCTGCTTTGCAATGATCGCTTCAGGTCTGCGAACGCTTGTTTAGCTTCTGGTGTCCACTCGAATTTGTCAGTCTGCTTCAACAGCATGTAGAAGGGTAATTCTCGCTCACCCAATCGTGCGATAAACCTGCTCAAGGCGGCTAGTCGCCCTACGAGCTGTTGGACTCCGCGTAGATTGGTTGGCTCCTTCATTGTCAAGATTGCTTGTATTTTCTCTGGGTTGGCTTCGATGCCTCTGGCGGATACCAGGTACCCGAGAAGTTTTCCTGCTGGAACGCCAAAGACGCATTTTGTCGGATTGAGCTTGATCCTGTATACGTTGAGGGCGTCGAATGTTTCTCTAATGTCCTCGAGGAGTGTGTCCTCTACTCGAGTCTTGATGACGATGTCGTCAACGTACACTTGTACTTTCTTGCCAATAAGCTTGGCGAGGCATTTTTGCATGCAATGCTGATATGTTGCGCCTGCGTTCTTGAGCCCGAAGGGCATTGTCGTGTAGCAGTATACACCGTGTGGTGTGATAAATGCTGTCTTTTCTTCGTCCTCCTGCTTCATCCGGATTTGATTATATCCCGAATAGGCATCCAGGAAGGAGAGGCGTTGACAGCCTGCCGTGGAGTCCACGATCTGGTCAATTCGCGGGAGGGGAAAGTTATCCTTGGGGTAGTGCTTATTTAACAACGTGTAGTCGATGCACACCTGAAGGATGTCGGTGTTCTTTTTGGGGACCAGCACTGGGTTTGCTAACCAAGTTGATATCTTGATCTCCCTGATGAATTTTGCTGCTAGCAATCTGTTTACTTCTTCTCCAAGCGCTTTCTGCTTGGGTTCTGAAAATCGTCGGGTAGTCTGCTTGATGGGTTTTGCATCCTGGAAGACTTCGAGTGAGTGCTCGACGAACTCCCTGGGTATTCCTGGCATATCTGAGGGCTGCCAGGCGAAAATTTCCTAGTACTAACGGAGGAGTTCGACGAGCGCGCTTTCCTATGCTTGCGAGAGGGTGGTTGAGACCATTGCTGTCTTCGCAGAATCTATCGGGTTTACCTGATGTTTTCGGGTGTCACTGTTGGCGCTGAACTCCAACTCGGGCGCGTTTTTCTTCGTGAGGGGCATCACGGAGTGATCCGTGGTTTTTGCCAGCTCTTCCGGTTCTTCTTGCATCCCAAAAGATTTTGCGATCTCATTGAATTCAATGTCGCACTTGTTGGATTTCTGAAAATCTCCGTCGCTGGCGATAACACCATATTCTCCAGGTAGTTGGAGCTTCAGGTATGCGTAGTGCGGTACTGCCATGAATCTGGCGAACGCTGTTCGACCAAGAATGGCGTGGTACTGTGAGGGCCAGTCGACGACTTCGAAGTCAAGGAATTCTCTTCTATAGTTGCTTTGAGTGCCCAGCACAACTTCTCAGTTAATTGTTCCGAGTGGACGGATTGCCTTTCCCGGAACTATCCCGTGGAAGAATGTTTCTGATTCCGCAAGGCCATCCAGGTTCCTGTTCATCCGACGGAGTGTGTCCGCGTAGATAATGTTGATGCCACTGCCACCATCCATGAATACGCGGGCCAAGTCGTAGTTGCCAATCTGCGCTTGGATGACGAGGGCGGCGTGTCCTGGTCGATAGACTCGTGGTGGGTGGTCTTTCATCGAGAATGTGATCGGTTGGTCCGCCATCGTCAAGTATTCGGGCATTGTTGGCGGTGTCTGCACAGCCATGAACAACTGCCTCGTGTTAGTCTTTTGAGCTCTGCGAGATGGACATACCTTCTGGATCTTTGCTAATTGTCCTGCCGGGTTCGGGTATGCGTTGGCTCCCGCGTTTTGCGCAGGTCGCGCAGGCAGTGCAGCGAGCGCCATGTTTGGATTTGCTGGTGGAGGTAGGGGTTGTGGCGGCTGGAATCCTTGGTGTCCTGCTCCTGGAAGCGGTGGGTAATTTTGACTGGCTGCCGGTCTGCTTTTCCTCGAGAAGGCCTCCGAGATTTCAATAAACTTTCGGCAATCCTTAAGAAGGTGTGTTGCCTTAGTTTTGCCCGTGCGCTTATCTGTAAATAGATGTAGCGAGCAGTATGCATTGAGGTCCTCCTCGGGAGTTTTGTCTTCAGCCTTTGGTCTCCACTCGCGACTTCCACGGCGGCCGGTATCGCGACTTCGCGTGAATTCCGCCGCTACCATCTCCTCTCGATCCTCGTGATCATAGTATTTCCTCCTTTTTCTTCGACCATGGCGGTCTTCTTCGGGTGCAGGCGATGATGCTCTCTCATTGCGCACTGCGTCTTCTCCGTTAGCCCATTTTTCGGCTATGATCATCAGCTCCCCAATAGTTTTGGGTGCGGCTCTGCCTAGCTCTTCTCTGAAAGCAGTTCGTCGGGCGCCTTTTGCGAAGGCTTCAACCGCTACTTCTTCCGAGATGTTTCTCGCGGTGTTCTTGAGCGTGGTCCATCACTGGATATACTCGCGGGTGGACTCGCCGCTTTTCTGCTTGCAGGCTCGCAGTTCTTCAATTGTGGCCGGTCTCTTGTAGGTCGACTGGAAGTTTTTGCAGAAATCGCGGTGCAGGTCGTCCCACGATGCGTAACAGGATCTTGGTCTCCCTTCCAGCCAGCTATGGGCCGCACCGACGAGATGTAGATTGAGGTACTGCATAGCCGTGTTCTTGTTCCCACGTTGGCATTTTACTGCTGTGAGGTAATCGTTTAGCCATGAAGAGGGCTCGAGTGAGCCGTCGTACTTTGTCACTTCTGTGGTGAGCTTGAATCTTCTGGGTAGAGGTGCTTCGCGGATGCTGCGGGCAAAGCAGAGCGCACCGCAGGTTCCGTCATCCGAAGAGCCGGACAAAGAGCGTTCGCGATATCGCGATGCCCTTGCCTTGTCCACCTTATTTTGTGCGATGTCCGATCGCGCGTCATATCCTGGCTGGTCGCGGCCAGTATCTTTCCTGGGCTCCTTGCTTCGTTTTCGCGAGCGGCTGCTGTGATGTCGCGAGCTTTTGTCTCTTGGGCTGCCTTCGCTGCTGCTTCGACTGTCGCCGCGGCGTCGAGCTTCTTTTCCTCGACCCCGACGTGGCGACTTGTCCCTTATTGGCGAAGAGCTCCTACGCTTACGAGACGCCTCTTTTTCTTTCTCTTTCTCCTTCTCCTTCTCCTTTTACTTCTCCTTTTCCAGCTGCTCTGTGGCCTTCCTGCGGTCGTAGGAGGCGAGCCTTGCGGCTGCCAGTCCTAGCCCCTTGCGCACTTGTTTATACTGTTCTGCCCGAGGATCGCTTTCCGTCGGTTGGTTCATCTGCATGTAAGTTGCTGCGGCTAGGACCACGGCGGCTGGAGTTTGCGGGTAGACGTTCCCGTCGTCATCAACTCTCATAAGGGAAGGTGCGACCGATCTGCTGGTCCCGCCCAAGGACTCGATGTCCCTGGATGTTCATGCATATCCCTTCCTCGCGGGTCGGGTACCGACCGAGGGTGCTAGGAACAGCTCAGCTCGTCGTTGACTTGATTCATCCGCCGCTCTTGTTCGACGGGACAAATCTATTCGAGCGTCCTTGATGGTTGCGGCTGCTCTCACTAGATGATAGTGGTAGGCAACCATATCTTCGTGTGGCCATTCTGCTGCGGGTGGCTTGCTCGTTCGCATAGCCTCCTTGGCTCGGTCCCAAGCTTCCCGCGAGACGCCGATTATGTTGCGTTCTGCCGCGCTATGTTCTGTTTCCTGGGGTTGCTCTGATACTGCCATGCAGACTTGAGCCAGTCGTGGCTGGTGCGCCCTAGGCGTAGATCGGAAAGCTCTTTGGACTCGACAAGGTTCCTCTGTCGAGAGGGTATGGTAGTCGTTGGTATTGAAGCGGACGGACTCGCCGCTTTTTTCCAGATGAAAGCGCAAGTCGACGGCTCCTGATTCAGATTCCGACTCTTCTGGGAAGTGGAGGATTCCATCCATGTTGGTCACAAACTTCAAGCTCCCGAACGTCAAGGTGACGCTCCTCTCCAGATCGTTGAACACCGGGAGTTATTCTGGCGAGTGAGGGGTGACCACGACAGATCCGATCCGTATAGGATTGTTCGGAGCCGTAGTCGAGGGTTTCCAACGAGAGTTGGTCGTCGATGAAGCCGAAGATGCCGGTGATCCAGCGCTCGCCGTTCCCACAGACTGCGCCAATTGTCGAATCTCAGACTGCACAAATCCGTCGGGTGAACCCATAGGGTTTCAAATAGGGGAACCCATGAGCGCTGGTGGCGATCGTCGGCTAAACAGGGGGCAAGATTTACCCAGGTTTGGGGCCCTCGTAGAGGTAAAACCCTTACTCCTGCCTCTGTCGATCTGTATTAATCGAGTAGATCGGTTACAATGATGGTGGCTCAAGTCGAGAGTATGATCTCGATCTCAAGACTTTGATGTTGCGATGTTGCTTGGTCCTCTTTCGGTGGCTCTCCTGGCCTTATATAGGTGGCCAGGTCTCAAACCCTACCCGGATAGGACTCGAACTCTAACCCTAGGTCGGTTACAGGTTTCCTAACTTATCCCGCAAGGCTGTGCGGGTGGGCTTCATGTGGGCCTTCTGGAATACTCCAAGGGCTCCTCTTGTTGGGCCTTAACCTTGGGCCTGAGACGGGGTGTCCTTACCCGCAGGGTCCAGGATCCATTCCTTCATCAGCGGCCATCTATTAAAACCGAGTCTGAGGAAGAGGTGGCTAACCATGACCCGGATTTGGAGCTCGTGGCCACAGTACGTGGTGTTCCCGAGTGGACAGAGCCGTTTTTTGGCTTACCTATCACGGGGCGAGTTACCACCACAAGAAGTTTTAGCAAGGCAAATTCTGAGACGAGCAAAGGGTTATTCTATTATCAATGGGGATTTGTATAAAAGAAGTGCAGCAGGAGTCTTTTTGCGCTGTGTAGCACCAGAAGAAGGCCGGCATATTTTGAAGGAGATCCACGAAGGTGATTGTGTGCACCATGCCTCCACAAGATCCCTTGTGGCCAAAGCATATCGACACGGTTTCTTCTGACTCACGGCCTTAGCAGATGCGAAGCGCTTGGTGGCAAGGTGCGATGGATGTCAAAGGTACGCTCGCCAAACCCATGTGCCGGCTATGGAGTTGCGAACAATCCCGCTAACCTGGCCGTTCGCTGTTTGGGGTATGGATATGGTGGGCCCCTTCCACATGTCACCTTGCAAAAAGACTCATCTCTTGGTAGCTATTGATAAGTTTACTAAGTGGGTTGAAGTTATGCCAGTTGCCAATTGTGAAGCAGTCACAGCAGTCAAGTTCCTGAAAAGGATTATCTATCGGTTTGGGTATCCTCACAGCATAATAACGGACAATGGAACCAACATGTCCTTAGGTGAGATGGAAAAATTCCGTGGAAACAATGGCATCCTCCTGGACATAGCCTCGGTAGCCCATCCACAAGCCAATGGACAGGTGGAGAGGGCAAATCAGGAGTTACTTCGTGGATTAAAACCACGGCTGCGAGTCTCGTGCATCACAGCTGCTGGAGCATGGGTTGAGGAGTTACCATCAGTAGTTTGGGGGAATTAACACTACACCTAAGAGATCTACTCATATGACCCCGTTTTTCATGGTTTACGGTGCAGAGGTAGTATTACCGAGTGATATTATTCATGACTCGCCCCGAGTGTCGGCTTAGTTTGAGGTGGAGAACGAGAAGACCCGGCAGGATGCCGTGGATATGCTAGAAGAACACAGAGAACAAGCCTTGGAGAGATCAGCCATATATCAGCAGGATCTGAGGAGATACCATAGTCGGCGAGTCAAAACCCGGGTCTTCCAGGAAGGGGACCTGGTGTTGCGCTTGGTACAATCAAAGGAAGGAAGACACAAGCTATCTCCACCATGGGAAGGACCGTTCATCATAAGCCCGAATTTGCACAACGGATCATATTACTTGATAGATGCAAGGGAAGAGTCGGATACTGTCAATGACACCGTTCACACCACTTCATCTATGCAAGAGAGAGAAAGACCATGGAACGTGGCTCAGCTACGTCCCTACTACACCTAGAACAGACTAGGTTTACAAGTGGAATTACACGATGTAACAGGCAGCAGGTTCCAGACGCACTCTTTTCCTATCCAGGGTACCTAAGGGGACTAGAGGGTTTTTAGTGAGGCGTCTTGCTGACCTAACTGTTCTCATATCAATAAAGAGTTGGTTACACTATGATATTGTTTCTTTCTTGTTTGTTTCTGTTAAGTTCTTATATTTCTGTTTTTACTCTCTGTCTTTTTACATTATCAGGTAAGTATTATTTGTTTGCTCGTAGTACATTAGTTTTATATATTTCCTAAAAATCGCATATATAGGTCTTTGGGGCTGATTGCTTGAATAGCACAGTTGCAAACTCAAAGACCCGTCCACGATGCCATTAAGTTATAAGGACCGATTACTTGCAATAAGTACGGTTACAATCTTATAACCGGACAATAGAGCCAAATTTTCTTGATTTCTCTTGTTTAAGCTCGATGTGACTCGCAAAAATGTGGCATGCTTTTCTAAACGTGTAATCACAATCAGTCATGATGCCCAATGGGACTTGCCTGACCCTGTTTTTATAAAGTTGTAGCAGCATTGAATATCCACGCGAAAGCCGGCTTACAACAAAGAGGATCAAAAGGGTCATCCAAACCACAAGTTATGCAGAGTACAAGGTTAACAGCCAGAAACTCACAGTATATTAAGCATAACTTCAAACCTACGTGAGTAACTCTATGTTTGGGCCTTAGTAGAAACAATTTGCTTTCTTGAAAACTACAAATCCCTAGACTCGGAAATTCGGGCCTTGGGGACTTGGGAATTTGAGAAAAGCAACAAATTGTTTAGCTATTAAGCTTAAAAATCCAAAAATCTGAGTCTTGGAGACTTGGGGACTTAAGAAATAAAGTCCACTTGTAAAAATCCGTGAGATCTGGAAACCGAGTCTCACAAAAGGAAAACGAGCGAAAATCAGAAAAGCAGAAGAAAAAAAGTTGACTACGAAGTAACATATGAAGGTGAGGGGCCAGAAGGGCCACCAAAAGCTATTAAAGTTTAAACGTATTACAAACCGAGGAAATTGTATCGAAAAGTGCACAGGCGCACTATTAAAAATAATAAATGTATTAGGCATATTACAAAATGCCCATTGGCCGAATAAGTGTTTGAGGCGATGAAACGTGAAACTTTAATCGGCATCCTTCGCGGAGTCATCGATCTTGTCCTTGGCGGCCGGGTCTTTGACTTGCTCGCCGGTGGTCCTCCTAGCTCCCATATCCGGGTTAGCAGAAGTATCGCACGGGCTGGAGGAGGGACAATCGGAGTAGAGGAGGAAGGCACAGTATCGGCCTCAACTTTCTTCTTGGCAGCTTCCTCCTTGTACCGGGCCAGCCTGTCAAAGGGATTAGGGAGATCCGAGGGAACTGGCTTGTCATTGGCATCATACGGTGGAGTGATCTTGCTTACATCCAGTTTGTCGGCTATTAAGCTGGCCGGGTGACGCACCTGAGCATGAATGGCCTTGTAGTCCTTACCAGTGAACTTGGAGCCGTCGTTGTTGAACTCGGGAAACCCGCCCACGAGCTTTGCCGGCTCAAGCCTAGGAAAATAGGCCTTGGCCAGAGCAAGTCCCCGGGTTACCCCAATCCGGCACGCTAAACGCTTCCAGTGGTCGATCCAGACGGGGATTATAGAACATGCATCAAGCATATCGTTCAAACCACAGTAACCTTCACCCGGCCACTCCATAGCCTCTAAAGTCCACTTGGTGCCGACAGTGAATTGCCGGATTACAGGCTTCAGCGTCTTCAGCTTTTCAATGTCATCTTCATCAGGGGCCTCCTCACTCGGACCTGCAGAGTAACAGAAAAGTTAATGCAATAAAATCCGGGTATCTTGCGGAATGAGAAATCCGAGTTATAGTCAGTAAGTTCGAAATTTTTACCAAGTAGAGAGCGATAAGTATCGGCAATCTGGGCCGAAATTTTCTTCAGCGCACCCTCAGCAGTTTGGTACCTCTTCTTGTACTTCTTCACGTCCTTGTCAAGGTTCTTCACCTCAGTCTCCAGCTCTTCACGCAATTTTGTCTCGGCCTGGAGGAGCCGGTTGGTTTTGGCCAACACCTCCTCAGACCGGGTCACGTGTGCCTGTGAAAAAAGGAAATGGAAAGGTCAGTCGGATATAAGATAAATCCGGGTATGAGAAGTTATACAGTTATGGAAGTACCGAGTAAACTTTGCATAGTTCACTCGGAACTTGGGGACTAGATGAATACACAAGCAACATTGATCACCTGGTGCTCAGTGGACATGGCTTCAAGGATATCCCTTTCGTTGGTCTTCAGGGCGAAGAGCTCATCTAGAATTCCTTCATACGTGGGATCGCTGAGTCTTGGCCTGGAGGAGCTGGGGTTCTGGTTACCCGGAGGCGGGGTCCTTTCCTGCTTGGGGGAGGATATCCGGGTTGCCTGGGTATTAGGAGTGGGGTCACCCTTCCGCGTGCCCAGGATCTCGACATCCTCATCCCCGGGTGTGTGCGAGGGAATGGGATACTCGGCCTCCTGCTCGGTCGGGTCATTCAGTCGGTCTTCTTCTTTTTCCTCTTCTTCTACACCAGCAGCCGCGGCCTTCACAGCATCTTCCGGGTCCTCCATAGCCGGGTTATCCACGTCCATATTCTCCAGGTCACTACTCGTGACCTTGGCTCTGAGAAAGAGAAAAAGAACAGTTAGTATATGAAGAATGAAAAATATGTAAAGAGCTAGTGTATCGAGTAGCAAGAAAAGTAACTTACCCGGTGTTCACAACGAAATCTGGTGGGAAATTGTTGCTAGACCCGGAAAAGCTGATAAAGAGTCGGAAAGTGAGACCCGGAGTTGTCCGGCTAGTGGATGATTTGGAGAAGGATATCTTTGGGGAGAGTGGGAAGAATGAGTTTGGGGAATACCGGCTCGGCGAGCGGGGGATGAAGGGATGCCCGGGTGAAGAGGATCGTCACCCGGAGAATTCCGGGTTACCCTACGCTTTACTGGGGCGGGTTCCTTCAAGTGTGATGAATCTATCAAACGTTGGTTAAGTTCGCACATGTTAGCGTACGAATATGGTTTGGAGACAATAGAGGAGTAAGGCACCTTGAACACAACTCCCCGGGTCTTCCTCTTTGCTCCAACCACAATCTCCGGCTCAGCCTCGCTCTCGTACGACTGAGTGTCCTCCTTATCCTCTAGCCCTGGTAAGCATAGCATATTTTCGGAAAAAGGGAAAAAGTTGGTCGGTATAAGTTAACAGAAAAGGAAATGAGTGAGACTCGGATTTTACCTTCATCAGAGTCAACCGGCTCCTCGTCGTCTTCCGAGTTTTCGGAAGGAGGAGGGGTAACTTTCTTCTAGAAAGCATCGTCCTCCTAAGAGAGAAACGCAGTGACAAA
Organism: Alopecurus myosuroides; assembly: GCA_028641055.1. Classification (NCBI taxonomy): domain Eukaryota; kingdom Viridiplantae; phylum Streptophyta; class Magnoliopsida; order Poales; family Poaceae; genus Alopecurus; species Alopecurus myosuroides. Next base: position 281,105,536 of record CM054063.1, read on the forward strand.
GGTTAGTGATTGTGCGAAAAAAAACATTAGTCGGATAAAGGGGTGATAACCGGTTCTTACTGCTAGAGCCGGGTTATCACGTGTGAAGGGGTCCAGGCCGGCTATGTTCCGGATCACCTCCAGGTTCTCGGCCAAGAAAGTTTTCATGATCTTGTTCGTGTCCGAGGCCGGGTAATTCCTCAACGAATAACAAAGAGAATCGGTGACGTGCCCAGAATGGCCGCTCATGAGTTTGGGCCGGACACTGTTGGGTTGAATCCGGTAAGTTACGGAGGTTTTGATTAGATTGAGCCCAAGAAGACCTTGGGCCGACAGTACGGCTAGTTTATGGAGGAGAGGCTGGATAGATTGCCTCTCGGCCTCAGGAGCAAAGGAGTTGAAACTATCGGACAGACTGAGGATGTCATCGGTGAAACCCGGAAGTGGCTTTTCGTCGGCTGAAGAAGTATCTTGGCAGTAAAAATAAGTTTTCTGCCAATGTTTGACGTGAGAACTGAGACGCAGAGTCGGCATGAGGGAATTTTTCCGCCTCTGGATGGAGACCCGTCCACAAACTAGGAGGGACCCATCTCCGCTCTCTCGGCACGGCTTGCATTGACAGAGTTCGAGGAAAAGAGATAGATTTGGAGGAACGCACAGATACGATTCACACAAGACTATGAAGTGAGTGATATTAAGCCTAGAGTTGGGGCCAATGTCGAATACCCGGAGCTTGTAGTGGTCCAGGAGCTCGCGGAAGAAAGGGTGACCCGGGGGGCGGAAACCCCGGATCAAGTGTTCGACAAAGACTACTACCTCGTCAAGACACGGAGAAGGCCGAGTCTCCTCCCCAGGTAGCCTCCAGCGGATATCCTCCCGGGCGGGTAGAACACCCGACTCTGTGAGCTCGTCAAACTTGGCTTTGGTCACGGTCGATCTCGCCCAGTTGGCGGAGATCGATTGACTCAGCTTTTTCTTGCCGGTCGGGTGTTTCCCCTTCAGCTTAGCGCTGGCCTTAGGAGCCATGTGTGTGATCTAAGAAAGAGGAAAATGCAGAGTATGAATAACGAGAGATCCGGAAATTACAGCTATCCGACTTGGTGGAAATTACTTGCAAAAAGGTTGGCAGATTGGATATAGTCAAGAACATGTACAGGAAAAATTCGCGATTGCAAGTGGTGAAGATGTGCTGAGAGGTGCACACTTGGATTTAAACTAAGCATTAGCCATGGAAAAGAAAGGTATGGCGTATTCAGCTAGTAAGAAATGGTGGAGAGTTAGAAAGTGAGATGGGATCCCATCTGTTCGCGCGAAATCGAGATCTATATCTAGGGGATTGAGGAACTTACAGGTTGAATCAAGATGGAGTGCGCGTCGGCGACGGCGGAGAGCTCGAGGGCGCTGCGACGGGAATCGACGGCGACGTTGCGGGCGCGAGAGATGGCGACTGGGCGGCGGCGGGACGATTCCGGTGGCGGCTACGCGGGCGGCGGCGTGGAGCTGTTCGTGCGGGCTCAAGCTCGAGTTCGTGAGCGCCTAGGTGAAGTGGAAACGAAAGGGCAAGGGGAAGAATGGCTAGTAGATCTGAAGGGTGACCCCTGTGTGCCTATTTATAGGTGCGGGGGGGGGGGGGAACCCCTAGGTTTGGGCGACAAGTGCCAGAATTTCGGAAAAAAGTTATTCGACTGGATATTTTGGGATAAGCATCAAAGTGCCCGTTGCGGGATATCCGGAAGAGATTAGAAGTGGATCGCGAGTGTGATATTCGGGCTAACTGGCAAATGGTGCGAGTCCGGGTCTTATTGCATTTTCTCGGAGTGTTCACCCGGGAGGATGATGTTTGACTTGGGAAAAAACCGGGTTACTATATGGACCACCTACAGAGCAAGGCCTAGCTATTATCAAAGCACCCTAACCCGGTATTTTATGGAATTGTATGTTTATTGTTTTTCAGGGAATAGCGTGCGCTTCATGGTTGATCCCGCGAAGCCCAAGCTATTCTCAGGACTACTGATGGAGGGATGATAACCCGGTAGGCTAACATCAAGGTGTAACCCGGCCCAAAGGGAATCGCGCAAGACCCGGCTCAAGAAAGATGAGTTTCTAGAAGGCCCAAGAAGGAGTGTAGGCCTTGTAACCCGGCTTTGGGGTTACTATTAGGAAACTTAGGGTTTGTGTGTGGTTTCCGGGTAGGATTCCGAGTGTGCCTTGTACAGGAAGCCAGGGGACCGGGTAAGATATAAGCCGGCTCCTAGGGTTAGTAAAAGAGAGCTTTTACCAGATATTAGAGTATCCCTGTAATACGAGAGTTGGTATTGTAACCCTAGATCGGAGACTCGACGACTTGATTGCCAGAGCTACCAGATCGATTGATAGCATGATTTCCCCTAGGCTAAACCCTCCCAAACACCAGAGTCGAATTGCCCCAAGATAAGTAACCCCCGGTAACGTCTGCCGTGATTATCCCACGACAGAGTTGCCAGCGGTGTTGTGGAGTCTAAGGACTACCCCTAACCGGTCAACTGGCTACACAGCATTCTTCCTGGTATATGGATCTGAGGCAGTGTTGCCCACTGACCTAGAGTGTCGAGACATCGTAGTAGTTTTCATAGACGGGGGTGCCATGAGACTACGGTAGAGACGTGGGGTAACGGGATCGCGTGGTGGACAGTGAACACAGGATTTACCCAGGTTCGGTACATCGCGACAGTACGACATGCCTACTCCTGCACTTCTCACTAATCAGGACTAAAGCCTGTATATGGAATTACAATGTGAGGTTTAGTCTAGCTACTCGGCGAGGATCAACTTCTCGGCGAGTTGGCCTACAGCTTCTCTGTTCTTCGTTCTCAATCTTATCTCCCGTCCGGCTTTATATAATAGCCGGATTAGGGCTTACAGAATAGGAAACCTAGAAGACTACGGCAACTATAACTTGGAAAGTAAGGAATCCGTCTTCTCCTCCAAGCCAGATCACGTGGGCCGTGATCCGGGTCCTTCTAGAATCCGGCTTCTGTGCGTCAGGTTACTGGGCCGCCCAATGAACCACAGTCCACTACCACTTGGCCAACCTGGTAATCCGGCACTTTGACTACCATCTGATATACCCCTAATTGGTATATATCCGACAGTAGCCCCCAAGAAGGATTAGAACTCTGATTCTCCGTCTTTCGCCAAATGTACTTTGTCCGAGAAATATCGATTCAGCAGTCTTGATTCTTCTTATTCTTCTTTGAAAAGAGATGGTAACATGAAACTCGGTATCCTGAAAATCCGGCTTTTCTCTCGCGATCCTTCGCGGAGAAGGAACTTCCTACGTCAGCGCTTGAGTCATGCTGACGTAAGGGACGTTTGGGTTTCACGCGGGAAACCCTGTAACGTATCTCTGACAGATTCTCACGGGAAACGAGGAGATAGCCATCATTACCCTGTCGTTTCATTTCCCGGATTTTCCGGCGAGTGACACGCGTTGATCATCCAACAGTCAAAATAGCCGTTGGCACGTATCTTGATGGATTTCCGGCTATAAATAGTCGTCTTCGTCCTCGCTGAAATCCTTCCGCACTCTCGCCTTCCACGCCATTCCTGCGCACAAGCTCTCGAGCGAAGAACACTTCCCGAGCGCACCTTGCACCCAGAGCGCCACCGGAGTCGAAACGCGCCGCCTCCAAATGGCATCCTCGCCGTCGTCCCCTACTCGCTCCGCCGCGCACACAATCGACGAAATCATCAGCGATTTGGATCTGCAGCTAGGATCCCCGACGCACCCCGGCGGCGAGCCAGAAAAGACCGCGGCCTCTGCGGCGGGCGGAGAAGATCTTTCCTCCGCCGCGAACCTCACGGGCTCGAGCTCCGCGCCTTCCCCGCCGTTTGCTCCCGAGACGGCGGAGGAGAAGATCCAGCTTCTCGGCGACCAGCTCGCCGCTGCGTAAGCCGCCGCGTGCGCCGCCGCCGGAGCGGATGAAGAGGTGGAAACTACAGGCAACTGGATTGCCTGCAGCATTCCGCCAGCCCTCCTTCCAAACCTGGAAAAGGAGGAACTGATCTTGAAAGGGAAATGGAGGCTCCCTGAGGACGAGAACGAACCTATGCCGAACGATGGCGAACGGGTTCTTCTTTCCTCCCATCTCTTAAGAGGTATGGGATTACCGCCTTCCGCCTTCTTCCTCCAAATCCTCTCCCACTATAACATCCAACCCCATAACCTGCCACCTAACTCCATTCTCTATATGGCCGGGTTCCAGGCCCTATTCGAGGGTTACTTAGGCTTAGAACCTAGGTTAGATTTTTGGATGTACTATTTCGGGGTTAAGCGGAACTCTTCGGAGGGCGCACTCCCGACTTGCGGAACCATCTCCTTTACCCTTAGGAGGTTTAGGGAAGTTTGGTTCCCCAAGATCAAGACATCGGAATCCTTCAAATTTTGGACGGGTTCCTTCTTCTACCATCCCGATGTGCCTTTCCCAAAAGAGGCCATCGGGGTTCCACCTTTCTCGAACTCTGCAGCTGTTCCCCAAGACAATTGGGGAACGGAAGCCGTCCAAGTTCTTCCGCCTGATCTTCTAAGGATCAAGCGGCGCATCGCCAAGCTCACTTCCTCCGATCCACCTCTAACCGGCATGGACACGGTCCTTTGCTGGTTGAATAGGCGGATCCAGCCGTTGGCCAATCACGGTGGTCGCCTTCTTTGCGACTACACGGGTGCCAAAGACCCAATGCGGACAACCATCAAAGATTGGCCCGCGAGGGAACTTCGACGGTGCATCAATCAGTTGGTCGCATCACGCGACCAATACGAAGCGAGTCGGCCGATGTATACGGCTGACAACCCGGCTCCCAAGGTATTTTTTCCGTCATTTGGGTAGAGTTTTGTCATTCTTTCTCGGATTTTTTCGCTTATAACTCTGATTTTTCTTTCCAACAGATCACTGAACTTTCAGACTTGGAGCTGGCCTCCGAAGCTGAGCTGGACGCACTGCGTAACGCCTCTACAGGTGGGCGCAAGCGCAAGAAGATTCCTTCCTCTAAGGAAGTTATCAACCTTGACGGAGTTCCCGTTGCCACTTCCAGGTTAGATCATCCGGGTTGTTTTGCTTTTGTCGAAGTTTTTCTTTCGTCTTCGGAATGTTAACTTTTTCCGGGTTTCTGGTTTTTTAGCCTACCTCCCTCCAACCTGAAGCCGAAGAATCTGAAGAGACACAAGGTTGTGTCCAGCCGAGGCGCTGAATCTTCTTCCGCCATTGCTCCGGACACGTCGTCCTCAATGGCGGAAGAGCATCCTACAGCCCCCACCATCGAGCCGCTGGAGCCCAGCCAGCCTGTTGTGACGAACTCTGACACGAGGGAAAGGGCGGCTCCATATGCGGGATAATCTTCTCGGACTTTCGACGAGGAGATTCCCAAATTCGACAAGGACTTCAAGATCATTAATGACGGCCTAAGCATGGCAGGAACTCTTTTTGCGGAATACGCAAAAGAGTTCAATGAAAACTTGGCGGGTTTGCAACGAATGAGCCAGGTATGTAACTCTAGCCCCCAAGCATTAAACAAAATGCATGCTTTTTGCCTTGATGCTTTATAATTATTCTTTTCCTTGCCATGTTCCAGCAAACCGCCGAAGCCATTAACATGGCAGTTTTCAACAAGGTCTCCATCAAGAATAAGGAATTTAGAAATCTTCTTTCCATTCTTGAGGAGAGAGAGGTGGAGCTGGCATCGTCTCAGCTGGCGTTGTCGGAAACAACAGGTAAACATTTTTCCTCTGAAGTTTTTCAATTCAACTTTCTGTCTAAGTACTTTTTCCGGGAGTATTCTAAACTCGGAATTTTCCTTGCTTTCCAGATGCTTTGGCTCAGGCCAAGCAAATAGCTGAAGACGCCTGCAATGCCGAGTTTCTCCGAAAGGAGAATATTGACCTTCACAAGGATCTTGTGAAGGCTCAAAAAGATCTGGAAGCCAACAATTTGGCCCTTGGGATTTCTCAATCCAAGGCTTCCGCCCAGGCAGACAAGGACCAGGCCACCATTCAGGGCTTGGAAGCTGCTCTGAACCTGCGCCAGGAGGAAGGCTCCGAAATTGACAATCTTGTCGGTAAGTTTAATTCTACATTTACCATTTTTTCACGTTTTTTTTGTTTCTCTGCTTTTTTACTTAACCCTTTTGGTTGTTTTTTGCTGAAAAACAGGAGATAGCCCAGATCTTTCTCGGATTGAAAGAATCCGAGCTTTTGGGAAGACCTGGACTTCGATCAGGGTTGCTTGCACGCAACTGATCAACAAGTTCCTTCCCTCAAGGAATGGGGAGTTCTCGGAAGTTGAAAAACTTCCGGGTGCTATCATGGAGGTGGAGGAGTCCAGGGAATCCATCCTTCGCTCTGCTGCACGGGGTGGTGCACACATGGCACTCGGCCTTATGCGTATGCACTACCCTGGTGCAAAATCTTGGCGCGTGGCGTCCGGTGTCCCTCAAGGATACACGGAGACTCAACGAAATACAATCTTTGATGAAATCAAAGGCCACGCCACCCAGATTGCTTCCATGGTGAATATCTCCGTCACTTATCCAGAAGAGGAGGTTCCTGCAGCCCCCGAGGATGACAGCAGCGAGGAGGAGTCGGATGCTTGAAGGGCTTCCTTAAACCTGGATAGTGAAAATAGACAATAGGGGCATTACTGTTCTTTTACAATGTAATTAAAAATGTAATGCTTCTATTTCTTTTGTATGAATGAGAATTCCGCCTTTTGCAATCTTAATTATGAAATTCTTTGCAAGGTTTTCGGATTTTACTATTCCTTTATCTTCTAAGTTCTCTGGCATATATGTTTTAACTGTCCTTAGTGTTTGAAATGGCTCAAATAGCAATATGAATCGTCATGCCGAGTAACTGGGTGTAGCCAACCAGTTTAAACTTGGAAACATGGATCATGCTAAAGGCATTTTTACTAACTAGCTCCAGTAACCCAACACATACGCAATCAGATAATGCTTAGAGAAGCAAGGAATTTTTTAAATGAAACTTGGGCACGCAGGCAATTCAAGTTTCCTTTAGCCGTTAGCAGGCTGAAAAATGATTCAGCTTTTTAACGCCGAGTACGCAGGCACAATTCGGGTTAACTTTGAGTATTTTGTAAGATCATTGGGAAATAGATGAGGCGGAATCATGCTTTGCACTTATATTGAATTTGTAAAACATGGATATCAGAATTCCGACAACTTTATTTCATGATCTCAAAAGATGTTTACATAGAAATTGAACTAAGTACGGAAAGGGACATAACTGCTAGATATTCCCAGGCTTTCGCTATCCACTTGACTTTGTCGGATTTATTCAGAAACTTGTAGAGTGGTAAGGCTTTATCCCCCAGCCGACTAATAAATCTGCTGACGGCAGCGGCGAAACCCGTCAATCTTTGGACATCTTTCACGCACGTAGGTTTCGAGATGTTCAAGATGGCTTTGATTTTTTCCCGGTTAACTTCTATTCCTCTGTGAGAAACGATGAAACCCAGAAGTTTTCCTGAGGGAACCCCGAATACACACTTAGATGGATTTAACTTCATCTTGTAAGTGCGCAAGTTTTCGAAAGTTTCTCGCAAATCCTCAAGGAGTGTATCTTTTTCCTTGGTTACGACAGCAATATCGTCCACGTAAACATGGACGTTTTTGCCAATCTGACTATGCAAACAACGTTGCATGCAACGCTGGTAGGTTGCACCTGCGTTCTTCAGGCCAAATGGCATGGTTACGTAATAGTACGTCCCGTACGGGGTTATGAAAGAAGTTTTAATTTGATCTTCCTTTTTCATGCGTATTTGGTGGTACCCGGAGTATGCATCCAAAAAGCATAAAAGCTCAGACACAATTTGATCGATTCGTGGTAACGTGAACCTATCTTTCGGACACAATTTGTTCAAGCCTGTGTAATCTATACACATTCTAAGAGCAGTAGTGTCTTTCTTCGGTACTAATACCGGATTTGCAGACCATTTAGTGTGGATTACTTCCTGGATGAAGTCTGCTGCTAAAAGCCGGATAATTTCCTTGCCGATAGCCTTCCGTCTTCTTCCGTCAAATCGACGGAGACCTTGTTTGACGGGTTTTGATCCTAGAATCACCTTGAGTTGGTGCTCAGCAAGTTCCCTGGGTACGCCTGGCATGTCAGCTGGACACCAGGCAAAAATATCCCAGTTCTCACGGAGGAACTTGATGAGCTCGCCTTCCTATTTGTCGGTCATCCCAGTCCCTACGACGACAAATTTTGTCGGATCTTTGGGATCTAGGATTACCTGTCTTGTATTCTCGGACGCCTTGAAGCTGTCTGTTGGCTTCCGGGTTTCTTTTCCTGCCGGCATCTCTGTCGGCGATACCTCCTTGGCCAATTCCTTCAATTCTTCCTTTGCTATGACTCTTTGAGCGCAAAGGGCGTTTTCTTTCTCCAACTCATTTGCCAGCTTGAAGTCACCAGCTATGGTGATTACTCCTCCTTTGGGTCCTGGCATCTTCAGCTTGTTATAGATATAACAGGATCTTGCCATGAATTTGGCGAAAGCCGGACGTCCGAGTATTGCGTGATACACGCTTTCGAACGGCACTACTTCGAAGGATACTTTTTCCTGCCGGAAGTGATCTTTATCTCCGAAGGTGACATCTAGGGAAATTTCTCATAGGGATTGTGCTTGTCTGCCAGGAACAATGCCATGGAAGCGTATGTTGCTGTAATTGAGCTGAGACTCGGAAATCTTCAGATGCTTCAGTGTATCCTGGTACATTATGTTAATGCTGGATCCTCCGTCCATCAACACTCTTCTTAGCCTAGTGTTCTGGACAATAGGGCTTACAACAAGAGCTTGTGTGTCGGGTTCAGGGATATTCCCGAGATGATCAGACTGATCCCAGGTAATTGGTGTGTTGGAGTACTTCAAGAATTTCGGGGTTGCTGGAACAACCGCGTTTATTTCTCGAAGTGTTATTTTGGCCACCTTTGCTGACGGAGTTGCTAAGAAAGTTAGCATTGCTTCTCCATCAACTCTCGGAAATTTGGGTTCGCCCTTTCGCTGTTGTTCCTGGATTTTTTCGTCAGTGTCCGATTCACTGTCTTCTTTGTCAGCTTCTGGCTTTTGTTTGGCGGGTTTCCTTTTGGAACCCTTCCCCTTATTTCCGGATCCTGCACTGCCTTTCATGTGCTTATTCAGCCGGCATTGCGCGTTTGTATGGGTGGGTTTCCCAAATTGTGAATGGTGGACACAGGGTTCCGACTTAATCCTCTCCCACTCCTCTGGAGTGTAGTTGCTTGGATCTGGACTGCGTCCTTTCCACTTGTTCCCTTTTTCACTTCCAAATGCTATGTTGACCTCTTTGGGTTTTGTCGTTGTTTCTGGAGTTCCTTTTTTGTCAGAACGAGGGTTTTTCTTGGCAAGTATCAGTGACTCGATATTGCCTCCTCTTGCTCTGATGTCGTCTTCGGCTGCAGCGTGTACATTGGCGGTTGTAAGCATAGATCCGAGATCTTTGTGTTGTTTTGAACCAACCATGAACGGTACAAGTCCGGGTTTTAGGCCATTGACGAAACCATGCATTGCTTGTACGTCAGTTACTCCAGAGCAACTATTCTTCATTGCCGTCCATCTGGAGATAAAATCCACGTATGGTTCATCCTCAAATTGGGTGCAACGGTTCAGCTGGTTGATGCTGTTCGGGCGTTCGTACGTTCCCCGGAAGTGCTGAGTGAAAACTCGCGCCATATCATCCCAGCTGTCGACAGTTCTTGATGGTAATCCATTGATCCAATCTCTGGCTCCGTCCAGTAACATTAGGGGAAGAAACTTGACAGCTTCAAGGTATGTCCCATTGTTGATCTGGTATAGTAGTCTGAGAGCCAGGTATCCGGGTTTGTGCTGCCGGTGTATTTCTGGTACGTTGGACCGACCTTGGCAAAGCCAGAATGTAGGGTTATACTTCGGATCCTGTCAGTGAAACACTTAGGACCAAAGTATAGATCATCCTTTTCCGCTCTATCAATGTGTGCGGAATACCTTCCGGCTGAATGGACAGAAGGGGATCTACTCCTTTCTTTTCCATTGTTGCGCGGACGCTCTTTTCCGGGATCGTTTCTGTTTCTTCCTAGATCACGTCCTTTGGGATTAGGCGGAGTTCTACTCCTGTGCCTTTCCTTATTCTTAGGAGGTGTCTGAGATCTCTCACGTCTGTGAGGTATATCATATCTTTCGGCTTTCTCAGCTGGGTTTCTCGGAGGTGGCATTGCTTTGCCGTCATTCCGATATTTTTCTTCCCGATCGTGGGGTTTATGTCCATCTTTCGGGAGATGGGATCCGGTTCTAGACGCATCATCCCTATTGTCGGGGTTTTTCTTGTCTTTTCTCGGATCCTCTTTTTTATCCTTTGAATTGTCTGAATCTCCAGGTTCTTCCGGTCCAGGTGCTCCAGCAGCGCAAGTAGCTGTTTTGCATAGGGCGGAGTTATCGTGCAACCTCCCTGATCGCTCTTGGCCCCGCTGTTGTTGTTGCAATGCTTTACCTAAGAAAGCATACACCCCTTGAAGTTTTTCCCCGTTGGAGTACATATCATTGTTGAGGATGGCGAATGCTGCTTCCGCGTTTTCTGCCGCGGTTTTGTATATTGGTTCGCCCCTGGCATCTTTGCCGGTTACCTGCTTTTGCCAAGATGGGTTATGGAACCTTTCTTTTGGCGGCAGTACTTCCGTTCTTACGATTCCGGGTAACCTTGTAGGTTTTAAGGCAGATCTATTCTTTCTCTCTTACTCCTCTATTTCTTCCTTCATGACCTTAATGTCATTCTGGGTTTGTTGGAGATGTTGCCGAGATCTGAGTAGATGTTGCTGTTGCCTTTGTAAGGCTTGCCTCCTGGCTTCCAGCATCTCAGGGGGTTCATCTGGTCCGACTGGTGTTTGCAACAGCTCTTGTTCTTCTTGTTCCGTCATTGGCGGAGCAAGGATTTCTTTGGTTTTCTTCTCCTCGGGCTTTGTTCTGCTAGCGTCTCCTATTTCCAGGTTTTCATCAGCTAGATCGGCTGATTTTTTCTTCCATATTTTCGATTGGAGTTTCTTAGCAGCACGATGCTTTTTCTTGGAAGAGGGAGGTTTTTTGACAGGCTCATCTTCTGTCATTTCCTTGACATTGGGAAATATCGGAGAAGCTTTTCCGTATTCTCTCTCTTCTTCTGGCGGAGGAGTTTTTGGGCTTTCCTGGCTGTCGGGATCCGCTGTTTCAGCTGGTTTTGCCATTAGCACTTCGTGGAATCCCTCTTGAAGAGATTTTACCTTTCTTTCGAAGGCATCCTCATCCTCATCTTCGGAGTCGAAATTATCCGATCCGGTTTCCGACTCTAATCTCGCCTCAATGGCGGCTAGTACGGACTCGGCTTCCGAGTTCATCGTCATGTTGACGGATGTCGGATCTTCCGCCTCTGTGACGGGTGTCGGATCTTCCGTCTCTGTGACGGGTGTGTTGTTATCTGCCTCTTGCACGGGATTTCCATCATCCGTGTTTTCGGCGACTTCGGATTGCACCATGCCGATAAAGTGTGTATCACTTTTTTGACGGTGATCTGAGCAGAATCCGGTATCATAGTCATCTTCGACTGGGTATAGGGCGGGTGGGAAATATTTGCTTCCACCGCAAAACCCCATTGCTTCTGCAGTTAGTCCGATAAAGATGTTAGCAGATCCGATCGGTAACACGCGGGCACTTACCAGGTGGTTTTGCGCCGGTATGTATGATCCGTTGTCGAGGAAGCGCCCGACGTCGTCGTCGAACTCCAAGCTTCCGACAGTGATTGATCTTCCGATTCCGCCGAGTATCCCAGATTGGAACTTCACGCCTGACGTCGTTTGCCCCACGGTGGGCGCCAACTGTCGAGACATCGTAGTAGTTTTCATAGACGGGGGTGCCATGAGACTACGGTAGAGACGTGGGGTAACGGGATCGTGTGGTGGACAGTGAACACAGGATTTACCCAGGTTCGGTACGTCGCGAAAGTACGACGTGCCTACTCCTGCACTTCTCACTAATCAGGACTAAAGCCTGTATATGGAATTACAATGTGAGGTTTAGATCTAGCTACTCGGCGAGGATCAACTTCTCGGCGAGTTGGCCTACATCTTCTCTGTTCTTCGTTCTCAATCTTATCTCCCGTCTGGCTTTATATAATAGCCGGATTAGGGCTTATAGAATAGGAAACCTAGAAGACTACGGCAACTATAACTTGGAAAGTAAGGAATCCGTCTTCTCCTCCAAGCCAGATCACGTGGGTCGTGATCCGGGTCCTTCTAGAATCCGGCTTCTGTGCGTCAGGTTACTGGGCCGCCCAATGAACCACAGTCCACTACCACTTGGGCCACCCTGGTAATCCGGCACTTTGACTACCATCTGATATACCCCTAATTGGTATATATCCGTCATAGAGCATGACTCGCCCCGAGTAACCCTCTACACTGAGGCGGAGGCGAGAGAAGCTCGAGAAAATGACGTTGACCTGCTAAAAGAAGCAAGAGAGCTAACTCTATCACGTTCAGCTGTTTACGAGCAAAACTTGAGGCGTTATCACAGCCGGAAAGTGAACCCAAGGGTTTTCAGAGAAGGAGACATGGTCCTTAGGCTCGTGCAGCGCACAGCTGGGATGCACAAGCCATCTCCTCCGTGGGAAGGGCCATTCATTGTGAGCAAGGCTCTGCACAATGATGCGTACTACCTGGTTGACGTACAGGCACCCTAGAAGAACATGACGGATAGAGCAGGAGAGGAATCTAAGCGCCCCTGGAATGTAGCTCTACTCCGCCGCTTTCATTCATGAGCAAAATGTGTATGTATCCTCACCCGAGTTAAAATTCTAGTCGGCACTCCGAATTCGAACTCGGGGACTGCCCTTGCCCAAACTTGTTCTGTGTTGTTCTACTCTGTTTTACCTTTGTCTACTCGGTTGCTCTGCTTAAAAATTCATAAGTGTATTTAGTAATGTGTTTAAACCTAAGGGCCAACTTTTCGACTATGCTGCTGTCCGAAACTCGGCTTCATGGCAAGCAAGAGAACAAGCCAGAGGTCAAGGAGAACACGAAAAATGAATAAGGAAAAGAGGAGTGCAGGAACCGGGTAGAGTGCTCTTTACTGGTTTTTGTTGTCTTTTTCGGCTAAGTGGTGGGCAACGTTACTATGAATGTTTCTAAGTGGATAAGTATTTGAAACTCAATCTTTGATATCTTGTGACTCGACTACCAAAAAAGCCACAAGTGGCACGTAAGAGCTGAGACGAAAAGAGTGAGCGGATAAAAAATGCAACTCGGGGACTTGCATAATAACGCAACCCGGCATCGAGCCAGAATTGCTAAAAATATCAAACCTCAACTGGAATAAAAAAAATGAGTAGCAAGAGAGATAATAAGTGTACGGTTACATTTGCACCCGGCATCCCGGGGATCTGATGAAAGTTTAAGATAAGTTTTTCAGGCAGCAGCAATGTTGTCAGTGGTGGCGGTGTTGTCCGCGTCAGCCTTCTCGGCATCAGTCTTCTCAGCTTCAGAGTTGGCCTTGGAGGTTTGGTCGGAGGTGGATGTGGCAACAGAGATGGGATCGGTGGCCGAGGTAGATGAAGTGGACTGGGTCCTGAGTAGCGTAGCAGCGTCGGGGGTAGCAGCAACGGTCGAGCCCAACTCTGGAGTCTCCTGGTTGATCACCATCTCGGTGGTGACGGTGGCCCCTTGTGCGCTGGACAGCGCCTGCTCGGCACCCGCGCCGGTAGCGAACTCGGTCCCCTCCATCACCTGGGCCTTCCCCTTCTCGGCAGCTCCCTTGGCGGCATCATCTTCAAACACGCTCAAGTCCTCCGACTCGGTGTCCTCATCTTCATCGTCACCATCACTTTCAACTTCAGTGTCTGGCTCAGGGAGGCCTTCGATGTAGGTGGCGGTGTCTGCGTAGGAGGCTATCTCGTAGGATACTGCCTTCCGGCAAGTAATGCAGTCGGGATCCTTGGTCCACTTGGAGTCTTGGCGCATCATGAGGACCCTGTCAAGATTGAGGTTCTCGTACCAGCTGACGATGAAGTGGAGGAGCTGATCAGCTCCTGCCCGAGCTGCAGAAGCGCGCCACTTCTTCAACTCGGACTTCAAGCCGTCCAGCTTCTTGGCGATCTCGCGAAAGGTGTTTTGCGCAGATTCATCCAGCCAGAAGAGGTCATGCAGCTTGTATGCCGTACCAACCATGCTGGTGCCCAAGCCTTTGAGTTGGCGGAGTTGCGACTTGATGCTAGTAAGATTGTCGCTGATAGCGGATTTGGTGTCGGTGGGCAATCCGGAGGCAGCTCGGAGTTCTTGTGCTTTCGCCAGAGCAGGCGTGCTAGCGGCGCGGAGATCAGGGAAAATATCTAAAGAAGAAACAGATAGGAGTTAGAAATGGAGGCAGAGAAGAGATGAAACCAGGTAGAAAGGATGAGAGGAAAGGCAAGCCAAGCGGCAGAGAAAAGAAACAGCCAGGTGCAGAGAAGAGGAAGCTTATGTATGAGATCCACCAGCAGTGCATCCAGTTTAATCTTCCAGTCGTCCTCATCAGCAATGTGCCGGTCTTCAATACTCCGCGCGCTGGCGATCTGGAGCATGAGTTGTTCATTGTGTGTCTTCAACACTGAGAGTTCCATCTCGAGGGTCTTCTCTCTGGCCTTGGCAGTTTTCTTGACCTCTTCCTTCTCGGCAGCTTGGTCCAAGGTATCCTAGAGAGCAGCCTTGAGCTGGACCTGCATCTGCTCGAACTCGGCGCGCTTTGCGTCGCGTTCTTTCTGGAGCTCCGCTTCTCGGGTTTCCAGCTGTTGCCCCACCTCGACAGGCATCAGGCAGTTGAGATGTTGATCCCGGAATGTCTTGTATTCTTCTGCGAGAGGAACAACACTGTTAGCAGAGTAACCAAGTAAAGGAAGAAGCACAAGTGCGGAGTGGCCAGCAACTCACCTTCCAGATGCTTGATTTTTCTCTCGGCAGAGGAAGAGAAGACGTGGCAGTGTTTGTGCTGCTCCTTCAGTTCGTTGAATTTGCCTGCAAAGTAAACAGAGTTATAGCAAAAAGCAAATGCGGGCGTAAACACAAAACGCACAAACCGAATAGCCAAAGGCATACTTTCTATCTCAGCGATTTGGAGAGCGCGGTCCAGTGCCGCCTGCTCCATCGCGGCATCATCTTTTTGTTCGGCTTCAAGAGCCGCGATGCGGTCCTTGGCTACGCGGTGGTTCCAGAGCAGCCGGCGGAACACTTTGGTCCTCTTCAGGAGGCTATTCCGTGGAAGAGAAGAAAAAAAGTTAGAGAATTTTGGAAGATTTGGCCCGAGAAGACAACAACTTGGTTGAGTACCCGCCTACTCGGCCTGAATCTCGGGGACTGGGGAGTAGCTAAGAAGAAGAGAAGAAGAGAAGAAGAAAAGAGAAACTGCAACTCGCTAAAGCAAGAAAAACTTACAGCATATGTTTGCTCAACGTCCTCAGCGGCTTTGCGGAGGCAGAACAGCTTCCTGGCTAGAGTGCAGGTGTTGGAGGCGATGTTCATTGGAACAGAGCCGATGTCGGTCTTGTTCCAGTTGACGCGGTAGTGGTCAACTGTGCCCAAAGTGGTGCCGTTCCACTTCTCGACGCCGTGAGCATCGCTTTCCCAAACCTTGTCAACAAAGCCTACCCGGTCCAGGACCGCGGTTAGCCCTTCTGACTCAATCTCGTCCTCACCGGCTTCGCGCGAGTGGAACTCAAGAGCTGGCTTTGTTCCCTTGCCTTTGGACGGGGCGTCCACAGCCTGGGCCTGGCCTCCCTTCAAGGCGGAAAGCCGCTTCTCGCCCTTGGCCAGGGAGATGCTATGTTGTTTGGACACTTCCACCAGGTATGAAGGCCAGCTGCCTTGAGTGTGGACAGCACCTCCAGCACTCGACCATTCGCCTGGGCCAGCAGATCCAGCAGCAGCGCCGATGGTGAGTTGCGTGCTCTTTGTTGCCGGCTTCCCGGCTGGCGCAAGACGTGCCTTGGGTGGCGGCATCAGATCTTCATATTGTGCGACCTTGTGCGGTGGATTCTTCCGGGCAGTCGTAGCTTCTGTCTTGGCGGCCTTCTTGGGAGCAGTGTCCGCCCAAGAAGCGGACGGAGGGACTTGGCGTGAAGCGGGTGGAGGCATAAGCTGAGAAGCAGTCTTGGAGGTACTCTGTTTTGGTGGAGGGCTTGGTGCAGTCGGTGGAGTCACCTGCTAGGTAGGCGGCACAGGGGGCCGGCTACCCTGCGCAGGGTCTGGCTGCGCTTGGCTCTGGAGCACAGGCTCCACCACGATCTTCTCTACCCGCTGCTCGGTAGCGGGATCAGGTGTTGTGATTATCACTTCTTCTACCCGCGGCCTGGCCGCGGGGTCATCTTGAGCTGCAACTTGGTCTTCCTGCTGCTCCGCGTTGTCATCTGGCCGCTCAAGGGCGACACGGTCTTGGATCTCGACGTATTCTTCAACATTCTCCCCAACTGATGTAGCTGGGGGAGAGGGGGGTGTCTCGTTGTGAGAAGCATCTTGCGTGGTCTGGTGCGCGTTAGTCTGCTACTCCAGGGTCTCATCATCAGCTTGGTGACCAGCGCCCGTGTTCTCGGCGCCAACGTCTTCTTCTAACTTCACAGGAGAGGGCGCACGCGTCCTATACTGCTGGACTGGTTCATCGTCCTCATCTGAGATCTCGACGAGTTTCTCGAGGTCCACAACAGATTTCCTCTTGGTGCGAGTAGGGGCAGCAGCAGCGTCAGCGTCCAGAGGGGCGCTGGAAGAAGGAAGCAATTCAGAAAAGGAGACAGAGAAAAGCGTATCGAGAAGCAGCAGCAGAGTGGTACTCGGATGAAGTGATTTACCCTTTGACGGTGGGAGGTTGTCTTCTGCCGGTGGTGACCTTTTTCCCCTTCTTGGGTTTCTTGGAAGAAGGTTCTTGGGCACCACTGCCCACCCTCTTCCGAGTTGTAGGAGCAACCACGGACAGAGGGTTAACCTCCAAGGCCTCATCGGCGTCCTCCAGCTCGGGATCCTCTGCAGAGTAGAAGAAAGAATAGGTTCGGAAGCAGAGAAGGAAATCAAACGGTGTTGCTGGTAAGCAGAGAGGTGAACTTGGTCACCTTCGTCATCCTCGGACCAGTCCCGGATAGAGACATCAACTCGGTGCTTACCAGGCTGACTGGCGTGAGGGATGCAGAGAGTGTCCTGGGTGTCGTAGGCCTTCTCGTCATCCTCCTCTCGGTCAGCGTGCCTGTTGCCCTCGAAGACCTCAGTGTCTTCTTCTCTGTGACGGTCAATGTGCTGTGAAGGCAAGCAAGATAGCACAGTGAGTTGAGTTCTCTGCTATGGAGTTCTAGTCGGAACAACATGCAAACACAAAGCATATTTTGCTAAGTAATTCTACCCGGCGTGGCATGCAAACATAAAGCATATAAAGTCAAAGGGGTATTTGTGATGTCATACTCGGAACAGCATGCAAACATAAAGCATATTCAGCTAAGGATTTCTATTCGGCAGGGCATGCAAACACAAAGCATATAAAGCCAACGGGATATTTGTAGTGTTCTACTCGGTGCAGCATGCAAAGACTAAGCATACAAAGCCGAGAAGCTATCTACTCGGTATCAAAGTGCAAAGGCAAAGCAGAGAAGGCTAACCTGTTCAATAGGCTTGGTGCGGCTATACGGCTCGAAGCCATACAGCCACTCGTCAGAAAGTGAGGTCTGCATGATGGACCTCGCCCAGACAGCCACCTCCTCCTTAGTGAGCTCGAAGGTTGTTGTCCCTGTGCAGTCACGGGCTCCTCCCATGTAGCACATCTTGTGCGAGCAGCGATGAAGCGGGAGTACTCGGCGGGAGATCCAGCACGTGATTGGATCATCTCGGCGGAATCCCTCATCGCGCAACTCGGCCAGGCGTCGCTCAACCTGGACAATATCCTCGATGGTGGTCTTCGGGTGGTAGCCCCAATTCTGCTGAGTTGGCAGGGCGTTCTTGAACTTCGGAAGCCCTATCCGGTCCTTCATCGGCTTCCCTTCTTCCGTGGAGACGTTCTTCACGTAGAGGAAACTGCGCTGCCACTTGCGCACAGTTTCCAGTCCCTTAGCTCGTGGGTGATGGCCAATGGAGCGCTGCAGCATCATGGCGCATCCCATCTGGGTCATGGCGCGGGCGCTGTCAGTCTTACCCGGATTGGGGATACTCTGTTTGCGGAGGAAGAAATACCGTGCCCATGTGTGCACGGTTGGGTACACGCCCAGAAAGGCTTCGCAGACCACGGCGTGGATAGAAAGCATAATGAGGGAATTGGGTGGAAGATGGTGTGGCTGGAGGCCAAAATGTTCCAGAAACTTGGAGAAGAACTCGGAGATTGGGAGGCCGAGGCCGTGCTTGAAGTGCGCAAGGAAGACAACATATTCATCCTTTTCAGGCTTGGGTACAATCTCAGTACCTGGATGTCGGCACACCACGCCGGGAGGCACGCGACGTGTGTTGACTAGCCACTGGCAGTCCTCTGCCGTGACATATGATCCTTCCCAGCCGGCGCAGGCGGCGGCATCGTCGTCTCCGTGGGCAACCATGGCGACGGAGATGCGCGAGGGAGGTTGGAAGCGGAGGCGCTAATGGGAGATGCAAATCGGAGTTTGGAGGCAAAGGAATCCCTCTCTGTCTCTCCGGCGGCGCGTGGAGCAGCGGCGCAGCAAGCGATTACGGTGGCGGTGTGCTCGACGGCGGCGGAAAGGCGAGGGGGCGTGAGATTGGAAAAGAGTAGGAAAGAGAAGAGGGGAGCGTCGAGGGGGTATTTATCTCGCTCCCTCGAGTTGCCGTTACAGCTGGAGTAATCGTGGACTGATCGTGCGCGGAGATCGTGCGGCGTGGGTTGCGCAACCGTTAGAAACGCACAAAGCGCATATCGCGCGCGTAACGGGCGCACTTAATCCCACGTCGAGATCGTGGGCACTTGAGTACGGTTGAAGTGACTTAACGGGCTAGTGGGCCCAGGTTGCAGTTATTGGCGCGTGGCCTGCGGTATCCCAGGCACCGAGGCGTCGGGGGTACAGGGGTGTGACACGTGCCCGGTAGCGACACAGAGAGGTGGATTCGCTCTGATTCAGCGGGAGTGAGTTCGAAATTTCACTAAGTCATTTTACTCGGTAGCTCAGAAGAGAAAAGACCCGACTCAGCTACCCGGAAGGTGTTCCCATGGGCAAAGTTGAAGAGATTCGAGAAGGAGTTTCTGGTTCAAATTGGAGTGCTACTCGACGTTGCTCATTCAAGAAGGCATTTTGGTTTTTAAGCTGGCAGGGCCCAGTGAACAAATTCGCAGGACTCTACCAGCTTCGGGGACTAATGTCGACGGGTTACCCCCGAGTAGGGGTAAGGCAAGTGCTAAAGGCAAGGTCAAAGGTGTTGTTTGACTGAGTAGCTGGCTACCCGGTACTTGCTACCCGGTAGGCTGCTATCCGGCCGTATCCACCAATGGCAAGAAGGAGAAATCAAGGAAGTTATGTTCATCCGAGTAGAGGAGTTGGTCCGAGTAGAGGGTGTGGTTTCCTACTCGGGCCAGAAGTCAATGGAGCCGTTCTGAAAAAGGATCCCGCGTATCCTGCGTCCGTACGACGTGCGGTTCAACTAACGGAGCGCGTGATTATCCGCGCTACGGCGTGGCTACAGTGCGGTAGGCGCCTGTCAAGTCCTGTCACTGACAGAGGGGACATGACAGGGCTAGGGGCCTACCCTATCTCACTGACAAGGTGGACAGGTCCCATCGCCGAACGGCGCGACGACTTCCCGCACCCGCGTCAGCGAGAAGCCGGAGGCGTGCTCTGTTCTGCAGTGTGCCTGTCCCATCAGTCGTACCTTATAGTATTTTTCTATTCGGCTGTGCACCAGTATATAAGGTGCCCTGCCCCCTCCTGTGAGAGGGTCGCTGCTATCGCATGCATTCGGAACTTAGGCGCTACACACTTGGCAGTTGCTTCACGTAGAGAGAACTAGAGAGCTAGAGTGGCTACTCGGCTGAAGGCCTGATTGGTATTGTGGCTACTCGGTGAACACACATATAGAGAGAAAGGCAGGAGTAGGGGTGTTACCTCCACACGAGGGCCCTGAACCTGGGTAAGATCTGGTGTTTCCAGTGTTTGTGACATCCTACACGCGGCTACTCGCCGTGTGATCCCTCCCCGATCACCTCCAGCGTCCATCGGCCCTAACCTTTAGCCATCCTATGGCATCTGCCGTGATACCACCACGACAAGAGTGATGATCCCATTTGTGTGCAAAATTAAAAAATCATGCATAGATCATGGGGGAGCTATCATAGATTCTTTTTTAACACTAGTTATCATCAATTGATATTAAATCTTTTTAAATTGATATTTTAATCAATATCTTGTGTGTTTGTGGAAGGCACAACTTTTCTTTTTTATTACTTTGTGCCATCGTAAAAAGTGTAGAGTGCTTGGTTTTTTCATTCCTTGTTTTTCATTCTATTGTTTTGAATGAGATAAGTCTTTTATCATATTTTATATAGTCATCTTCTATGCTCGTTTGTATTGCTTTTATGCCCTCAATTGGTATTAATTGGAGTTTGATATCTCACTCATAGATATTTGCTTCAATTGACATCTCTTGGAATTTGACATGGTTCATTCAATGTCTATTGGGATCTCAATATTTTACTCCTTGATGCATTTTTATTTAGTATCCCCCAAGTGATAAGTATTTCCTTTGATATTTTATTTTTACATGGTATATTTTCTAATTGGTATCTTATCAATCATGAGTTGATTTTGTTTGGTTTCGATTGGTATCTCCTTTCATGTGTTGACGTGGAACTTTGATATAATTTGGACAATCTTTATGTCGTGTCATGCCTTTGTGTGCATATCTTGGTTTACTAGGTGTTTTGTTCAAATTACATCGCTTTTGGTTCTTGAAAGTGATTGCATGCATAATTACTAATGCATATGTTATGGCATGTTTATCTTCCTTGATCTAATATTTATATAGAACTAGCAAATATGCCCGTGCGTTGCAACGGGAGAAAAAAATTATTGTTGGATAATAAAAATTATCATAACCCCCATTTTGCCGTTAAATTCATCGACCCGTCTAATCCTAAGCTCGACTCTCCTCTTTTCCATTTTCTCCTCCAATAGAGCACGAGTGGCCGTAAAGGAAAGCGTCATCTCGGAGGGATCCTTATGAAGTTTGCCTCTTCAGTTTGCACCGGAATCTTTAAAATCTCTCAGTTTGTATTTATTGATTTTATGTAACTGCCAAACCGATTCAACATAACTATCCACATACACGATCATACAACAGATTAAAAATACACATCTTTTTAATAGCTGAATTTTTATTTGATCTACAATAGTTTAAATCTTTAATTTTTATAGCAAACAAGCCCATGCGTTGCTAGAGTTTTAGTTTTGTAAAATATTTATTTTTTAGAATGAAGAATTGAAATCAATGCGGATGTGAGTTTTCATTAAATTAGTCTACGGCGTTGTGTCTTTCAACCGTTCAAAGGATGAAAGGTTACCCGTAACAACAGCAACAAATAAAAGAATCAAAGAATCGAAGGTTAATGATCATAAGATATACAAAAAACAGAGAAAGCCTTGTTGTGATAATTTGACATGGTGCTACCATATGATGGAACCGATGCAAACAGGAATACATCAGAGCGGATTGTCCTTGAGGTCGATCTAAAGCATTCATTTTAGATCGGATGGTTGAAACAGTCAGCAGGCAAACACACTATCGTTGATTGCTCACCTTTTCATATTATACAGATATACATGTACTTCTGCACGTTGCAAGTGCACTTCCTTTAAAATAAAAAATTGTAGTTGTTCAGTTCGTTTTTTCATTTGCCATTGGAGGCTAAAAGGCAAAGGAAGTGAATCATAAACGTTTTAAACATTTACGGAGTAGTGTAGAACGTGAATAACAATTCCAAATCGGGTCATTTGTTTTCCACGAGCACTACTGGAGCAAATCAAAGAGACCACAACTGATGGGAATAAAAGATCGGGCAGCTAAGAAGAAACATCACATGGAAAGGAGGGCGGGCGCGTCTGCACCTTGACACTGGGGCGCACGCTGATGGATCTGAAGCGCGAGAAGAGGACACCTATCGAAGCTTCTGCCGCCATGAATTTGGACCGCGAAAGCCCCAACTGCCTGCCCGTTGCCGTGCATCCGTGCTGCTCCGGCGTGCTGTCGACATGTGCTCTAAGGCGAGCTACAGCCTCCAGATCCTCGATGGAGAGCACGTCTCCGCTGCCGTACATGGCATACCAGGATGCGGACCAATCAGATAAAAAAATCATCAGAGCCCGACTCCAAACTCTGATCTGAAGGGTTGGCCTTCTCCCAAATTCTCTGGCCCAGCCGCCATGTCTAGTACGAGTAGGAGAAGGCTATATGTATCCAAAGCAGAGCATGAGGCGAGGGACTTGGCGAAGAAGAACTCGTCCAGATTGCGCTTGACCTTCAGAGACTTGCATTTATCCTCCCGACTGTACATCTCAGAGGGTTCAGGCCTCCAGGGCCATTCATCCGCCGCCGTCGGGCAGCGAAGGCGCGCTCGCGCTCCTCCAGGTCCGACTTTCACCCCGGTGGCGGCCTCGCGGCCGACGGACATGGAGAACTGACGGCGGAGGGCCTTCTAGGAGCCGGAGAGGCTCCGGATTCGGCGGTGGCGTCGCGAGCTGCCCGCGACTGCGCCCGATAGGCCTTCTCGATATGCTCAACGCATCAGCATGGCTGCCTAGCCCGCCACTGTCCTCCAACGGAGAGTTCAAGCCTTGCCTCTCAAGGCTCGGCTGTGTCGCCGCGGTCCGCTTGTAACGCTTCGCTGCCATCGGCTCTTAACGCCTCCTCGTCGTCGGCTCGTAACTCTCGTTTGCCCTGCTTCGTCCCAGCTTCCGTACATGTAACCAGAATATCCATCGTGTTGTTTTTTTAGATGGTCTGTTGGCTTGGATGTACGAGAACAGAACACCCGACTTCCAAGAAAGCGAAGCGTTTTCTTAAAGCGGTGGCATTGGATGTAATTAGTACGAAAAAGCAGGGGTACAAAGAAAACGGACGAAAATCTCGCAAGAAGCCTTATTGCTTTTATTAGTATATATAATATATAAATACTAGCACAAAGCCCGTGCGTTGCTACGGGGTCGGGCGAAATCAAATGAAATACCTTTCATACGTTTAGATCAGTAATGATGATGCAGACGACGATGGCTCTTTACTGTGAGGAACCAGATCACACGTAGTTGCACACTTAAAGTTATGAGTTTAAAAATAGATCATAGAGTTCAAATTTCAATCATTGGTTTAGCATTAGGAGGTGGCTCTTTACTCGGAGAACGCTTTGCCAGTTGCGAACGATGATGGCTCAAATGTCAACCTTTGCCGGTTGCAGACGACGATGGCTCTTTACTCGAAGAACGCTTGAGGGCGGCCACCAACAGTGACTTGGACGATTCGTGGTGCTTGAAATGCGAGGCTATGTCAAGGTCAGTGGCGAAGCTAGAGCACAATACCATTGCGTTTAGCTCTACTTTTTATTGTATCATTTTTCACTAAAACTTCAGCACTAATTTAATGCATGAAGGAACATGTAAAACTATTGGGTTCTTTTGAATCCAATCATTGTGTACAAGCTCTGCCACCGGCAAAGGTTGTTGTTGTTTATGGTGTTCACGGCAGAATCATGTTGTCTTTTGCTCTCTCAAAACCGCTAGCAGTATCAAACATATAAATTGCACATCTAAACAAACTGATGCAGCTCTCACCAAAAGCAGGCTCAACTGATTTCTCCTAGAAAACATGAAAAGTTAACCGAAGACCTATGATTGGTGCGACACCTGCGAGTATGATATTTGAACTAAAACTTCTGATTTGCGAAACTATGCTATCTGAACTCTTGGAGAGCGAGAAAAAATTACTATCCGTTTAATACGATTTGGATGAACCGTGAGAAACGAGATCACATGTAGTTGCACACTTAAATTTATGATTTTGAAAATAGATCCATAGAGTTCAAATTTCAATCATTGGTTTAGCACCAGGAGGCTTCAGAGAAATCAAAACCTACAAAAATAGGCTCATAGCTGCCACTGAAACCACCGTTTCAGAGTTTAAATACACATGATATAGAAGGATCTACAGGGCCGCAGCGGACGACCAGTCAGTTGTAGAAGGAGTACTCATGATAAGAAGAATACACGGGTAGGAGAAGTAGCCGAAGAGGAGAAGGTGAGAACCCTGCTCCTTGTTACAGCCGGACGGCTGGCGGCGGAGGGCAAGCAGCCGGCGCTAGACGAGAGGCGCCGCGCATCTGAGCACGACCGTCACCGCCGCGTCTACAATGTGGGCTGGCAGCGCGAATGGCCTGTCGGCGGAGAAGTGCCCAGATCCTCCTCGAGGCAGTCCAAGAAGGGCGCGTAGTGGGATATGAAGAGGTTGTGCATCGGGAAAAAGGGAGGGGATATGCCAAGGAGGTCGTCGTCGGAGTAAAAGGAGAACATGCTCCTTGAACCGCGCACTTGACTGTCGTGTAAGCGTGGATGTACTCCCGGCGGTGCAGGGCGGAGTCCCGTCGGCACTGGATGCAGGCTCGTCCGTGAAGGTGGTTGGGCAGTGACGATGGCGGGGATCAACATAGACGGGAGCCATGGAGGCGCTTAAAGCAGGGATGGTCGGACAGGATGGGCCACGCCAGGCA
The DNA here is from genome assembly GCA_028641055.1 of Alopecurus myosuroides. NCBI lineage: Eukaryota > Viridiplantae > Streptophyta > Magnoliopsida > Poales > Poaceae > Alopecurus > Alopecurus myosuroides. Next base: position 281,130,270 of record CM054063.1, read on the forward strand.
GGGGCATGGAGGTCCTCCTTCATGTGGCATCAGGTTTGACGGGGCCTGGGCGTGGAAAAGGAAAAATACTGCAACACGCATCTGAACTCGAACGTTTAGAACCACCTCGACTACAATGGATATGTCCAGAGCGCACACAGACGAACCTTGACATACGAACCAACCAAGTAACCAACGAAGGAAGCCCTATTTCCTTTACTATTGGGTAGAGATTTATACACCAAAGTTTGAAGTGGCCTTAGGCAGTAAACAATTAGATGCATACCTGGAAGGCTGGAACACATGTACGACAAGCTTAAACTGCCAAAACAACAGAACTTGGTGATTCTGAATCGACTCGTCTACATGAAAGGAAGGCATCCAGTACGGGATACATAAGTAACAGAGGTCAACATAGCACAACTCCCAAGCCTAAGTGAATCATCATACCAGTGTCACATAATTGGATCATTTTAACATTTTTAGAACGAAAGGATTGTGAGCAGGTATCCAGACAGGACCGTCAACATAGCTTAAGCTTTGAGTTCCTAACATCCTGGTTAAGAAAGCAAAAAGTAGATATTAAGTCTGAGCAATATCAAACAATAGTGGCTCATAAGAGAATATAATTGTGCAGATTAATGCATATCCTATGATCTAAAAACAAAGATCTCTACAGAATACTGTGCAAATCCCATGGCCTCGATCTAGCAATAATTTTGGATCATAGCACTAAAAAGTGAATATATGAATTTTCTCAAGACTTTCAAAAAGCCAATGATGAACACTACAGCATAGAGCAGAGGAATGATATCGGAAGAAGACTGAAAGCGGGAACACTTGGGTACAAATATAAAATTTAGGAATATTTTATTTGCATCTTGTCAATTTTTCCTTGTAGTAATAGGTTAACTGGATGTCTATATCTTCGCACATATTAAAAATTCAACACCTGCTACCTGTAATTCCTAAGATCGGATATCGAGCACCGCAACAATCGTTGGCTGCGTGTATATCTCTGTCCACCATTCGAGGCCATCTGGTCCAATCAGCCAGAAGTTTTCTGTCCACCATTCGAGGCCATCTTGTCCAATCAGCCAGCTAAAGTTCAGCATCTCTTAGATGATCTCATGGTCGATCTTCTCCACCGAGCAATCGTCCATGGAGAGTGCCTCTTAGGCAACCCATACGACGACGTCGTGGTCATCGTTGTCGTCTCGAACGTAGCGCGTCGGTGGCACACTGCTTGCTCTCGTAATGTAGGAACCTGGTACAGGCGCAGGGCACACTTGCAGGCGATACAGAGTACAGACACGACACACACGACACCAAGGACACTATGCACTGGATCTTGGTGTCCTCGGCGTGAAGGAGGTGCCAAGTGTCCGGACAGCCGTCGTTCGCAGGCGCACGACATGACGGTGTTGAGGTAAAAACAACCGAGCAGTGGAGCGGATCGTCTCGTCTATGCAGACCCGCTCGTACCGGGTCCCACTCTGGGTGCTGCCATGCATGTAACGGTGATCTGGTGCGATAGGTTTGTCGATCTCTTAATCATAGGGATTGCCCTGACGTGATGAATCATCCTTCTCATGCGACATACGAATAAAGGTTCGGAAGACTCGAAGCGTAGGGTCCAAGGTCTCGTCGACTTTGTTTATCTCCCTCATGGTAGCCGATTCGCTGTCATGTCTCATGACGGATCTCTGATCGTATTGGTAGCTCGCGTGTCTTCTGGCTTGACGCTCGATTTGGATTGCAAGGTTGGGTTGATCTCTCCCGTATTTAAGTCCCATGGAAGAAAAGAGTCTGACTCGGGTCGATATTCGTGTTTGGATTGATCTCTTCTCCAACAGTCATGATCTCCCAGGCTGTACGAATTAAGTACAATGGAGGAAACCCGCGATATTATACGAACTGGTGGAAGGGTAGAAGGGTAAATGTTAAGACGGACCAAGCAACCAACCAGGGAAACCTTAATGTCTTTATTATTAGGTAAAGATATATATATATATATATATATATATATATATATATATATATACACTAGCACATATGCCCATGCGTTGCAACGGGGATAAAAGACGCTTGCGCATAGAGTGAGTTAAACCTTAAAGGACATGCATACAGAAATATTTTAAACATGACTTGCGGCTAACAAATGTGGCTTTGCTACGGCTGCTCGAACTTGTAACAATTTATTATTTAGAATATTGTGTGAACCAGCACGGGCAAATGGTGTCCAACTGTCCATTCACCTTTTCAATTATTTTCCTTTTTCAGTAGTCGTGTTTTTTTAATAAACCTCACTCTGTGAGTCGACAAAGTGTCATACTTACTCGCCCCGGGCAGCACAATTTTTTTGCTCCATGACTACACGTAAGTGAAAAAGAAATGAAGCAAAACCATACTCTTCCCATTGCACGCGGTGAGCTCTGGTCTAACTACATTTGTTCCTATCTAGTACTTTTCTCTTTCATATTCATACTTGTATCTTGTTTCTACCATCCAATTCAAGCAGACAGACATGGTTGCATAAATCTGAATAATGATCCCCTAGTTCTTCTCCAAAAATCTGAGTGTCATGTGTATCAGACCGGGGAATCTCCAAGGATTACTAAACTCGCACCTCTAGCCGCTGCTACGGTTTCGAACTCCCAATGGTCCTCGAGGGCCACACCCTCCATCTCATGCTAGCAGAGTTTCTTAGTACTCCAGGGGATGGAATACAATTGAAATAGCAAGATATTTAGTCGAAGTAGAACTTACAGAACATAATGATGATGAAGTTTTAATGCGGCCTCTCTTTTAATTTCTTGCTCTTTCTTTTGTTGCACCATGGCAGTTTACAAAGTCTTCGTCAAACCTGCTATTCAAAATAGAAGTTTAACAAATAAGAAACTTAGATGCAACTGTTGTAGAGTACTCGTATGCAAATTTTTTTTTAGAAAAAAGGCTTTACGCCCAACTTTGAATTAACAAAGCCAAACGAGGTTCACCAGATTCGAAACAAGATGCTGGGCATACAGCTTAGCCAACAAGCAGGGCAACTACTACTCAAACAGACAACATGCTGGGCATACAGCTTAGCCAAATAACCAAATAAAAGATAGCAAGCTAAAAGGCTAGAGAGCTAGACGGAGGGGTAGAGCCGTCGAAGGAGAGAACGGCCCTACGGCTAGGCACGGCGCTGGAGACAGAGGCGATGAATCAGCTTCAGCTCCGAGATGATACGTCTAGCGTCCTCCAGGTCCTCCCCCCGAAGCGTGGGAGTCCACAGCTGCAGAAATAAGGTGGTTTTAAACACAATGTCAGCAGGGTGAGAAATAATCTTGCCTTCTATTGCATGTTTATTACGAATGTTCCACAGGGCCCAAGATTGGGCAATGAACAGCAGCCAGCCGCGTCTGGACTCTCGCGGAGTCGCCGTACTGATCATATTTAACCATTGAAGTCTGGAGTTAGGATTCCAGGCCCTCCCTAGGGCCTGTTGCGCAACACTCCAGGAGAACGTGGCTAGGGAACATGCAAAGAAAATGTGGTCTGCTGTTTCAGGGGACGAACAGACCTTGCAAAGGCCATTGGAGGGGCCATGGCGGGTTGCAATTTGGTCACCAGAAGGGAGCCTATCTAGCATTAGTTGCCAAGCGAAGACTTTGATTTTTAGGGGAAACTTAGCCTCCCAGATATCTTTGTGAAAAGGGATCGGAGTTCCCCTAGACAAGGCAGCGTACATGGATCGCACCGAGAATTGTCCCGAGCCCTCTAAGCTCCAGGAGATCTTGTCCGGGTCCGCGGAGAGATGCGTTCCATTGATCAGGACCGAAAGCTCGTTCCATTGAGCTAGTCCTCTATGATCAAGAGTTCTACGGAGTTGGATCCCCCCTAGGATTGCTTGTTCTACCGTGGCGTCTTTGTCATGGCATACGCCAAAAATGATGGGGAATTTGGTGGATAGAGGCCCGTCCTCCGTCCAATGGTCAGTCCAAAAGAGGGTTCGACGACCATTGCCAATGTGATATCTAGCTCCTAACTTAAATAGGTGTTTGATTTTTTGCAGGCTTCGCCAAAACTGAGAACCTCCTCTCGTAGAGCTAGCGAAGATGTCTCCCTCGGGAGCGTACTTGTTGCGGAGGATGACAGCCCAAAGTTCGTTGCCTGCCTGGTAAAGTTTCCAAATCCACTTGAGCATTAGTGCTTTGTTCATAAGCAAGGAATTGATCAGGCCTAGGCCACCAAACTCTTTAGGGCGACAAACTGAGGGCCAGTTGAGCATATGGTATTTTCTGTTGGGTCCCGAACCCTCCCAAAAGAATCTTGCACGATGAGAATCCAGTTTCTCGTGCACCCCTTTCTGAATGAGAAACAGTCCCATCGCGTAGGTAATGAGATTGTCAAGGCATGAGTTGGATAGGATTAATCGGCCCCCGGAAGACAAGAAGCGACCAACCCAAGGTTCCACCCTGCCAGCTAGTTTCTGGACTAGAAACTCCCACTGTTCCTTAGTCAGTTTTCTGTCCGAGATCGGAAGCCCCAAATAAGTCATTGGGAGCTTCCCGGATTTGCAGTTCAGCTGTCTAGCTACCCTAAGCTGGACATCCGCCGGCTGATTCAAGACAAGGACCTCGCTTTTGTGATAATTAATCTTTAGCCCCGACATGTTCTCAAAGCACATGAGGAGAAATTTGAGGTTTGCCACCTCCTGGTCAACACATTGGATCATAATGATCGTGTCGTCAGCGTATTGGAGGTGGGTTACTCCACCAGGGAGAAGATGCGGGACTACCCCGTGAATATGCCCAGCAACATTAGCTTTATGAAGGATTGCCGAGAGCCCCTCGGCAACAAAGTTGAAAAGCAGGGGCGAGAGGGGATCACCCTGGCGCACCCCTCGCTTATTGCGGAAGAAAGGGCCCATCTCCCCATTGATGGAGATGGCCGTTTGACCGCCTTGAACTAGTTGGGAAATCCTATGGATAAATCCTGCGTCGAAACCCTTTCGACGAAGGACGTCCGAGAGGAAATCCCAGTTAACCCTGTCGTAAGCCTTTTCAAAATCGAGTTTCAAGAGAATCCCCCCCAGATTCTTAGATTTCAACTCGTGTACGATCTCCTGGAGGGTAAGGGCACCATCCAGGATGAATCTCCCTTTAATGAAGGCCGTCTGATTTTGGCTAATAACCCTGTTAGCAACTGGGTCTAGTTTGCTTGCATACGCTTTAGCAATGATCTTGAAGATAACATTGATGAGCGCAATTGGGCGGAACTGAGAAATAGTGTCAGCCCCCGGGCATTTTGGAATAAGTGATAGGACACCGAAGTTAAGTCTCGAAATGTCTATCCTGCCCAGGATAAAGTCGTTTAGGATGTGAAGAACCCCGTTCTTGACTAACGGCCAAAAGCGTTTAAAAAAGATAACCGGGAACCCGTCGGGTCCGGGAGCGGTGTCTGTTTTCATGTCCTTCACTAGGGCCTCTAATTCGGAAGTAAAAAATAACTTTTGCCCGTTCTCGTATGCAACCGTTCTCGTATGCAAAATTCGGAAGTAAAAAATAACTTTTGCCCCGTTGCTAGCACCTTCCCCTTCCTATCCATCTCAGTTTAGAATTTAAGATTAAAATCTAATTGGACAAGGCACTGCCACCGTTTAGCCGCTGCTGGCGGGTGGCCAATCTCGCGAGAACTGAATCCCGCTGCTCTTATGCCCGGCCCGGCGGCGCCTCTCTTCGACATAGAGAACGCCGTCTGCCGCCGCCAGCAGTTTTGCAAGCGCGATGCGTGAATCTCCCATGTATGTGCGGCGCTCGACTGTCTCTCGATCACAGAATCGGAACACGATCCAGGGGACAGTTCCGCTGGAGCAAATCTAGCAATAGCGGCCCATCCTAGCGATAGAAGCCCATGCTAGCGACGTACGACGCTGTTTTATTTTCCTATTTTCTTGCCAATCGATCGACTGGTAAATGATTGTAACTCATCTATATGATAAAAAGAATTTGGCCAGGAATCGACGCTAGTGGGATTCTTCTCGACGTATGTACTTAACTGAAGAAAACCAGTTTTGATAGCTATGGAGTTGTACTCGGTTCTATTCACGTGTTCGTTTCCAGGTCCAATTCTATTGGCTGGGCCAGGCCATGCAATAATACGAGAGAAACGTGACGGACAAAGGAAACAGTCCAGACAACACCGAATCAATATGCAACTCAGGATGGCAGCGGTGAGTAATTTTTTCAAACTTCAAGGACAATTGCATTGACGTACCAAACCAAACCAAGGAAGCCTTAACGCTTTTATTATTAGGTAAAGATAGGTATCGATAATATCCATCAATCCTAAATTGGCTAAGATGTTCATGATATTCAATTTCATATCTATATGCCTTGTTTTCTTTTATAATCACTTGCACTTGCTTTGAGTTTTGAACAACATTGGGGGAGTTATGATTCCATTTTTGTGCACTTTGCATTCAAAATGTAATATTTCTAAATCATACACAAATATTTGGGGAGCTCCATTATTTTCTTTAATAACACTCATTTTCTCAAACCATAATATACCTTGTTCGTTTGGTTTGTTGGATCTTTTTGATTGCTTGCTTCTCTTTAAGAGAATATTACATTTGTATACCATCTTATTTGCAATCTTTGGATCCTCGGTATAGTTCCTCCCATTATTTATAATTGGATAAGTGTATTTGATTTCACTCATATTATGAGAAGTGCACATCCTACAGAGGAACCCTTACTATATTGGCCATCTAAAATTTCCATGATCCCATTTTGGAAATGTATGCCAATGGGGGAGAAAGTTTAGAGGATTTAAAGAATTTTTGTTTTATACTTTGGTTTTGTTCTTAAGCATTTGCCTTTCATGCTCATGCATCATTGCTTGTTTATTTGCATGGTTGGTAAAATTCATTATATAAACCCTCGTAAAAGAGTTTGTCATCAATTACCAAAAGGGGGGAGATTGAAAGAGAATGGTTCCCCCATGTGTTGTTTTGGTAATTGATGACAATCACTATGGACCGATGGTTGCATTGAGCTATACTTGTAGAGTTTGTCCATAGACAATGCTTGATGTCCATGTGTTGGATTCAAGATAATCAAGTGGTGACCAAGGTGCTGTTCATGTGAATATCCCAAGTTTGGTCATGAGAGAGTTGAGCATATTGCAAGCATGTCTAGAAGAAGAATATTGTGTGAACATTCGTCTTTACCTTCAAGACATCATTATTATGAAGATAGAAGAAACGATACAAGGTTGATCAATGCAAAGTGCTAAGCGATGGTTAATATTGATCAAATCACAAAGCAAGAAGATGTACCATGTGGGATCATGGTATGGTAAGTAATTGTTCATATAGCTTTGTGTTCAAACCCATTATATGTGTGTGTGGTATATCTATGTGGGGTTAGGTATCTTTCCATGGGCTTGCATCAAAAGGAAGATTTCATATAGTCCATAGTGGATGACGTCAAGTTGTGGTCGTCATCAAGTTCGAGAAGTGCAAGTTCAAGGGGAGCATATCAAAGAGATCACATGCTTCAAGCTTGCCAATCTTTTGGAAATAATGTCCAAGTAAAGATGTACTTAAAAGAGCCTCTCCCATAGTGGCATATGGGGGAGCAATCTTTGTGTCTTCACCGAGCAAAGCGAAATCAAGAAAGGTGTTCCATCTTGAGCAGGTCCAGATCTTTATCATCTAGCTCAAGTGGAATGCTCAAGGCAAAGGTATTATCTTGATAGATTTTCTATTTTACCTGTCTCATAGCATTAGGAGGGAGACCGGGTTATAGGATAGATAACCGTACTATCAAGAGGGGCTCTCATATTAACAACTTGATCGCATCACTCAAACAGAGCTCAAACCTTTGCATACTTGGCATAATTTTTCTTCGTTCTTATTTTTTTTCTTCATGTGTGGTTTTAGATCTTCTCATGTGTTTCAATACAAGCTCAAGTTCATCAAAAACGGGTTTCGCATGAAAAACTTATTACGTTTTTTTATATTGGAGCTTTAACCGATTGTTCCTTTATAGAGAGGTCAAACCTTTCATCATTTGGTTTTATCCTTCATTAATGTACTATGATGTTTCTTTGCATAATCTTTAAGTTCTCGTTCTTGCGATTTCAACGAGCCGAAGATCATCGAAAACGGAGTCCGGATGCAAAAGATATCGCGTTATTAGTGAAGGAAATTTTCTGGAAACTAGGAGGCCTCCCTTAGGCCCGGATGAGGCTCCCTAGGCCGGACGGTTCTGTTAGGTGGCCGGCCTGGGAGGCCAGGGACGCGCAGAATGACCCCAACAGGCTGATTTTGGGGGCCTATAAAAGGGGTCTTCTTCCCCAATGGTTCCCCCACCTTTTAGGCAAGTTTCCCCCCACTATTGTTGACCTTTTGGAGTTTGATATCTCCCTATTACTCCATGATTCTTGCCTCCAATTAGTGGGAAAAGAGAGAGGAGATCTAGATCTATTATTTCACCAATCCATCTCTCCTCTTAGTGAGGGTAAGTCTTTGGATCTAGATATTGTGGATTCATTTGTTGAGTACTTCCTTGTTCTTCCTCTCTTCTCTTCCCAATAGCATTTTTTGCTTTGGTGGGATTTGAGAGTGAAGGATTTGAGCACTTCTTGTGTCCTTGACATTACATATGTTGCATCGGTTTGAGTTCTCTACGAGGAGTCGTTCGAGTGAAAGGTTGAGAAGCTTGTTACTCTTGGGTTCTTGTAGTGCCCTTGAGCTTGTCCTCTTGGGTACTTGGAGCGCGCTAGACGGTTGTTGTTGTCTCGGAGTTTTGGTAGCTCCGGACCTCGTTGTCCCAGAGTTTTGGTGGCTCTGGACCTTGTTGCTATCTCGGAGTTTTGGTGGCTCGTGGGATATTGTTGGGAACCTCCAACTGAGTTGTGGAGATTGCTCCAACCTTGTACGGGATCGGTGACCGCCCTCAAAGGTCCCATAGTGGATAGTGGCACTCCGCATTAGTGGAGGCACGAGGATAATAAGGTGAGCCATTGGACGCTTGGAATCATATTTACTCCACACCTCTCCAACGGAGATTAGCTTCCATTGGGAAGCGAACTTCGGGATAAATCATCGTCTCCACGTCTCTCGGTTATTTCTATACCCGATGTCTTTACTTATGCAATTTACTTTGTGATATCCATCGAGCTTGAAGTAACATATCTTGCTATCACATAGTTGCTTGAATTGTTTAGCATAAGTTGTTGGTGCACATAGGTGAACCTAGTTAGTTAAGGTTTTGGCTTGATAAATTAAACTCTAGTTTTATTCCGCATTTATTCAAGCTGTAACCGTACTTATTTTTAAACGCCTTTTCACCCCCCCTCTAGGCGACATCCGTGTCCTTTCAATTGGTATCAAAGCCATGTCTCTCTTCATAGGGTTTCACAACCTAGAGAGTAAAGATGTCGGCTAGGGGATTAGTGCATAATGACACTTTTATATTCGATGGCACAAATAATAATACTTGGAAAATTAGTAAGCTTAATATTTTTATGGACATGGGTCCAAATATAGAGAAAATTGTAGATATGGGTTTTTCTACTCCAACGGGTATTGATTGCTCTTTAGAGGATGAGAAAAACTTATATCTCAATAATCAAGCTACTAATGTGTTTTTCAAATATTTCAACATTGTAGTTCTTGAGTAAATTAGGCCATCTTGGAAAGCTCATGAGATATGGACCAAGCTTCAAGATATATATGATGTGTCCAAAAGTTGTGGGGATGATTATTCTCCCTCCGCCTCCGGGCGTGATGATTTCTCAATTTCTTGTACTTCACCAACATGTGGCAAGGCACAACAGAATGATATGGTGAGTAGTGACAAAAATTGCAATCTTTATAGTAAGCTTATTGTTGACGATTCTTCATCTCTGTCTTATTGCAATACTTTGTCTATGGACTTGAACAAATATAGCATGCAGAATGATTTACCTGCTTGTGTTGATAGTCCATGCATAACATGTAGAAATTCCTTGACTAAATCTTATAATGATATGCTTGTTACATCATGTTGCCATAGTAAAAATGGTTGTATTTCCTGTAGTACTTGTGTTACTAACCATGTAGAAGAAACTCAACATTCCATGGAACAAGATGTGGATTTAAGTGATGCTTCAAGTAATGGTTCATCATCATCTACCATATCTCACTTTTTCCTTATGGCTAAAGTTTCAAAGGTAGCTCGTACTTTGAACACCAATGTATCTAGTTATGATGATGATGATTATGATGGTGATGATGATGATGATGACGACGATCACGATGATAATGACAATGATTTGTTAATGGAGAAAGGTAAAATGATTCAAAATATCCTTTATGAGGATAAAGATGCTTGTGCAAATATCCTAGAAATCATTAGAGCATTTGATAGGCGCAATATCGCCATTAAGGATTTGGAAGCATGCATTGACGCGTGTTATAGTTGTGAGCGTGATTATTCCAATGAAATTACTAAACTTGAGGAAGCTCTTGTATAAGAAATAACCACCAATGAATCTTCTAAAGATACTTTTACTCTCTAGAGTTATCAAAATTAAATGACTCTCATGATAGAAATCTTGAGGTGGTTAATTGTCTTAAAACTAAAAATGTTGAGCTAAAAGTCGCACATACTCAACTTAAAGCTTCATATTCAAAAGGGCTTGCCAAGTTGTCTTCTCCTATTTCTATTAATAATGATGCTTGGTATACTACTCTATTTATTGTGAAGCATCCACATTTAAGGAGAATGTTGAGCTAAGGTCTCAACTTGAGTTGCTAACTAGCAATTATGGGAAAATGGAAGAAAGTCATGAAAATCTCCCAAGCTCTCATGAGGATATTTTAGTCTCATGTGATAACATAAAGTTAGCTCATGAGGCTATTACTACAAAGGTGATATCTTGTGAGCCTCATGTGTACATTAGCACAAACTCTACACAAAATTCTATTTTGCCTCGTGCTAGTCCTATTAATTCATTCACTCATAATATCGCTACATCTTGTGATGAATTGATTTCCATGCCTTGTTGCTCTAACAATGAATCATCTACTTCCTCCACTACTTGTTTTGCTACTAACCATGTAGAGGAAATAAAAGAGCTCAAGGTCCAAGTCGCTTCTTTGAAGAAAGACTTAGAAAAGCGTCATGGGAAGTCCGCACTTCACCACATGTTGAGTGTGCAAAGATTACCCAATGACAATAGTGGACTTGGATTCAACTCCAATAATAACAAGAAGTCCAATATCAAGAAGAATCATACAATCAACAAGAAAAAGGGCCAAGAACAAGTCCAGAATTCGTCAAAGATTGTTTGCTTCAAGTGCAAGGTTGAAGGGCACCATGTTAGGTCTTTCCCATTAAAGAAGAAGCCTCTTAGTGAGAAGCAACAAGGGAAATTGCCACAAGTTCAATCTCATGCTCAACCTCAAGATGAAGAAAGTCCTCTTCCCAAGAAGAATCAAGTTAGAACTCCTCAAGTTGAGAAATCAACTAAGAAGAAAGGAGGAAACCGATGTTGCTACTTATGCCGTGAAAAGGGCCACTTCGCTTCCTCATGCACTAATGCTACCTTATCCAACCCTATCATTATTGATGATGTTTATTCTCTTTGAAAGTATAAGGTTGGCATTGTGTTTGCCAAATATGTTGGCACTCAAAGTGGTGTCAAGAAACGAACCATTTGGGTTGCCAAGCCTATTGTGACTAACCTCTTAGGACTCAACTTGGTTGGGGACCAACAAGCTAAAAATTGATCAATAGGTGTTGTTGGAGGGAATAGGAGATTTGGCTATCATATTAATAATTAAGGTATCTTTATCAATTATATTTACTCAAGGCAAGTCATTTGTATCATCATATATCTATCAATTAGATTTGGCTATCATATGAATAATTAACTTGTATTTAAATTATATGTACTGAAAGTTGCCCGCCCCTTGCATGTGTTAGTTTTATATCTAGCAAGTGTTTGTATATAGTGTGATTATTAGTTACATATCTTGAGTAATCTAGTATGTGTTTGTTGGTTTGCACTCCATGTACTTGTTTGTTTTGTTTTGAGCCTTTATTGCAATTTATGATTAATTTGGTTGCCTCTTTTGATAGATTAATGAACTATCTCATTTTGCGGGAGTGATGTGCTTTGCCACCTCACAATCCTAAAATATGTGTACATGAGGTATATCAATTATTATTAACGTGGCAAGATTATATAGTCTCTATGTGGTAGTTCATTCTCATGAGAAATTCAAATTTTACAATGTTCATTAATTATCTCTTATTTTATTTCACTTGCCTCTTGTTGAAAAGAAATGGATTATCACATTATGGGGGAGTAATAATCTATGTGCATATTACAATCCTAGAAAATGTGAACATGTGAGGTAATGCGACTTAGAATTGATATTCTAAATTATCTTGTTACTTCGTGGCATGATTAGCTCAAACAATTTCCATACTTTCTTAAATGAGTTTTTGTATCTCATATTTTAGTTTCTTGAATTTGAGAGAGTTTCTTCGTGTGGTGTTCCTCAAATGTGTACTAGTATGTATTATTTGGGAAACCGGTTGCTTCAAGATATATTAAGCATTGCTTTGCATGATCATTTTACTAGTTGAAGCCACCAAGAATCTCTATGTAAGCATGGTAATTAACTCATATCCTTTTCCATAAGATTTTGTGTTTGAACATGATTTTGAATATTTTTGCAATATACCACCGAAAAGTAACACCATACCCTCCTTGTCCTTGGATAAGTGACACCCATATTTGTGGTAGAATTTATTGATCATATTTACATTGTGCTTTGCTTCCATTTTTATTATCGACGAGAAATTGTTTTGTATGGACTCCCATTGTCTTCCTTGACTCTTGAATATCTATGTGTTATAATCAAACAAAATTCTAGTGTAATTGTTGTAAGAAAGGCGAGGATCCCCTTATAGTGCTTTTGTATTAAAATGCAAACATCTAGATAATGCACAAGTCATGGGAGAGATATATTACTTCCTTTAGAACACTATATTTTCAATTGGATCTATTTCCACTTAATGAAAGTTTCTATTGTATGCCTGTGGAGAGTGATGATCCCATTTGTGTGCAAAATTCAAAAATAATGCATAGATCATGGGGGAGCTATCATAGATTCTTATTGAACACTAGTTATCATCAATTGATATTAAATCTTTTAAAATTAGTATTTTAATAAATATCTTGTGTGTGTGGAAGGCACAACTTTTATTTTTATTACTTTGTGCCATCATAAAAAGTGTAGAGGGCTTGTTTATCTCATTCCTTGTTTTTCATTCTATTGTTTTGAATGAGATAAGTCTTTGAGCATATTTTATATATTCATCTTCTATACTTATTTGTTTTGCTTTGATGCCCTCAATGTGTATTAATTGGAGTTTGATATCCCACTCATAGATAATTTCTTCATTTTATGTATATTGGGATCTCAATACTTTACTCCTTGATGCATTTTTATTTAGTATCCCCCAAGTGATAAGTATTTCCTTTGGTATTTTATTTTTACGTGGTATATTTTCTAATTGGTGTCTTATCAATCCTGAGTTGATTTTGTTTGGTTCCGATTGGTATCTCCTTCCATGTGTTGACAATGACCTTTGATATAATTTGGACATACTTTATGTCGTGTCATTCCGTTGTGTTCATATATTTGTTTACTAGGTGTTTTGTCCAAATTATATCGCTGTTGGTTCTTGAAAAGTGATTAAATGCATAATTACTAATGCATATGTTATGCATGTTTATCTTCATTGATCCAATATTTGTATAGAATAATATCCATCAATCCTAAATTGTCTAAGATGTTCATGATATTCAATTTCATATCTATATTCCCATATTCATGTGGATTGTATCCTATATATTTTAGTTTTTCTAACTACGTTGGACCCAATGAGTTTGGGGACCATTTTTGTACTTAAATATGTTTTAGGTACATTTGATATGTATTGGGTGCTTGCCTCATTCACAAAGAAGGTGTTATCACTACATTCTTACTAGAGTCAAGCTATGATGATGGATGAATTCTTATATATTACAACATCACCAATGCTACCTCGGTAACAAGTATCTACCTCATGTGTATACTCTAACATTTCAACCTTTTGTAGGTTGTATCATGGCATGAAACATATTTACTCCTTGTGATACTTGTTGCTTTTATCAAAACGTCCCAACTATCTCTTTTTCCCTTATTGATGTTAGTGATGTCTTTGATGTGTTTTTGTTGGAAGTTCATTCATATCCTCTTAGATTAAAAAAAATTAAAGCTATGTGCTATGCTTTCAAGAAAAGATCTTATTGTCGTACTTATGTCTTCAAATTGGATATCTCGCACTGTCTCTTTGTAACTATATTGTGTGTACATGTTTCTTTATGGATGTACATCATCATGATTGTGGTTTATTTATAAACTTATACACATGATAATAATTACATATCTTATTGGTATCCTAATGGTTTGGTGTCCATCCTTTTATTGGTAACTTCTGTTATGGCTCAACCACCTCTTGTTCCAAGTGATATGCCTTGTTTTCTTTTATGATCACCTGGACTTGCTTTGAGTTTTGAACAACAATGAGGGAGTTATGATTCCATTTTTGTGCACTTTGCATTCAAAATGCAATATTTCTAAATCATGCAAAAATATTGGGGAGCTCCTCTATTTTCTTTAAAAACACTCATTTTCTCAAACCATAATATACCTTGTTAGTTTGGTTTGTTGGATCTTTTTTATTGCTTGCTTCTCTTTAGGAGAATATTAGATCTGTATACCATCTTATTTGCAATCTTTGGACCTTCGATATAGTTCCTCCCATTATTCATCATTGGATAAGTGTATTTGATTTCACTCATATTCTGAAAAGTGCACATCCTACGGAAATGGGCCATCTAAAATTTCTATGATCCCATTTTGGAAATGGATGCCTATGGGGGAGAAAGTTTAGAGGGTTTAAGGAATTTTGGTTTTATACTTTGGTTTTGTTCTTAAGCATTTGTCTTTCATGCTCATGCATCCTTGCTTATTTATTTGCATGGTTGGTAAAATTCATTATATAAACCCTCGTAAAAGAGTTTATCATCAATTACCAAATGGGGGAGGTTGAAAGAGCATGGTCCGCCCATGTGTGGTTGTGGAAATTGATGACAATCACTATGGTCTAATGGTTGCATTGAGCTATACTTGTAGAGTTTGTCTATAGGCAATGCTTGATGTCCATGTGTTGGATTTAAGATAATCAAGTGGTGACCAAGGTGCTATTCATGTGAATATCCCAAGTTTGGTCATGAGGTCGTTGAGCATATTTCAAGTATGTCTTGAAGAAGAATATTGTGTGAACATTCATCTTTACCTTCAAGAAATCATTATTATTGTCGGGGGGTTACCCCCGAGTAGGGGTGAGGCAAGTGCTAAAGGGCAAGGTCAAGGGGCTGTTTGACCGGGTAGACGGCTACCCGGGTACTTGCTACCCAGTATGTTTCTATCCGAACATATCCACCGAAGGTCAAGAGAAGATATCAAGGAAGTTATATCCGTCCGAGTAAAGAAGTTGGTCCGAGTAGAGGGACTGCGCTCCTACTCGGGCAAGAAGTCAATGGAGCCGTTCTGACAAGGGATCCCGCGTATCATGCGTCCGTACCGGCGTGGCTACAGTGCGGTAGGTGCCTGTCAAGTCATGTTACTGACAGAGGGGACATGACAGGTCTAGGGGCCTACCCTATCTCACTGGCGAGGTGGACAAGGGCTGTCAGGCGTACGACGCGACGCTTCTCCGCGTGGGATCTCGGAGGCGTGCTGTCGTCACAGTTGTCAAGTCACATCACCAAACATTGTAGTCTTTGTTTATTCGGCTGGGCACTAGTATATAAGGTTCCCTACCCCCTCCTGCGCGAGGGACGTTGCCGCACTTCGCATTTATTGCTAGAGCTCACAGTAGAGCGAGCGAGAGCAGCTGATGGAGGGATAATAACCCGGTAGGCCAACTCCAAGGTATAACCCGGCCCAAAGGACGCTGCGCAGGATCCGGCTAAGGATAAAGAAACTTCTGGAAGGCCCATAGCTTGCAGGCCTCGTAACCCGGCTTGTGGGTTGCGATAAGGAAAGCTAGGGTTTGTATGCGGTGTCCGGGTAGGATTCAGGGTGCGCCTTGGATGGCAAGCCAGGGGGGTACGGGTGCTTTATAAACCGACCCCTAGGTCTAGTTTACAGAGATTCAAGGGGCTAACAATATCGCCAAATATCGAGTATCTAGTGTAATACGAGAGTTGAGTTATTATCTTACGATCGGAGACTCGGCGACTTGATTGCCGGCTACCAGATCGATTATCATCATGTTTTCCTCTGAGCTAAACCCTCTCCCAAACGCTTGTGTCGTCTTGCCCCAAGATAAGTTACCCCCGGTAACGTCTGCCGTGATTATCCCACGACAGTTGGCGCCCACCGTGGGGCCTGCGTCCAAAGGTGTTTACATCACGGGATAAGCTCGGAAGAACATGGAGAATCTCGTCGTCGGCGAGATCTACGTCGACCACGAAGGAGAGAAGATGGTGGACGATTCCGGCTGGGGGCCTGAGTCGGATCACCTCGAATCCGGATCTACTGTGACGATCGGCCAGATCAACATCTTCATCGGTATGGTACGTACGTCTGATTTAAAAGGACAATATCATGTGCATACTACAGGAACTTCTAGTAGGGACAAAAAGACACTAAAGCAAGCGGTAAACTCGGTTTCCTCGGCCGTTCCGGGATACCTGAGATGGGCGGAACAAGAGGTAACGTGGAGCAGAAGAGATCACCCGGAAAGAATAGAGCGCCCGGGAGTCTTGGCATTGGTGGTTGCGCCACAGGTCAATGGTTACGAGCTGAAAAGGGTCCTGATGGACGGTGGAAGTAGCATTAACATTTTGTATTGGGAAACCTTCTTACGCATGAGTCTCAAAGAGTCCCAGCTACAGAAAAGTTCAACAGTTTTTCACTGGATTGTGCCGGGTCACTCGGCGTTCCCCGAGGGAAAGATCACATTGGAGGTTGCTTTCAGAGAATCAACGGATAATTATCGAGTTGAGTGGCTCACGTTCGAGGTGGTCAAATTGCGCAGTCCTTATCACGCGCTGTTCGGAAGACCGGCTTATGCTAAATTCATGGCTAGGTCGTGTTATGTGTATTTGCAGCTAAAGATTCCGGGTCCTAAGCAGACCATCACCATACATGGAAGCCGGGATATAGCGGCCAAGTGCGACGAAGGAGATTCAGTGATGGCCGAGCAGGCTTGCAGAAAAGAAGAACTCAAGTATTACCGGTCTCAAGTAGATCCAGATGATAGAACAGCATTGAAAAGGCCGAATACTGAGGACGAAAGAGCAAAATTCAAGGCAGCACAGGACACCAAGAAGATAGATTTTGTTGAAGGTGATTCCACTAAGCAATTTACTATAGGGTCCAACTTGGAAAAAGAACAGGAGAAGGCACTTGTGGAGTTTATTCGTTCAAATGCAGACGTGTTCGCCTGGACACCTAGCGACATGCCGGGTATCCCTACAGAATTGGCAGAACACAGTTTGCATGTAGATCCCAAGTCCAGGCCTGTGAAGCAGGGCTTGAGGAATATGAATGAGGAAAGAAGGAAAGCTATAGGTGAAGAAATTGCTCGGCTATTAACAGCCGGCTTCATCATGGAAGTATTTCATCCGGATTGGTTAGCAAATCCGGTTCTGGTGATGAAAAAGACCAATGAGTGGAGGATGTGTATTGATTTCACGAGTCTCAACAAGCATTGCCCAAAGGATCCGTTCGCACTACCAAGGTTAGACCAGATCATAGATGCAGTAGCCGGGAGTGACCTGTTATGCTTTTTGGACGCATATTCCGGGTATCATCAAATTAAGCTCAAGAGGGAGGATTGGGAGAAAACATCATTTATAACCCCTTTTGGGGCCTTTTGTTACAAAACCATGACGTTTGGATTAAAGAACGCTGGCGCAACTTATCAACGGTGTATTCAGAAGTGCTTCGAGGATCAAATTGGACGCAACGTCCATGCTTATGTGGATGATGTGGTTGTCAAGACCAGGAAAGCAGGAACATTTATCGATGGTCTAAAGGAGACGTTCAAGAACTTAAGGAGGTATCAGATGAAGCTCAACCCGACAAAGTGCGTATTTGGAGTTCCAGCCGGGAAATTACTCGACTTTATCGTTTCCGAGAGAGGAATTGAAGCAAACCCGGACAAAATCAAAGCTATCCAAAATCTGAAAAAGCCGGAAAATTTGAAGCATGTCCAAAAGCTCACGGGCTTCGTGGCAGCCTTGAGCCGATTTATATCCAGACTCGGAGAAAAGGCAATACCATTGTACCGGCTCTTGAGGAAGTCCGATAAATTCGTATGGGATCAAGAGGCAGATGAGGCGTTCGAGGCACTAAAGAAGCAGTTATCTGAAGCACCAGTACTAGCGGCCCCGAGTCCTAAGGAGCCAATGTTGCTATACGTGGCAGCTGGCCCCCGAGCCGTCAGCGCAGTAGTGGTTGTGGAGCGTAAAGAGGATGGGAAAGGTTATCCGGTCCAGAGGCCGGTTTATTATGTCAGCGAAGTATTATCAGAGGCAAAGCAGCGTTATCCGCATTGGCAAAAGCTGGTTTTCGGGGTCTTCATGGCCAGCCGGAAACTGAAGCCGTACTTCCAGGAACACCCTATAACAGTAGTTAGCTCAATACCAATGTCGGATATCATCAGAAACTCGGATGCAACCGGAAGAATAGCCAAATGGGCGATAGAGATGGGGGATTATCACATCAGCTACGAGCCCAGGTCAGCAATCAAATCTCAGGCTTTGGTCGATTTTGTTAATGATTGGACACACACAGGCATGACTACCATGGTTCCAAATTCCGAGTCATGGATCATGCACTTCGATGGATCAAAGCAGTACGAGGGGTCAGGAGCTGGAGTGGTGCTAACATCACCCAAAGGAGACAAATTGAGTTATGTACTACAGATTCACTTTGACTGTTCCAACAATGTGGCCGAGTATGAGGCCCTATTGCACGGCTTAAAGGTAGCCAAGGAGATGAATATTAAGAGGATACGATGCTTTGGAGATTCGGACCTTGTGGTACAGCAGGTATCAGGAACTTGGGATAGAAAGGACGCAACTATTGCAGCATACCGCAGGGAGGTTGATAGGGTTGCAAGATGTTTTTCCGGGTATGAGGTGGAGCATATAGACAGGAGAAAGAATGAGGCAGCAGACGCCCTCGCTAGACTCGGCTCGCGCAGAGAGCCGGTTCCACCTAACGTTTTCCTGGACGAATTATGGCGACCATCAGTTAAGACCGAGTCTGAGGAGGAACTGGCAAGTAAAGACCCGGGTAGGGAGCTCGTGGCCACTGTACGCGCTGTTCCCGAGTGGACAGAACCGTTTTTGGCCTACCTATCACGAGGCGAGTTACCACAGCAGGAGGTGTTAGCAAGGCAAATTTTGCGGCGAGCAAAGGGATAGTCTATCATCAATGGGGAGTTATACAAGAGAAGTGCCACGGGAGTATTTCTGCGCTGTGTGACACCAGAAGAAGGCCGACAGATTCTCAAGGAAATCCATGAAGGTGATTGTGGACATCATGCATCTACAAGATCACTCGTGGCCAAGGCTTACCGACACGGATTTTTCTGGCTCACGGCTCTAGCAGATGCGGAACGATTAGTAGCAAGGTGTGACGGATGTCAAAGGTACGCTCGCCAAACCCACGTGCCGGCTATGGAATTGCGGACCATCCCGTTAACTTGGCCGCTCGCTGTTTGGGGTATGGACATGGTTGGTCCCTTTCATATGTCACCTTGCAAAAAGACACATCTTTTAGTAGCTATTGATAAGTTTACCAAGTGGGTAGAGGTTATGCCAGTTACTAATTGTGAAGCAGCTACAGCAGTCAAGTTCCTGAAAAGAATTATCTACCGGTTTGGGTACCCTCACAGCATAATTACCGACAACGGAACCAACATGTCCCTTGGTGAGATGGAAAAGTTCTGTGGCAACAATGGAATCCGGCTTGATGTTGCATCAGTGGCTCATCCACAGGCCAATGGACAAGTGGAGAGGGAAAATCAAGAATTGCTTCGCGGATTAAAACCACGACTGCGAGTTCCCTGTGTCAGGGCTGCTGGTGCATGGGTCGAAGAACTTCCTGCCGTGGTTTGGGGTATCAATACTACACCTAACAGATCTACTCAGATGACGCCCTTCTTCATGGTCTATGGCACGGAGGCAGTGTTACCGAGTGATATTATTCACGATTCACCACGAGTATCAGCTTACGTCGAAGTGGAGAACGAAAAGACCCGACAGGACGCCGTAGATATGTTAGAAGAACAAAGGGAACAAGCCCTGGAAAGATCAGCCATATATCAGCAGGATTTACGGAGGTATCATAGCCGGCGCGTAAAAACCCGGGTCTTCCAGGAAGGAGACCTGGTTCTGCGCCTGGTACAGTCGAACGAAGGAAAACACAAGTTATCACCACCATGGGAAGGACCGTTTATCATAAGCCGGAATTTGCATAATGGGTCATATTACTTGATAGATGCAAGGGAAGAGTCGGCCACAGTTAATGACACTGCTCATACCACTTCATCTATGCAAGAAAGAGACAGACCATGGAACGTGGCCCAGCTACGTCCATATTATACTTAGCAAAGATTATGTTGGCACGTGGAATTGCACGATGTAACAGGCAGCAGGTTTCAGACGTACTCTTTTCCTACCCGGGGTACCCTTGGGGACCGGACGGGTTTTTAATGAGGCGGCTTGCTGACGTAATTTTTTCATATCAAGTAAAGAGGTGATTATCAAGAAAAGAGGTGATTATTATTATGTTCTGTACTCTCAGTATGATACATATATTTAGGTCTTGGGGGCTGATTGCTTGAATAGCACAGTTGCAAACTCAAAGATCCGGCCATGATGCCTATGAGTTATAAGGGCCGGTTACTTGCAAACGAGTACGGCTGCAATCTTATAACCGGACGAAGGAGCCAAAATTTTCTTGACTATTCTTACTTAAGCTCGATGTGACTCGCAATAAAGTGGCATGATTTGTTCGCTTACGATTACAGCCAGCCATGAAGCCCAATGGGACTTGCCTGACCCTGTTTTTCGTATAGATGTAACGACATGGTATCCACGCGAAAGCCGGCTTACAGTACAAGATAGTCAAAAGGGTCATCTAAACCACAAGTTATGCAGAGTACAAGGCTAATAGCCGGAAACTCAACGATTATTAAGCATAACTTCAGATCCTGTGTGAAACAGCTCGGGGTTTTGTTCGTGGACTTAGCAGCAAACAATTCGTTCTCCTTGAGGGATCGCGTATCCTAAACTCGGAAATCCGAGTCCTGGGGACTCGGGATCTTGAAGGAGAAAAAGTTGTTTAGTTGCTAAGGTTCAAAAAATCCAAACAAGCCCGCTTGTCAATACCCATGAAACCCGGAAACCGAGTCTCACAAAAGGAACAATAAAGAAAGTCGGATATCAAGAATAAAGAAAGTCGGATATCGAGAATAAAGAAAGTCGGATATCGAGAATAAAGAAAGTCGAATATCAAGAACAAATGGGTTCAAAAGTAGATGAATTTAAAGCCAGAAGAGGCACAAGGTGTATCAGGAACTTAGAATGCATTACAAAATTTCGACAAAGAGTATCAAAAGTGCACAGGCGCACCATTCAAAAATAATTGTTTAAACGGCACATCGGCCGACTGACGCATGAGAGGTGGCAGGTATTACTCGGCATTCTAAGCCGCGGCGTCCATCTTCGCCTTGCCTTTTCCATCACTTGTGGTAGCAGCAGCACCCGGGTCAGCAGCAATGCCGGCTCGCGCAGGTGGGGGGACGATGGGTGTAGAGGTAGCGGGTGCAGAGTCGGCTTCAGCCTTCTTCTTTGCAGCTTCCTCCCTAATCTTGGCAGCTTCTTCCTTCCATCGGGCAAGCATATCGTATGGCTTGGGGCGATCTGCCTTAATAACCTTGTCACTAGCATCGTATGCAGGAAGAATAGAGTCGATGTCCAAACTGTCGGCGATCACACTGGCCGGGTGACGAACTTCCTTCTGGATGGCCTTGAAATTCTTCGGTGAGAACTTGGACCCGTCCTGGTTGAACTCTGGAAACCCGCCCATCAGCTTGGCCGGCTCTAGCTTAGGGAAATAAGCTTTAGCCAGCGCAAGTCCCCGGGTTACTCCAAACCGACAGGATGAGCGCTTCCAATGCCAAATCCACTCAGGAATGGTGGAGCAGACTTCCAGCAACTTTTTCATGTTACCTGGCCCAACACCCGGCAGTCGTAGCTCATCGAGAATCCATCCAACTCCGGCACTGAGCTGCCGGACAGTATCTTTAATAAGCTTCAACTTGGCAGTATCATCTTCTTCAGGGATTGCATCATCCGGACCCGCTGAAAGCAAGAAAAGTAATGAACAAGGAGATCCGGCTATTCATCCAAAGGAAAATCCGGGTCTTGATTGCTAAAGTTCAGAGATCGTACCAGTTGCTGCGCGGTAGGTATCGGCAATCTGCACAGAAAGTGTTGTTAACCTGTCCTCAGCCAAGTGAGCCCTTTTTCTATACTTCCTCGTGATTTTTCCGCTCCTACGAGCTTCAGCTTCAGCTGCTTCGCGAAGAGCCGTCTCCTTCTCAATGCGTTTGGCAGCCTTAGCCAACTTCTTCTCAGATTGTGCAACAAAATCCTAGGTGGAAACATAAGGAAGGGTCAGTTGGATCTATTATGAAGTTCCAAGCAAATTAACCAGTAATTCACTCGGAACTTGGGGACTATATAAGGATACAAGTGGTATTACTCGGACTTATCTTGTGCTTTGTTATCAAAGCATCTAGAATATTCTCTTCATCGGCCCTCAAGGCGTAGAGGGCATCAAGCATTTGGGCGAACGTCATATCCTCAGGGCGAACTCTAGAAGGGCCGGCAGATTGGTCTTCCGGCTGAGGAACTTTCCCGGTTCTTGGGGTCGAAACCCGGACTGTCTGAGTATCCGGGTTAGGAGAGCCCGTCTTCGTCTCCAAGATCTCAATATCTTCGTCCACTTCTTCAGAGGATTTTGGAGATACGGTTTCCTGTTGGGCCGGGTCATTGAAGGGGTCTTGTTCTTGGCCATCTTCTGCTTCATCATCAACTGCAGCATCCGTGTTAATAATCGGCCCCTCCGCCCCCTGCTTTTCTGCTTCTGTGATTTCCGGGTCACTAGTGGTAACTTGGGCGCTAAGGGAAAAGAGAAAAAAATGGTTAGCGATATAGGTTGAAAGTTATCAGGTATAAAAGGATATCGAGTGATGGGGATTTACCCGGTATTCACAGCGTAATCCGGCGGGAGGTCGCTGCTAGAGGCGGACAAAGTTGCCAAAGGCACCGATTGCGGCACCCGGAATTGCCCAGCGAGTGGGTGGTTAGGAGATGGGTGGCGCTGAGGGGATTTGGAGGGCTGAGGTGGAGGAGTGCTGGCCCGGTGAGCAGGTGAGGTGGACATACCCGGGTTAAGGGGATCCTCGCCCGGGGAACTCCGGGTCACCCTGCGCTTAGCCGGGAGAGGATCCTTCAAGAATGACGAGTGTGACAATTCTTGATTAAGTTCACGCATGGTATTGAAGGAGTAAGGCTCAGAAGACATAAAGGAAAAGGGAACCTTTGCAACCACTCCTCTGGCCTTCCTCTTGGCCCCGACTGTGGTTTCCTGATCGGACTCGGTGGCCTCCGGGTCGTCCTCCTCCTTTTCTTCTTCATCTTCCAGCCCTGAAAATCGAGTATGTATCAGTGGGAAAAAGGTAAATGGTAGGAAAGTAATGCAAGTAAAAGATAACATGAGATTCGGATAAGCACCTTCATCATCATCAGCCGGCTCATCCACTTCTTCCGGGTATCTGGAAGGGGGGGAGGTTTCAACTCTCCAGAAGAGATCATCAGCCTAAAATCAAAAAGATGAAAGTAAGAATTAAGAGCTACATCAGGTTAAAGTATGGAAAAAGATTGTGAGTATCGGATCTTACCGCTGGAGCCGGGTTTTCCCGAGTGAATGGGGGTAACCCGGCAATGTTCCTTATCACCTCCAACTTTTCCGTCAGGAAACTCTTGATGGTTTTGCTGGTGTCGTCGGTCGCAAAGTTCTTGGTGGAGTATCGGAGCGCATCTGTGGTGTGCCCCGAATACTCGCACATTAACTTGGTACGGATAGAGTTGGGCTGGATTCGGAAATCAACCCACGTCTTCACCAAGTTGAGCCCAAGAAGGCCTTGGGCCGAGAGAACAGCTAGCCTAGCCAGCAAAGGCTGGATGGCCTCCCTGTCCGATTCAGGGGCAAAGGCATTGAAAGACTCGGAGATATCTAAGAGACCCTCCGAGTAACCCGGCAATCTCCTCTCGCCGGGTGAGGAGGTGTCTCGGCAATAGAAGAAGGAGAGTTGCCAATGCTTAACGTGGGAGTTTAAGTTAAGAGTCGGCATAGGGTAGTTCTTGCGGCGCTGGATGGAAACCCCGCCGCAAGTCAAGAGCGCCCCGTCACTGCTTTCGCGGCACGGTTTGCATTGGAAAAGTTCTATGAAAAGAGACAAATTTGGCGGAATGCCAAATAAGACTCGCAAAGGACGATGAAGTGGGTTATGTTCAATATAGAGTTAGGCCCTATATCGAACACCCGGAGGCCATAATTGTTAAGGACCTCCCGAAAGAAAGGGTGACCCGGAGGACGGAATCCCCGGGTCACGTGCTCTACGAAGCAGATTACCTCGTTATCAGCGGGTGTGGGCCGGGTCTCGTCACCCGGCGCCCTCCAGTGGATGTCCTTCTGGGAAGGGAGAACTCCCAGCTCGGCCAGCCCTTCTAGCTTGGCCTTCGTAGCTGTGGATCTCCCCCAGTTGGCAGATATGGCCTGGGTTGTTTTCGCCTGAGCCGGCTGCTTTCCTTGTCTCTTAGGAGCCATGGGATCAACCTGCAAAACACCATGAAAAAATACACAGGAAATGAGACTCAGAAATATTGGGTTATCCGAGTATATACTTGGAGTATCAAGAAAGTGAGAAAAAACTAAGAAATTATCCGGGTATCATGCCACGGAGTAAAGGTTGCGGGTTATCCGGGTATCAAGTACAGCTATGGAAATTATTGGTCACTTACGTATTGAAATGAGTTTGGGGAAGACGGATGGTTGCCCATGTATATACTGCAGGCAGAATAACCGGAAAAGGAGGATTTTCCGGGTGTCAATGACAGGCGTGGAAAATCTTGGCGGAATGGATCTAGATTGAAAAAGTTGCGAACGATATTACGGAGAAATTGATGATTAGTGGTGATGGGAGAACGGTGTGTGATCATCAATTAAGGTATTGGAGGAATTAGCAAGCATCTAAGCGGCCTAATCCGGCGCCGCGAGAAAAATGGCTCGCGAGTTAACCTAGATACAATCTAGAGTAAATCGAAAAATTGCAAGGGTGAATCAGTGAATACAAGGGACTTACTTGAGAAGATTGGGGTAGCGCACGGTGTGGCAAATAACGCCGCTCGAATGTCCCTTCGCAGCTCCCGGTGGGCACAGATGAGGGCGTGGCGGCGGAGCTTGGCGGCGCGGAACGGTTCGAAGACGAACGTAGCCGGCGGCGGTCGTGCTCCGGCGGCGGGCTTGAGGTTCTTGTGGTGGTGTTGCGTGAGCACGAGAGGTGAGGAAGATTAGGGGATTGGAATGAACCGTTGGGGGTCTAAGTTACCCTCTGGGCTCTATTTATAAGGAGCGGGCGGATAAACCTATCCCAATGGGCGCAATCCGGAAAATTTGGGGTAATGGCTATCCGCGCGGATTTTACGAGGTATGCTTCAAGTACTGAGCGGGATATCCGGACGAAAAAGAGAAGGAGAACCTCTCCGTGGTATCAGGATCAGTTATCGAGAAAAGTACAGAGTTTTGTCATTTTTATTAAAGCTTAGACTCGGAAAGTTAAGCAAAGCATCTGGGGAAGAGCCGGGCTACTATATGGTCACCATGGAGTTAGGCCTAGCTATTTATCAAAGCACTTTAACCCGGCCTCCATACACTTGTGCATTTGATATTTTTTCAGGGAATAGCCAGCGCTTCGAGGGGGAATCCATGAAGCCCAAGCTATTCTGGGACTACTGATGGAGGGATAATAACCCGGTAGGCCAACTCCAAGGTATAACCCGGCCCAAAGGACGCTGCGCAGGATCCGGCTAAGGATAAAGATACTTCTGGAAGGCCCATAGCTTGCAGGCCTCGTAACCCGGATTGTGGGTTGCGATAAGGAAAGCTAGGGTTTGTATGCGGTGTCCGGGTAGGATTCAGGGTGCGCCTTGGATGGCAAGCCAGGGGGGTACGGGTGCTTTATAAACCGACCCCTAGGTCTAGTTTACAGAGATTCAAGGGGCTAACAATATCGCCAAATATCGAGTATCTAGTGTAATACGAGAGTTGAGTTATTATCTTACGATCGGAGACTCGGCGACTTGATTGCCGGCTACCAGATCGATTATCATCATGTTTTCCTCTGAGCTAAACCCTCTCCCAAACGCCTGTGTCGTCTTGCCCCAAGATAAGTTACCCCCGGTAACGTCTGCCGTGATTATCCCACGACAGCAGCAGAGTGGCTACTCGGCTGGAGGCATACTTTGTACTGTGGCTACTCGGTTTACACCATATAGAGAGGAAAGGCAGGAGTAGGGTTGTTACCTCCACACGAGGGCCCTGAACCTGGGTAAGATCTTGTTGTTTGAAGTGCTTGAGACATCTTAGCGTGGCGCTACTCGCCGTGCGATCCCTCCCTGGATACCTCCAGCGTCCATCGGCCCCAACACTTAAGCCATCGATCCCATGGCGTCTGCCGTGATACCACCACGACAGTTGGCGCTCACCGTGGGGCCGGCAGCGGCGCTGGCTTTAGTTCACATTCGGACGGGACCGGTTTCCGCTTCAGGGGAGCGCGTGGTCTGCGGCCTTGTCCACAGATTCGGCTCCTTCGACTTCGTCTCCGACAACGCCGGAGATTTCGGCGGCAGGCCCATGCCTGCAGGTGGCTCGGTGCTCTCCTTCGGCACGCACCTGTTCTATGTCGCCACCACCGTCAACCTCGAGTTCCCAAATGTGGTGCTCGACGCGGAAGATCCTCCTGCTGTACTCGCTGCCCGTGAGAAGCCTTCCGGCTGCTCTGCGAATAGCGTGGAGGTGATAATGACAGGCCCGGCTATCGATGCCGGGAAGGGCGCGGCCGCTGCCGTTGGCGTCATCGAGGAACCTGTGGGTGCGCGGGTCCACAAGCCCTACGAGAAGGACTCGAACCTGCCTCCTTCCACCTCTACGGCCATCCCGGCTGTTCGCGCTGGCGTCACCATGCCGTTGGGCATGCCGCAACCCACCGAGGCGAAACTTGCCGCCATGAGGGCGCAAATCGAGCAGCGGCGTCAAGCACTACTCGCAGAGACCCAGGAGCTGGAGAAGGTTAGGCTTGAGCTCAACCTTGCGCAAAGTTAGTACAATGCAGCGCATGGCTTTACTCCTGTTTCTAGGCTGCCTAGCAACTTAGGCGTTACGCGCGTGTTGCAACTTAGGCGCTGAGCTGGCTAGAGATGGTAGGGCTGCTAGCTAATCTGCTAGTTTAGACACTATTCTTAGGCCCAGATACAGCACCCCCGCCAAAACTCTTAGGGCTGCAGAGGTAGTGGCTGCAGAGTTGCCGCATCTCACCGGCGACGCGCGCGCTAGGCAGCAGGAGAGGCTTAATGAGCTAGTGATAGAGGCTAGCGGGCAGAATGAGCAGTTCCAGAAAGCCAATCCGGGTGCTGGCGCTTCTCAGGTTGTGCACTCGCGTGCGGCCGGATCTATGGGTCAGGCCTCATCGCCGCTTCCCGGTAATGAGAGGGACCAGAGTGTGCACTCTGGAAAGAGTAAGCAGATGCAGGTGTACGACCCTGCTGTCGCCGCAAAATAGCACGCTGTGCCCCGGCAGCCTGGTGAGAAAAACAACACTGTAGGAGTAGGCTATCAAGCCACTAAAGCTCAGAGTAAGAGGCAAGGAGGAAACATTGCGGGGCCTTCTCGGCAACAGCCTGCTCAGCCTACTCGGTAGAGGGTGCAGCAACCAGCGGCAACACAGCCGCGTGCAGCTGTGCAGGCAGCCATCCCGGTTGTGGAACCCGCCGCGGTGCAGCAAGACCGCTATAATGATGGTTACTCGGCAATGGGGCTGGCCGGGTACGCTGACCCAAGAGACATCACCGATCGCGTGGGTGACCGCATGTTGGAGCCCAGCGATGCAAGATAGAAGTTGGACCGGATCAATCTGTCCGCGCAGCTCGAGAACAAGGGGCCACCTAGCCCAGAGTGCTTTGGTCATCGCATCATGGATGAGCCTTCAGTGAACCACTTTCAGCTGGCCAGGGGGACCAAGAGCTACAATGGGAGCACCAAGCCGGAAGACTGGCTAAGTGATTATGTCACGGCCGTGCATATTGCAGGTAGCAATCGGCGATGGGCTGTGCGGTATGTGCCGCAGATGCTAGAGGGTCCGGCTAGGACTTGGCTTAACAAACTGCCCAAGAACAATATCAACTGCTGGCTAGACTTCTCGGAAGCCTTCATCAGCAACTTCACCAGCACCTACAAGAGGCCAAATAGGCCGCAGCAGCTGTCTGCTTGCAAGCAGCGAGAAGAGGAAATTGACTACGAGTATCTTACTCGGTGGAGCACCTTGAGAAACAGCTGTGAGGGTGTGAATGAGGCTCAGGCTATCACTTGGTTTGCCCAGGGCTGCAGGCACGGTAGCATGTTGTGGCAGAAGTTGCAGAGAGAGATGCCGAGTACTCTCGCCGAGACAATCAAGATTGCAAATATGGATGCACTCGGCGATCCTACTCAGCCTCTGCTCGATTCTCCTGAGCCGAGAAGGAAGTTCCAGGATAGCAATAGGCGCAATGACTTTCGCAAGAAGAGAAGAGGTGACCGGATTGATACTCGGTATGATCCCGAGGAGGTGAATGATGTGACCACGGCTGCTGGGAGTAGCCAAAGGCAAAAACTGCTGGAGCCCAATACGTGCAAAACCAGAATCAGGGCCAAGGCATCAAGAAGCCATACGCTGCTCCTCAATAGAGTAGCGGCAACTCGGATCCAGCTCCGAACTTCAACTTTGCAAACATGAAGGATGGGCCATGCAGCTTCCATACTCGGCATCCGACCAGGCCAGCCAACCACACTACCCGGCAGTGCAGCTGGTGGGAGCGCATCAAGAATGAAGATCTGCCCCCTCCTCCTCCTCTGCCGGCTGCGAATGCCAATGTGCGGCCTATTCGGGCAGCTGCTCCCAGGCCTGCAGCGTTTCCGAGAAGAGAGAATGTGAACCAGGTGGCCTTAGGAGCCAACCGCAACTACAACTACGACAACCGCAACAACCGCAACCGCAACTACTACACCCGCAACAATAGAGGCAACAACAACAACACCAACAGAGGCAACAACAACAACAACAACCAAGGCAACAACAACAACGGCAACAATGGTGGTGGAGATGCAACCAGTACCAGGAACACCATGAGAGCTACATGATCTTCGTCACCGAGCCAGTCGACAAGCAGTCGCAGCGCAGACGCGCGATGGAGGTAAACGCCGTCATCCCGGGTGTGCCTCACTATCTGCGCTGGTGCGACCAGGAGGTGACTTGGTCCAATGCTGATCACCCCTAGGTGATGCCCAACCCGGGTAGCTATGCTCTGGTGGTGGACCCCATTTTCCTGGGACCCGAGAAGAATGTACGATTCAGCAAGGTGCTGATTGACAACGGCAGCAGCATCAACATCATGTATCTGGGTACACTGAAGAAGCTCGGCCTTGCCGAGAACATGCTGCTACCCAGCAAGACCACATTCGATGGAATTGTGCCGGAAGTATCTTGTGCTCCAGTTGGCCGCATCTGGATGGATGTCCTATTCGGCACCAGGGAGAACTGTCGCACCGAGTGCGTCCAATTCGAGGTGGTTGATCTTCAGAGCCCCTACCATGCCCTTCTCGGTAGGCCTGCACTCACCAAGTTCATGGCTTCAACCCATGCTGCTTATCTGAAGATGAAGATACCTAGTCCCAATGGGGTCATCACCATCTTGGGTGATTACAAGAGGTCTTTGGAGTGTGCCTCTGCTAGTTCTCAGCTGGCGGAATCCATGGTCATTGCGGCCGAGAAGAAGAAGATGTACGAGGTAGTGGCTATGGCGCAGTCCGCGCAAGGTGGTGCGCCTGGTATGCCGAGTTCCCAGTACGGTACTGCGTTCCAGGCGTCCGGAGAGACAAACAAGATCCAGGTTGACCCTGAGTTCCCAGACCATGTTGCCATCATTGGCGCCGGTTTGGGAGAGAAATAGGAAAGCGAGCTCATCCACTTCCTCCGTGAGAATCGGGATGTCTTTGCATGGTCCAATGAGGATCTACCGGGTGTCCTGAGGGAGTTGGTTGAGCACTCGCTACATGTGCGTCATGATGCCAAGCCGGTTAAGCAGGCTATGCGCCGCTTTGGTGATGAGAGGAGGAAGGCTATCGGTGATCAGATCACCAAGTTGCTGATAAGCCACTTTATCATGGAGGTATTGCATCCGGACTGGCTAGCCAACCCGGTTATGGTTGAGAAGTAGAAGGAGGATCCCAAGGCTGACACCGCATGGCGCATGCGCGTCGACTACACCAACTTGAACAAGGCCTGCCCCAAGGATCCATTTCCGCTACCCCGCATAGATCAGGTGATCGATTCCACTGCTGGTTGTGAGCTTTTGTCTTTCATAGATGCCTACTCTGGTTTTCATCAGATAGCTCTCAACCCTGATGATCAAATAAAGACTGCCTTTATTACCCCGTACGGGGCTTATTGCTATCGTGTCATGTGTTTTGGGTTGCGGAATGCTGGGGCTACCTATCAGAGATGCATGCAGAAATGCTTGCATGACCAAATTGGCAAAAATGTGCAGGTGTACGTAGATGACATTGTCATCAAAACGAACAAAACACATACTCTACTTAGTGATATTGAGGAAACTTTTGCCAACTTGCGCAAGTATAGGATGAAGTTGAATCCGACTAAATGCACCTTTGGCGTCCCGGCTGGCAAGCTACTCGGCTTCTTGGTATCCAGTCGGGGCATTGAGGCCAATCCTTCAAAGATAAAAGCTATAGAGAGCATGTCTTTGCCGAGATCCCTGAAGGATGTGCAGAAGTTCACTGGATGCCTAGCTTCTCTGAGCCGCTTCCTGGGCAGAATGGGTGAGAAGGCCTTGCCTTTGTATCAATTGATGAAGAAGAGTGACAAGTTCGTCTGGACACCGCAAGCTGATGTGGCATTCAAGGAACTGAAGGCCATGCTGGGTAGCGCTCCCATCTTGGCTAGTCCGCTACCCAAAGAGCCAATGCTGCTATACATTGCGGCTACTAACCGAGTAGTCAGTGTGGTGATTGTGGTGGAGCGAGAAGAGGAAGGCAAGACCGTGCAGCGGCCAATATACTATCTGAGTGAAGTGCTATCCAACTCGAAGCAAAATTATCCACACTACCATAAGATGACCTACGGCGTGTACCTGGGGGCCAAGAAGCTGAAGCACTATTTCCAAGAGCATCCCATCACGGTGGTGAGTTCTGCTCCCATCTCGGACATCATGGGCAACAAGGATGCAAGTGGCAGAGTAGCCAAGTGGGCGATCGAGCTAACCGCGTACACTCCCTTGTACGCGAGAAGAGAAGCCATCAAGTCACAGATCCTAGCAGATTTTCTGGTGGATTGGGCTGAGGTGCAGTATGAGCCTCCCTTGCCGGAAACCAACTACTGGAAGATGCATTTTGAGATGGCTCCAAAGTGAAGGAAGGCCTTGGTGCTGGCGTAGTGCTCACGTCACCCAAGCGAGATCAACTCAAATATGTGCTGCAGATTCATTTCAAGGCATCCAACAATGTGGCCGAGTATGAGGCCGTGGTATACGGCTTGAGAGTAGCCAAGGAGGTCGGTGTGCAGCGCATCATCTGTTATGGCGACTCGGATCTGGTGGTGCAGCAAGTGTCGGGTACCTGGGATGCTCTGGATGCCAACATGGTCTCATATTGGTTCCTGGTGCAAATCACGACTGGATTCTTTGAAGGATGTGAGTTCCAACATATACCCCGAGCAGAGAATGATGCAGCTGATGAGTTTTCCAAGTTGGGGTCTTCTCGACAGTTCATCCCGGCTGGGATTGCCTTGGAGCATTTGAGAAAGCCATCCATCAAACCATCTCTCAACTCGGAGTCTATCTTTGTTCCTTCGCTGCCAGGAGAGGAAGCTGTTCCCATGGAGATTGACCGGGAGGCTGCAAAAGAGAACCCGGGGACTATCGTCTCCATCCCGGGGACTGTCCCTTCTTACTCGGGGATTGCCCCTCCTAACTCGGGGACTGTCGCATTCATCAAGGGGGTCATTTCCGAGTACTCGGGAACTCATGACCTGGATCCAATGGAACTGGACGAACCAATGTTAAGGAACTCGGGGTCATTTCCGAGCAGGTCATGGCGGCTGATCCAATGGAACTGGACGAACCAGTGTTTCCCATCCGGGAGACACCGAGTTGGGCCCTGCCGATATTATCCTTTCTAAAGGACGGTACCTTGCCAACTGATGAGGTCACCGCGAGGCAAATTCAGAGAAGATCCAAGGGCTATACTATCTTCAGAGATGTGCTGCATAGAAGGAGTCCTACCGGCATGCTGCAACGCTGTGTAGAGCGAGAACAAGGAGAAGAAATTTTGGTGGAGATACATCAGGGGGAATGCGGGCTTCACGCCTCTTCTCGGGCTCTAGTCAACAAGGATTTTCGGCATGGCTTCTTTTGGCTCACTGCCTTGAAGCAAGCTGAAGATATTGTGAGAAAGTGCAACGGCTGCCAAAGATTTGCAATTAAGATTCATATGCCAGCTTCCGAGTTGAAGAGCATTCCCATTACTTGGCAGTTTGCAGTTTGGTGTTTGGATATGGTTGGCCCCTTCAAGCCGGCTAGAGGCAACATGACTCACATCCTGGTCATGGTGGACAAGTTCACCAAGTGGATTAAGGTGAAGCCTATTTGGAAGTGCGATGGAGCCACAGCTGTGAGTTTCTTGAAGGATGTGATCCTGAGATACGGCTACCCGCACAACATTATCACGGATAGTGGCATAAACTTTGCTGAGGGTGCTTTTGCGAGGTTCTGGAGAGAGAAGCGCATTCGGCTAGATGTTGCATTTGTTGCTCATCCTGCCTCCAATGGGCAAGTTGAAAGAGCAAATGGCATGGTGCTATCCGGCATAAAGCCAAGGCTGATTGAGCCACTACTGAAAACACCTGGGTGTTGGCTAGACGAGTTACCGGCAGTGTTGTGGAGTCTAAGGACTACCCCTAACCGATCAACCGGATACACACCATTCTTCCTGGTATATGGAGCTGAGGCCGTGTTGCCCACTGACCTAGAGCATGACTCGCCCCGAGTAACCCTCTACACTGAGGCGCAGGCTAGAGAAGCTTTAGAAAATGACGTTCACCTGCTAGAAGAAGCAAGAGAGCTAACTCTGTCACGTTCAGCTTTTTACCAGCAAAACTTGAGGCGTTATCACAACCGGAAAGTTAACCCGAGGGTTTTCCGAGAAGGAGACATGGTCCTTAGTCTCGTGCAATGCACGACCTGGATGCACAAGCTTTCCCCTCCGTGGGAAGGGCCGTTCATTGTGAGCAAGACTCTGCACAATGATGCCTATTACCTAGTCGACGTACATGCACCCCAGAAGAAAAGGCCGGATAAAGCTGGAGAGGAATCTAAGCGCCCCTGGAATGTAGCTCTACTCCGACGTTTTCATTCATGAGAAAAATGTGTATGTATCCTCACCAGAGTTAAATTCCAGTCGGCACTCCGAATTCGAACTCGGGGACTGCCCTTGCTCAAACTGTTCCTTGTGTTTACTCTGTTTTACTTTGTCTATTCGGTTGAACCACTTAGAATTTCAAAAGCATACAAAGTAGTGTGTTTAAACCCACAGGACACTCTGCGACTCTGCTGTTGTCCGCAACCCGGCTTCATGGCAAGCCAAAGAACAAGCCAAGGGTTCAATGAACACATGAAAAAATTGCTAAGGGAAGGAAACGTGTGGCAAGTGGCAACCGAATAGAGTGTTTTTTACTGTTTTACTTTTCGGCTAAGTGGTGGGCAACGTTACCATGCACATTTCTAAGTGGCTAAGTATTTGAAACTCCAACTTTGAACTCTCGTGAATCGACTACCAAAAAAGCAACAAGTTGCAGGTAAGAGCTGAGATAAAAAGGAAGAGTGGATAAAAAATGCAACTCAGGGACTTGCATCGAAACGCAACCCGACATTAAGCCAGAGTTGCTAAAAGATCAAACTGAATTAAAATTGAGTAGCAGTGAAATAATAAATTGTGCAATTACATCTCCACCCGGCATCTCGGGGATCTGATAAGAGTTCAAAGTAAAAGTTTTCAGGAATTGTTCAGGGAGTAGTAGCGGTGTTCTCGGCATCAACATCAACCTTGGCAGCTGGGTCTGAAGTTGTAGTGGCGACAGAGGTGAGATCCGTGGTCGAAGTGGACGCAGCAGACTGAGAGCTGGGCATCGGGTAGGCAGCAGTCGTGCCCAACTCGGGTGCCGCCTGGTTGATCACCATCTTGGTGGTGATGGTGGCCCCTTGAGCGCTGGACTGCGGCTGCTCGGCGTCCACTCCGGTGGCCAACTCGGTCCCCTCGGTGACCTAGGCTTTCCCCTTCTCGGATGCTCCCTTGGTAGCGTCCTCCTCGAACATGGCCAAGTCCTCACTGGCGATCTCGTCATCATCGTCCTCTTCGTCGTCATCCTCGTCCTCAGCTTCAGTTTCTGGATCGGGAAGGCCGTCGATGTAGGTGGCGGTGTCGGCGTAGGAAGCAATCTCATATGCCACGGCCTTCCGGCTAGTGACACATTCGGAGTTCTTGGTCCACTTGGAGTCTTCACGAATAGTGAGGATTCGGTTCAGATCCAAGTTTTCGTACCAGCTGATGATGAAGTGCAGCAGCTGATCAGCTCCTGCCTGAGCTGCAGAGGCACGCCACTTCTTCAACTCGGTCGTCACTCCATTCAGCTTCTCGGCAATCTCGCTGAAGCTGTCTGGCGCATTTTGGTCCGGCCAGAACAGATCGTGCAATTTGTATGCAATGGATACCATTGTGGTGCCCAGGCCCTTGAGGGAGCGGATTTGAGTCTTGATGCTGAGGAGATGATCTTCAATGGTAGAGCTATCATCAATGGGAAGACCGGCCTCAGCTCGGAGTTGTCTCGCCTTTGCCAGAGCAGGCACACTGGCAGAACGGAGCTCGGGGAAGACGTCTAAGAAAGGAACCAGTAAGAGTTAGGAAGAGAAGCAGAGAAGAAAGCAAACCGAGAAGAAGCAGAGCCGAGTAGAAGAAGGAAGAGTAGGGGAAACTTACGCTCTAAGTCCACTAGCAAGGCACCCAGCTTGATCTTCCAGGCGTTCTCGTTGGAGATATGCCTGTCTTCGATGCGGCGCGAGTCAGAGATCTGGAGGACGAGTTTCTCATTGTGCTGCTTCACCATCGAGAGTTCCATCTCAAGGGTGTTCTTCCTGGCCTTGGCAGTCTTCAGGATCTCCTGTTTTGCCTCGCCTTGCTTGACAGCTTCCTCGAGGGCAGCTTTCAGCTGGATTTGCATCTTCTCGAACTCAGCCCTGTCGGCAGCGCGCTCCTTCTGGATCTCAGCTTCTCGGGTTTCCAGCTTTTGCTGCACCTCGGCAGGCATGAGGCAGTTTAGGTGATGCTCCCGAAATGTCTTATTATCTTATGCGAGAAGAACAACAGTGTCAGCAGAGTAACCAGATAAATGTAGATAGCAACTCACCCTCCAATCTCTTGATTGTGCTCTCGGCAGAGGCAGCAAAGACGTGGCAGTGTTGATGTTGCTCTATCAGTTCGTTGAGCTTGCCTGCAGAGTAAACAAGGTTATAGCAAAAAGCAAACACGGGCGTAAACACAAAACGCACAAACCGAATAGCTAAAAGCTTACCTTCAACTTCGGAAATCTGGAGAGTGCGGTCCAGTGCCGCCTGCTCCATCGCTGCATCGTCTTTCTTCTCGGCTTCAAGAGCCGCGATGCGGTCCTTGGCAATACGATAGTTCCAGAGCAGCCGGCGGAACAGTTTTGTCCTCTTCATGAGGCTATTCTGTAGAAGAGAACAAAAAGAGTTTTGAGAATTTTGGAATATTTGGCCCGAGTAGACGGCAACTCGGTCAAGTTTCCGACTACTCGGCCCGAATCTCGGGGACTGGGGAATGGCTAAGAGGAAAAGAGGAAACGAAGAGAAGAAGAGAAGAGAAGAATAAAAGAGAAACTGCAACTCGGAAAAAGCAAGAAAGGAGAAAACACTTACAACATAAGTTTGCTCGACGTCCTCGGCGGCTTTGCGCAGGCAGAACAGCTTCCCAGCCAGAGTGCAGGTGCGGGTGGCGATGGTCATCGGAACAGAGCCGACATCGGCCTTGTTCCAGTCAGTCCGGTAGTGGGAGATTGGACCCAGCTTAAGGCCATTCCACTTTGGGTTGCCATGTGCATCGCTGTCCGAAGCTGGGTCCACAAACCCTACTCGGTCCAAGATCGCGGTCAGGCCCTCCGATTCAACCTCATTGTCTTCTGCCTCGCGCGACAAGAGCAAAGGAACTGGTGCTGGCCCCTTGCCCTTGGACTTGGCGTCGATCGCCTTGGCCTGACCTTCCTTCAGGGCAGAAAGTTTCTTATCGCCTTTGGACAGTGAGATATCATGGCGCTTGGACACCTCCAGCAGATATTGTGGCCAGTTGGCTTGTGCGCGGACAGCAGCTCCAGCACTCGGCCCTTCGGCAGGACCGGCAGATCTAGCAGCTGCCGGGTTGCTGCTAGAGGTGGGCGCGCCAATGGTCAGTTGTTTGCTCTTTGTCACCTGCTTCGCGGCTGGCGCAGTTGGTGGCTTGGGTGGCGGCATCTGGTCTACAGCCTGTGCAACATTGCGTGGTGGGTTCTTCCGTGTAGGCGCAGCTCCAGACTTAGCAGTCTTCTTGGGGCTAGGAGCAGTGTCAGCCTGAGAAGCGGACGGAGGCACTTGGCGTGGATCAGACAGAGGCACTTGCTGAGAAGTGATCGTTGATGCAGTCTGTGTTGGTGGAGGGATTGGCGCGTTGGGTGGAGTCGCCTGCTGGGTAGGCGGCACAGGGGGTCGACTGCTCGGCGCAACATCTGGCTACGCTCGGCTCTGGCGGACGGGCTCCACCACATTCTCTTCTACCCGCTGCTCGGCAGCGGGATCAGTTTGTGTGTCTGTAACTTCTTCTACCCGCGGCCCGGCCACGGGATTATCTTGAGCAGCAGCGTGAGTATCCTGCTGCTCGGTGGTGTCATGTTGCCGCCCCAGGGCGGCACTGTCTTGTTGCTGGGGGTCTTCTTCAACTTTTTCCCCAGCTGATGCGAGATGGCGGCGTCTCGTCATGAGCAGCATCTTGCTGATGTTGGGGGATGAGTTCAACATCATCATCAGCGCCTGTGTTCTCGGCGCCGGTATCTTCTTCCACCTTAATAGGAGAGGACGCACGCGTCCTGTCCTGCTGGTCTTCCTCTTCCTCGTCGTCTGAGAGATCGACGAGTTTATCAAGGTCCACGACGGCCTTCCTCTTGGGGCGAGTGGGGGCTGCAGCGGCATCAGCGTCCAGAGGGGCGCTGGAAGAAGGAAATAGTTCAGAGAAGCAGAAGGAGAAAATCACGACGAGAAGCAGTAACAAGTTGGTACGCGGAGGGAACACTTACCCTTTGCTGGTAGGGGGTTGTCTTCTGGCGGTGGTCTTCTTTCCACCTGTCTTCTTGGCTTTCTTTGGAGGAGGTTCCTGGGTGCCACTGCCAACCCTCTTCCGAGTGTTGGGAGCCGCCACAGATAGAGGGTTAGCCTCCAAGGGCTCATCGTCATCGTCCAGCTCAGGCTCCTCTGCAGAGTAGAATAAGAAATAGATTCAGAAACAGAGAAGGGAATTAAGGTGTGTTGCTGGTAAGCAGAGAGGTGAACTTGGTCACGTTCGTCATCCTCGGACCAGTCCCGGATAGACGCGTCAACTCGGGACTTACCAGGCTAGTTGGCGTGAGGGATGCAGAGGGTGTCTTGGGTGTCATAGGCGGTCGTATCATCTTCTTCTCGGTCCGGGGACCAGTTGGCCTCGAAGATCTCGATATCTTCTTCTAGCTGGCGATCGATGTGCTGTTGAGGAAAACATGAAACACTATGAGTTGTTTTCTCGGCTAAGGATTTCTACTCGGGACAACATGCAAACAAAAAGCTTATTCGGCTGAGTAATCCTACCCGGAACGACATGCAAACACAAAGCATATAAAGCCAAAGGGATATTTGTGATGTCCTACCCGGCACGGCATGCAAACACAAAGCATATAAAGCCAAAGGGATGTTTGTGATGTCCTACTCGGTGCAGCATGCAAAGATTAAGCATAGAAAGCTGAGAAACCATCTACTCGGTATCAAAGTGCAAAAAAAAGCACAGAATGCTAACCTGTCCAATGGGCTTGAGGCGGCTATAGGGCTCGAAGTCATACAGCCAAGTGTCAGTAAGCGAGGTCTGCATGATGGACCTGGCCCAGATGGCCACCTCGGCTTTGCTGAGCTCGAATGTCGTTGTCCTTGTGTAGTCTCGGGGTCCTCCCATGTGGCACATCTTGTGCAATCGATGCTGGAGTGGGAGCACTCGGCGTGATATCCAGCATGCGATGGGATCGTCCCGACGGAACCCTTCCGAGGCCAACTCGGTCAGGCGTCTCTCAACCTGAAGGACATCCTGGATGGTCTTCTTGGGGTCGTAGCCCCAATTCTGCTGGGTGGGCCGTGCATTCTTGAACTTTGGAAGCCTTATTCGGTCCTCGATCGGTTTCCCCTTCTCGGCAGCAACATTCTTCACGTACAGGAAACTGCGCTGCCACTTGCGCACAGTTTCCAACCCCTTAACCCTCGGGTGATGCCCGGTCTTGCGCTGTATCATCATGGCACATCCGGTCTGGGTCACGGCGCGAGCCCTCTCAGTGTTCCCAGGATTGGGAACATTCTGCTTTCTCAAGAAAAAGTACCTAGCCCAGGTATGGACGGTCGGATAGACGCCTAAGAAGGCCTTGCACACGACGGCGTGAATGGATAGCATTACAAGGGCATTGGGTGGAAGATGATGTGGCTGGAGGCCGAAGTGTTTGAGGAATTCAGAGAGGAAATCGGAGATGGGGAGGCCGAAGCCACGCTTGAAGTGAGAGAGGAAAATGACGTAGTCGTTTTTCTCAGGCTTTGGGATGATTTTGGTACCTAGGTGCCTGCACACGACGCCGGGAGGAACGCGGCGCGTGTTGACGAGCCACTGGAAATCTTCCGCCGTCACCTCTGAACCTTCCCAGCCGGCTCGGGCGGCGGCATCGTCGTCTCCGTGAGAAGCCATGGAGGCAGAAGCACTCGTGGGAGATTGGAGGCGGAGGTGAGCGGAGGTGATTCTCTCCGTCTCTCTCACGGTGCGTGGAGTAGCGGC
This sequence comes from Alopecurus myosuroides, assembly GCA_028641055.1. Taxonomy (NCBI): domain Eukaryota; kingdom Viridiplantae; phylum Streptophyta; class Magnoliopsida; order Poales; family Poaceae; genus Alopecurus; species Alopecurus myosuroides. The sequence goes on from CM054063.1 coordinate 281,169,925, forward strand.
GCAGCAAGTATTTGCGGTGGCGATGTGCTCGACGGCGGCGGAGAGGCGAGGGGGTGCGGGATTGGGAAGAACAGGAAAGAGGAGAAGGGACCGTTGGATTGATCGTGGCATTGATCGTGGGCCACGATCGTGCGGCGCGGGTTAAGCGACCGTTAGAAACACACATAGCTCATAACGCGCACGTAACGGGCGCAGTTAATCCCACGTCCACATCGTGGGCTCTCGAGTACAGCTGACATGACCTAACGGGCTGGGGGGCCCAGGTTGCAGAGATTTGCGTGTGGCCTGCTGTGTCCCTGGCATCGAGGCGTCGGGGGCACGGGGTGTGACACGTGCCCCGTAGCGACACAGAGAGGTGGATTCGGTCCATCTCAGCTGGATTGTGTTTGAAATTTCACTAAGTTATATTACTCGGCATCACAGAAGAAAGATAGTGCTACTCGGAGAAGAAGAAATTCAAGCAAGGGTTAAAGGGCCTTGTGGAGGTGCTACTCGGCCTATTACAGTTGTGAAGACAAGGTTTGTTTTTAAGCTGGCATGGCCCAGCGAACAAGTTCACTGGACTCTACTAGCTTCAGGGACTAATATCGGGGGGTTACCCCCGAGTAGGGGTAAGGCAAGTTGTCGTGGGATAATCACGGCAGACGTTACCGGGGGTTACTTATCTTGGGGCAAGACGACACAGGCGTTTGGGAGAGGGTTTAGCTCGGAGGAAAACATGATGATACTCGATCTGGTAGCCAACAATCAAATCGCCGAGTCTCCGATCTCGATATATTATCTCAACTCTCGTGTTACACTGGATGTTTGATATCAGGCGAAATTGCTAGAGCTCTTGGGTCTCTCTAAACTAGACCTAGGGGCCGGCTTATAAAGCACCCGGACCCCTGGCTTGCCCTCCAAGGCGCACCCTAAATCCTACCCAGACACCACATACAAAACCCTAACTTTCCTTAGCGTAACCCACAATCCGGGTTACGAGGCCTACAAACTTGGGCCTTCTAGAAATTCCTTTATCCTTAGCCGGATCTTGCGCAGCGTCCTTTGGGCCGAGTTACACCTTGGCATTGGCCTACCGGGTTATCATACCTCCATCAGTAGTCCCCAGAATAGCTTGGGCTTCACGAGATTCTCTTTGAAGCGCACGCTATTCCCTGCAAAATTATCAAACTTACAAATGCATGGAGGCCGGGTTAAATTGCTTCGATAATCAGCTAGGCCTAACTCCATGGTGGCCATATAGTAACCCGACTCTCTCCAAGTCCTTTGCTTAGCTTTCCGAGTCAATGCCCTGATAGGAATGTCAAAGATCCGGCTTACTTTACTCGATAATTGATCCTGATGTTGCGGAGAAGATCTCTTTCTTATCTCGGTCCGGATATCTCGTCCAGCACTTAAAGTACATCTCACAAAATCCAGGCAGATAGCCGTTAATCCGAAATTTCCGGCTCCCGCCCGTTGGACTAGGTTTATCCGCCCGCACCCTTATAAATAGGTACTTAGGGGTAAACCTAACCCCAACGGCTCATTTCCCCCTTTTCCTCTTTCTCTTCGCTTCCGCGCTCAAGCTCGCAGAGCACCATCACGGAGACCTCGCGCGCGTCACCGGAGCCAATCCGCCGCCGGTTACGCTCCGCCACGGTTCGCCCCGCGCCGCCACCAAGATCCGCCACCGCGCCCCCAACCTGCCCGCCGGGAGTCGCAAAGGGTCACCAAGACTGTGCTATTTGCCTCCGTCGGGCTTCATTTCAATCTCCTCCAGTAAGTTCCCCGTGCCCATTAACTTTCCCTTGCAATTTCTCGATTTATTTCAGATCGGATCTAAGTCAATCCGCCGGTCGTTTTTTCTTGCCGCGCCGAATTAGGTCGCTCAGATTCACTCTAGTTCGTCCAATGACTTGAATATAGACTCCACTTCATTCCCCTATCGCCCATAGTCATTAATTTCACCATGAATCTCGAAATGAAATCTCCAATCTAGGCTCGGGCCGCCCCAATTTTCCACACCTGCCTCTGACACCCGAAAAATCCTCTTCTTCCGGTTCTTTTGCTTGCGATAGATACATGAGCAATCATCCGTCTTCCTCAAACACTTTTCAATACGTAAGTACCCCATAGTTTTTATAATGATGCTTGATACCCGGATAACTCTTAACTTCCATGTTTTCTCGATATCGCTTGCAAATACTCGGACAGCTCATGGTTTCCGAGTCTCACTTCTTGTACCTTTTTACCTTGCGTTTTGCAGGTCGATCCCATGGCTCCAAAAAAGCAGGGGAAGCAGCCGGCCAAGGCCAAGACCACCAACTCCATATCCGCCAACTAGGCGCGATCCACGGTTACAAAGGCCAAGTTAGAAGAACTGGCCGAGTTAGGGGTTCTCCCCTCTCAAAAAGATATCCATTGGAGGGTGTCGGGTAACGAGACCCGGCCCACGCCTGCCGACGATGAGGTAATATGTTTCGTAGAGCACGTGACCCGGGGATTCCGTCCTCCGGGTCACCCTTTCTTTCGAGATATTCTAAGCCACTATGGCCTCCGGATATTTGACATAGGTCCTAACTATGTGTTAAATATTTCCCACTTCATCGTTCTTTCCGAGTCATACTTGTGCACTCCGCCAAGTTTGGCTCTCTTTATCGAACTTTTTCAGTGCAAACCGTGCCGCGAAAGCGGTGATGGGGCACTTCTCGCTTGCGGCGGGGTCTCTATCCAGCGCCGCAAGAATTCTCTAATGCCACCTCTCACTCTCAACTCCCACGTCAAACACTGGCAACTCTCATACTTTTACTGCCGAGACACCTCCCCACCCGGCGAAAAGAAACTGCCGAGATATCTCCGAGACCTTCAACGCCTTTGCCCCTGACTCAGACAGGGAGGCAATCCAACCTTTATTGGCCAAAATCGCTATTCTTTCGGCCCAAGGTCTCATTGGGCTTAACCTGGTGAAAACTTGGGTCGATTTCTGGATCCAACCCAATTCCATCCGCACAAAGTTAATGTGCGAGTACTCGAGGCACACCACGGACTCGCTCCGATACTCCACCAATAGCTTTGCAGCCGGTGACACCAACAAGACTATCAAGGGCTTCTTGATAGAGAAGTTGGAGGTAATCCGGAATATAGCCGGGTTAGAACCCTTCACGCGCGAGAAGCCGGCCCCCGAGGTAAAGATCCAGCTTCCATATTTTTACCTTCACACTATCCACTCGATATAGCTGATAACCCTCATTCTTATATCTTCATCTCAGGCCGATGATGCTTTTTGGAAGATTGAAACTCCTCCTAACTCTGAAAGTCCAGAGGAGAAAGAAGACGCCGTTAACTCGGATGAAGGTACATTCCGAGTTTCACTTAGTTTCTTGGAGCTCGTTGTTGCTCGTTCTTCATTTTCCGACTGTAAACCTTGATAACTTTCAGAACAAGAGGACAAGGATGAAGAAGAAGAAACTGAAGGCAAGGTGGAGTCAGCGAGCGACGAGGACGACGCTGAGCCGACAGTCAAGGTCGGAGCAAAGAGGAAACCCCGAGGGGTCGTCTTGAAGGTTCCATACCGTTTCCTTGCCTCTAAACCATATTCCTTTGATAACATGCACGAGCTGAACCGGAAGTTATCCAATTGGCCGTATTTGAAGGAACCGCTCGTGACCAAGCGTCGAATGACTCGGAACTTTCCGGGTGATGGCGCTCTTAATCCGGGTATTTCGTCGTCTCCGGCTCGACGCGCTGGTATTCTCTTAATCCTTTCTTGAATATCAAAGTCTTTCCGAACAATCCCCTTACGGGACAATTCCATGTCTTGCTTGATGTTTTTCAGTTTCGTCCGGGTCCAGCAGCGAGTTCCCCTCGGACTATATGGTGAATCCCGGGTAAAGTTCCTTTCCTGATGCTTTATCACCTTTCCATCACTATTTTCCAGTTGTACACTAACTGCTTGCTTATACTGTCCGTAGAGCCGCGACACTATTAGCGACCAAGAAAATATGGAGACCGATGACCCGGGTAAGGAGAACCCGACTGATGATATGACAGCTGCAGCTAGCGGCGAAGAACAACAAGTGCCACCAATAAACCCGGCCGATCAAGAAGCCGAGTATCCAATAGCCTCGCACGCATACGAGGAGGAAGAGGCTGCAGCCTTGGGCACGGGAGGAGGAGCACCAGACTTCGATACTCGGACGACCCAGATACCTTCCCCCGCCAAGAATAGAGCGCCCTCTCCGAGTCTCCAAGATCCCGGGTCTTCCAACTTGGGCAACAATACTTTCGATCAGATGATGAACGCTCTCCTTGCTATGAAGGCCTCGGAGAGCGATATTCTAGAGCGTATGGCAGCAGAGCACCAGGTAAGAATACTTGATATCTCGTGATATCCATCTAGTCCCCAAGTTCCGAGCATAACTAAGTTGTGTTCGGTACTCTATGCGATATTCGGCTTGCCGTGATACCCGACTGATACTTGTACTTTTTGTCCCTTACAGGCACAGGCCACCCGGTCTGATGAAATTTTGCTCAAAACCGAACAACTTCTGCTTGCCGAGGTAAAGCGGAGAGAGGCTCTTGAAGCTGAAGTGGGAACCTTGAAGAAAGATGTTTCCAAGTACAAGAAAAGGTGCACCACTGATCAAACCGCACTGAAGAAGTTATCGGACCAAGTTACCGATACTTATCGTATCTTGCTTAGTAAGTTTTTACTGCTGATTGCTTTCATGCCTCTGTTTTGTTACATGATACTCGGAATTGATGATATGGCCTTTCTTGTTTCAACTGCAGGTGCTAACCTTGCTACCCCAGAAGAAGATGACGTTAAAAAAGTTAAAACTTTAAAGACTGTGCTCTGGACCTTCTTTGCCGGCACCAAGTGGATATTGGATGCCATGCAATGGCCGACTGATGCATATCCGGGTGAAGAAAATCTTATCCAAGCATGCTCCACCGTGCCTGCGTGGATCGAGCTCTGGAAACGCTCGGCATGCCGGGTTGGTATGACCCGGGCCTTTACACTGGCTAAGGCTTACTTTCCTAAGCTTGAGCCGGCAAAGGTGATATCCGGGTTTCCAGAATTCAAAGCGGATGGCTCCAAGTTTGGGCCCAAGGACTTCAAGGCCGTACAATCTGCAGTGCGTCACTCGGCAACCACTTTGGCCGATAGTATGGATCTGCGCCCGTTTATGAGTTCGTACGATGCTGAAAACAAAATCGTGAAGGAGGAAGCCGAGTTAGGATCAGATCCAACCACCTCTACGCCGGCTGTCCACCCGCCTGTCCGTCCTGATGCAAAGAATTCGGGTGACGATGCTGGGAAAGCTGAAGAGCAAGCCCAGGACCAAGACCCGGAGGGCAAGGGCAAAGATGTGGACCCTATTCAGCAAGCCGACTAAACAAATGCCATCATGATACCTTGGTCGTTTTGATGCTTTTGTTCGAAACAGATATTCTTTTGACGGTGCACTTGTGCGCCTTTGATACTAGTATCGAGATTTGTAATGCACTTAAATTCCTTGATATACCTCGTGCCTCTTCTGGCCTTTGGATGAATTTGATACTTGCCTGTTTTTTGAGCTCATTCTTGATATCCGACTTTCTTTATGGTTCCTTTTGTGAGACTCGGTTTCCGAGTATCGTGGGTTTTGACAAGTGGACTTTTCTCTAAGTCCCCAAGTCCCCAAGACTCGGATGTTAGGGTTTTTTCGAGTTTAGTTACAAAACAACTTGTTTCTGATCGAAATCCCAGTCCCCAAGACCCGAAATCCGAGTCTGGGATGTGTGGTCTTTTCAAAAGAACAAATTATTTTCTACTAAGCCCAAAACCTAGAGCCGTTTCACATAGATATTGAAGTTATGCTTAATAAACATTGAGTTTCCGGCTATTAGCCCTGTACTCTGCATAACTTGTGGTTTAGATGACCCTTTTGACTATCTTGTACTATAAGCCGGCTTTCGCGTGGATACCATGTTGTTACATCTATACGAAAACAGGGTCAGGCAAGTCCCATTGGGCTTCATGGCTGATTGTAATCGTAAGCGAACAAATCATGCCACTTTAGTGCGAGTCACATCGAGCTTAAGTAAGAAAAGTCAAGAAATTTGGCTCCTTTGTCCGGTTATAAGATTGCAGCCGTACTCGTTTGCGAGTAATCGACCCTTATAACTCATAGGCATCAAGGCCGGGTCTTTGAGTTTGTAACTGTGCTATTCAAGCAATCAGCCCCCAAGACCTAGATATATGCAACATACTTACGGAAACTGATGTACTGATAACGATAGATAATACTTACCTGTAACCGAGGTAAAGATCATAACAAAATAAGACTTGATAACGCATGTGAAGAAGATATATTGCTCAACCATCTCTTTATTGATACGAAAAAGTTTGGGTCAGCAGGCCGCCTCATTAAAAACCTTCCAGTCCCCTTAGGTACCCTGGATAGGAAAAGAGTGCGTCTGAAACCTGCTGCCCGTTACATTGTTTAGTTCTTCTTGGGAATCTGTCCGGAACTGATGTGATCGATACACATTCTCCACTTGTTGGTCTTTTTCATTATGAGTACCGGGTTTGCTAGCCAATCCGGGTGAGGCGTTTCCATGACGCGACTGGCTGTGGACGGCCGTGCCATTTCTTCTCCTATGCCAGATTGTTTGGGGGGATCATCCTTGACGAAAGCCACCATCTTGGTATCTTGTGATGCCTTGAACTTTGCTCTTTCCTCCTCAGTACTCGGCTTTTTTAATGCTGTTCTGTCATCTGGGTCTGCTTGAGACCGGTAATGCTTAAGTTCCTCTTTTCTGCAAGCTTGCTCAGCCATTGCTGCGTCTCCTTCATCGCACTCAGCCGCTATGTCCCGGCTTCCATGTATGGTGATGGTCTGCTTAGGACCCGGGATTTTTAGCTGTAGATACACATAACACGGCCTAGCCATGAATTTAGCATAAGCCGGTCTTCCGAACAGCGCGTGATAAGGACTGCGCAACTTGACCACCTCGAAAGTGAGCCACTCAACTCGATAATTGTCCTTTGATTCCCCAAAAGCTACCTCCAATGCGATTTTTCCCTCAGGGCACGCTGAGTGACCCGGCACTATCCCATGAAAAATTGTTGTACTTTTTTGTAGCTGAGACTCCTTGAGACTCATGCGTAGAAAGGTTTCCCAGTACAGGATATTGATGCTACTTCCACCATCCATCAGGACCTTTTTCAGCTCATACCCATTGACCTGTGTTGCAACTACCAATGCTAAGACTCCCGGGTGTTCTATTCTTTCCGGGTGATCTCTTCTGCTCCATGCTACATCTGTTCTGACCACCTCAGGTATCTCGGAACAGCCGAAGAAACCGAGTTTATCGCTTGCTTCAGTATCTTTTTGTCCTTGTTATAACTTCCTGTAGTATGTACGTGATATTGACCCAACTGCTTGGGGTTAGCCTGGAAACCTCCATCTCCCCCTTGATTGTTGCCCTGATTTCCGGCTGCCGGGTTACCGGCTGGGGGTGGGCCGTTGCCCGGGTTTCCACCCGGAACCGGCCCTCCTCCCCGACCTGCACCTCGCATGGCTCTGTTCACTTCCTCGTTCTTCCATCTCTGTAGGTCGGCGCACTGCTCCAAGGAGTGGTTAGCCGGCCTACCGTTCCTACTGTGCTTTGGGCACGCCATTCTGAAGATATCCCAATTGTTACTCGGCCTTGGTGGCCCTTGATAGTTTCCTCCATTGTGATTTCCAGTATTGAAATTTCCTTCTGCCCTGGGTCTTGAAGACCCGGCTTCTGTGTTGGCGACAAACTCAGAGCCTCCCTCAAACGGGCGCTTGTTCTGGCTGTTTCCGTTGTTACCCGTCACTGATCCATTGCCGGTTCTTCCACTATTACTTGTGTTTGCTTTTGCTTTTTTGTCATCAACTTCCTCTTCTGTAGTATCCGTTGCGGCGTGTTTGTTGCATGCATCCATCAGTTCTCCCATCGTAACTTCTGAAGCATTCCGACTAGACTTGTTAACTTTTGCACTAAAGGCGTGTACTTGCATGTTTTTGCCATAGCTTGTAACGCATCCTTGGGCTGAATATCTGTGGATGAATGAAGTATTTCCATGACTCGGCGCACCCAGCTGCGCGCTGACTCTCCCTTCTTCTGGACGCATCGTTCTAGGTCGTCAATAGTGAATAACTTTCTGCACGTCCCATGAAAGTGCTTGATAAACGCAGTTTTCAACTCCTCCCATGACTTGATAGATCCTTCCGGTAGATTGGTGAACCATAACTTTGCTGCTCCTTCTGACATCATTAAGTACATGAACTTGGCTTGAAGATTCTCGGATGCATTGCGAATCGACATAGCCATCTCATAGCTGCTTAACCATGTTTCTGGATCCATAGTCGGCTCATAGTTCACTACTTTGCCCGGTGCTTTGAATTTTTCTGGGTAAGGTTTAGCCCTAATGCTGTCCGAGAGACATTTAGGTCCTGCAAGATTGGTCGGAACTAGCCTTACTCGGGAAACGTGTGATCCTGCTGGGGGCACTGCTGGACGCGGTACTGCTGGTGGTCCATGCACCGCAGACCCGGCCACAGCTCTCCTGGCTCTGGAACTATCCACGATAGCTTGTGCTGCTGATGCTGCTGGTGCTTCCTGAACACGGGGAGGAGGCGGCATTTGCTGCTGCTCTTCCCTCCGCCGTGCTGAACTTGTCTGGATATTGCCGGTATTGCCTCGTTGCTGACTGACATACGGTGTTCCATGCATTCCACTTCTGTGATCCGGATAATTAGCTTGCTGCGCCACCGCAGTGTGCAGCATATCTATCGCCCGCCGGGTCTCCTCTGCGTGGGGTGACTCTCTCACGGGGATTTGATTCAATGCGATTGTTGATGCGTACACGTTGTCCATGGGATTGTTGTAATGACCTGCCGGTGTGCGAAATCGTGACGGTAGTGGTGGTGGTACTGTATTGCCTGTTGCAACTCCAGTCTATGGTAAAGGTAACCCGGCCTGCACGTTTGCCGGCTGTGTTCCCGCGATTGCCGGTTGAGATGCAGTTCCTTGGTTCGCCGCTGGAATCGGCTGATCTTGAGGTGTGATAAACAGTGCAGCCGGATTTGTAACTCCACCTAACGCTGGTAATCTGGTTTGGTGCCTTTGATGTATTCTAGTTGTTTCCTCTTGGAGCCAGGTTTCCAGTGCATCCAGCTCGCGTTGGCGTGTGGCCATCCCTTGCCTTTCTGCTTCTACTTGCCTTCTCTGTTGCTCCAATGCACGACGGGCTACATCCAGATCCCTAACACGTTCCGCCGCGTTTTCTGGAGTGATAACTGTGGCAAGAACTGTGGGATCTAGAATCAGATTGTTGTCGAACAGGGCCGGGTGTTGTGGATTGGAAGGACCCGCCCCTGGTGTCCGGTTTGCTAGGAATCCAAACGTGTTTGCGTGCAACTCGTTTTCCGCCGCTTGACTGGTAACCGATGCCGACTCTCCGTCAACCCGGGCCAGGACCGGGTTTCCGTTAGCTGGACCTTGCTGCTGGGCCAATGCTTGTGCTGCTCCGACTGCGGCCGCGGTCACGTTCTCCTGGTTGAGATTGGTCGTAGGAGCCGTGTAAACCGCAACCCGGCGCACAATGCTTGGCGCGAATTCACACTGTCCCTCTTCACTGCTATTTTCCTCATACCGGTTCTCCAGCAGGTGCAGGATAGACTCGGTATCATCTTCTCTCTCGACCCGGCCACGCGGGGTCCATGCCGGCTCCTCCGGCTGTTCCCTCTTCGTGGTGGGTTCTTCTGTCGGATCCGTCGTCCCAACTGATTCTTCTCCATCTAATTGGATATGGGTGGCGTCCCCTGACACAGAATCAAATCCAAAGTCGTCAGGGATCGAACCGGAAGTACGTACCATACCAATGAAGACGCTGATCCGGCCGATTGTCACGATAGATCCGGATTCGAGGTGATCCGACTCTGGCCCCTAGCCGGAATCGTCCACCATCTTCTCTCCTTTGCGGTCGGTGTAGATCTCGCCGATGACTAGATTCTCCATGTTCTTCCGAGCTTCTCCCGTGATGTAAACACCTTTGGACGCAGGCCCCACGGTGGGCGCCAACTGTCGTGGGATAATCACGGCAGACGTTACCGGGGGTAACTTATCTTGGGGCAAGACGACACAGGCGTTTGGGAGAGGGTTTAGCTCGGAGGAAAACATGATGATACTCGATCTGGTAGCCAGCAATCAAATCGCCGAGTCTCCGATCTCGATATATTATCTCAAATCTCGTGTTACACTGGATGTTTGATATCAGGCGATATTGCTAGCGCTCTTGGGTCTCTCTAAACTAGACCTAGGGGCCGGCTTATAAAGCACCCGGACCCCCTGGCTTGCCCTCCAAGGCGCACCCTGAATCCTACCCGGACACCGCATACAAAACCCTAACTTTCCTTACCGTAACCGACAATCCGGGTTACGAGGCCTACAAACTTGGGCCTTCTAGAAGTTCCTTTATCCTTAGCCGGATCTTGCGCAGCGTCCTTTGGGCCGAGTTACACCTTGGCATTGGCCTACCGGGTTATCATCCCTCCATCACAAGTGCTAAAGGTCAAGGTAGGGGCTGTTTGACCGGGTAGACGGCTACCCGGGTACTTGCTACCCGGTAAGTTTCTATCGGGACATATCCACCGAAGGTCAAGAGAAGATATCAAGGAAGTTATATCCGTCCGAGTAAAGAAGTTGGTCCGAGTAGAGGGACTATGCTCCTACTCGGGCAAGAAGTCAATGGAGTCGTTCTGACAAGGGATCCCGCGTATCCTGCGTCCGTACCGGCGTGCGGTTCAACTTACGGAGCCCGTGATTATCCGCGCTATGGCGTGGCTACAGTGCGGTAGGCGCCTGTCAAGTCCTGTCACTGACAGAGGGGACATGACAGGTCTAGGGGCCTACCCTATCTCACTGACGAGGTGGACAAGGGCTGTCAGGCGTACGGCGCGGCGCTTCTCCGCGTGGGATCTCGGAGGCGTGCTGTCGTCACAGTTGTCAAGTCACATCACCAAACATTATAGTCTTTGTTTATTCGGCTGGGCACTAGTATATAAGGTGCCCTGCCCCCTCCTGTGCGAGGGATGTTGCCGCACTTTGCATTTATTGCTAGAGCTCACAGTAGAGCGAGCGAGAGCAGTAGAGTGGCTACTCGGCTGGAGGCATACTTTGTACTGTGGCTACTCGGTTTACACCATATAGAGAGGAAAGGCAGGAGTAGGGGTGTTACCTCCACACGAGGGTCCTGAACCTGGGTAAGATCTTGTTGTTTGCAGTGCTTGAGACATTTTAGCGCGGTGCTACTCGCCATGCGATCCCTCCCCGGATACCTCCAGCGTCCATCGGCCCCAACACTTAAGCCATCCCATGGCGTCTGCCGTGATACCACCACGAAAATTATGAAGAGATAATAAAAGATACAAGGTTGATCAAGGCAAAGTGCTAAGCAATAGTTAATATTGATCAACTCACAAAGCAAGAAGATGTACCATGTGGGATCATAGTATGGTAAGTAATTGTTCATATAGCTTTGTGTTCTAACCCATTATATGTGTGTGTGGTATATCTATGTGGGGTTAGGTATATTTCCATGGGCTTGCATCAAAAGGAAGATTTCATATAGTCCATGGTGGATGACGTCAAGTTGTGGTCGTCATAAAGTTCGATAAGTGCAAGTTCATGAGGAGTATATCAAAGAGATCACATTCTTGAAGCTTGCCACTCTTTCGGAGATAATGTCCAAGTAAAGATGTTGAAAGCTCATGATCCCTCTAATGATTTTGGTGATGATGATAACACGGATATCCCCTATCTAACAATATGGTTTAGACTGTGCAGCTATTATCTCAGATGATCATTGTTATATCCTCGTCAAAAGATCAAAGAGAAGTTCTATATTGTGGAATTAATGCCACCGGATTTTTCAGTATGCAGGGCGGAAATTCCGGATCTTAAAGGGCGGATTATCCGGCCCTCACACCGGAAATTTCCGGCCCCCTTTCTGGCTTCCACGAAAACGACTAAGTGTTTTTTTGCCCGCGCACAGAAGCCAGGGCAGAAATTTGCCCCGGAAATTTCCGGCCCAAAAATCCGGCCCTCAAGGACTTAGCAGAAATTGGACTACTACATGTTGCCCGCGCACAGAGATAGGGGCGGAGATTCTGTCCGGAAAATTCCGGGCCCGGACATTTCAATTATCCGCCCCCCGGATATTTCAATATTCCGGTCATCAAGTCCTTAGCAATTTTTCCATCATAAGATTGATGCCCGCGCATAGAAGGTGGGGCGGAAATTTGCCCAGGAAATTTCCGGAGCAAATATCCGGCCCCTGGTCCTTAGCAGTTTTTCATCAACATGTTGATGCCTGCGCACAGAGATGGGGGCGGAGTATTGGGGCAGAAATTTCCGCCCCTGGATATTTCAAATATCCGCCCCCCGGAGAATTCAAAATTCCGGCCCAGACGCACCGGAATATTCCGGCCTTTACACCGGAAATTTCCGGTCTCGCGGGACTGCAACGGTCAGAATTTGGAGGAGCCTATAAATAGCTGTCTTCTTCCTCTAGATAGGTAGCTCGTCCATTCCTCTCTCTCCTCCATTGTTGAGGAGCTCAAAACGCCCCGATCTCCCTCCTCCTCCAACCAAACTCGATGCCCTTCAAGGATCTCATGGAGGAGGCCTAGATCTATCTTTCCACCAAGCCAAAACGTGTGTTCCCACACCACAACTCTTGGGATCTTGTAATCTCTTGGTTGCCTTGTCATCCAAGGGAAACCCTAGTGCTTGTAGCTTCCACCTTGTAGCAAGAAGCTTCGATTGTTGAGAGCCTCCATCTCACTTGTGGAGTAGCCTCAACCCCTTGTAAAGGTTTGGTCAACGCCTTCAAGTCGACCTCATAGTGGAAACGAGAATCTCCCTCACCGGAGAAGCTCACGGAGAATAAGGTGTGCACATCCGTGCTATTGAGGAGCGCCTAGGTGGCTCCCCACCTCTCCAACGTAGACGTACTTATTTCAAGAAGGAAGTACGGGAAACATATCCTTGTCTCCGTGTTTTCACTTGTGGTTATCTTGTGTGTTTACCTTCCTTTCCGTTGCTGTAACATCCCAAGTCTGAAAAATAGCCATTAGAATGTTTGCTCCCTGTTATTTTATGTTTTGCATCATGGCATCATGTTGATTGCAATTGTTTTGCTTGTTTTCCTTTTGTTTTCCTCTGTTTTCATTTGTTTTCCAACTGTTTTCAGTTGTTTTCCTTTGTTTTCTATTTGAATTTCAAACCAAAATTCAAACCTTTTGTTTCATCCTTGTGATGTTACAATTTCCAAAAGAGTATTCAAAATAAAACAATTGTTTGTTTCCATTAAAGTGTGATTCCAAACTATTGTTTTATTTCTATAAAAATGCATCCAATAATCAAACCCTTTTCAAATTCAATTATGATTAATTTCCAAAACAACAACCCTTTTGAAAGTTATGAAAATTGCAAAACCATTCAATCAATTGTTTCCATTAAATCCTTAAGGTTCAACTATTTAAAATTGGGGTTTTAATAAGTTCACTTAATCCCAATTTATTCAAATTCAATTGCCTTTTTCCATATAGCAACCATTTGAAAGTAATGAAACAAAACAACTCCAACCAGTTTGTTTCAAAATAACTTGAGGTTCCAAAAACTAATTAAATGTTATTTTTACTAAATCACTTAATCAACAATGCATTCAAATTCCTCCCAAATTCAAATAAAAACCCAAACATCAAACCATTTTTTTTAATTGTGAAACTTACAAAACCAACATCTATTTGGTAGCAAATAAACATGAATTTTTAAAACAATGCTTTTGAAATTCTTCAATTCAATTAATCCCTTAATTCAAATATAAAAGTGAATTCATTTTCTTTTCCCAAACATTAACATGAATCAAATATTTTGAAAACAAAAGCTGATACAAAGTTGTTGATGACCTAATTAATTCACATAGGTTTCACTTAACTTTTCTACCCCACAATTAATCTCCCTTTCTTCCTTTTTCTAATCAGCAAAAAAAAAATACTAACAAATCAATTAATAAAAAAAAAAACTAACAGACCAAAGGGAGAGAGAGGCCCAGCCCATTTTTTTTTCCAGGCCCGATACCTTTCTTCCCCCACCTCCGTACAGGTGACGCCAGCAATGGTGGACAGCGACCTGCTGCCCCACCTGCTCCACCCAATTTCCCCTCCCCCCTCCTATATCTACTCCTCCTAGACCCCTCAGAAACCCTAACCCTAGCCACACATACTCCCTCCTTCTCCCATCGCCGCCGTTCCATCTCATCTCCCTTCCTCGATCATCTCTGTACCTGCTGCCATGGCCGGAGTTCGTCGAATTTTGGGTATGGTTTGTGGCCACCTCGAGGAGCAGCCGAGTAGGGGAATGGAACCGCTAATCTCCCCTCGTCCTCCTGGTACCCTCGGTTTCCGCCGGGAGCACCCGTAGCTCCGGCGCCGTCCGCCATTTCCGCCGTCGTCCTCATGCCTGCTCCCTGCCTCGACCCAAGTCTGCACCGACTGCCTCCCCCCTGCCGCTCGAGGTGAGAATCCGCTCCCCTCCTTCCTCCTCTCGCCCTCCTCCCTCCTCTCCTCTAGGGAACACCCCACAGCACCACGGCGCCTCCCTAGTTTTCTCTCCGGCGAGCAGCCGCTGCAGCCATCGCTGCCCTGTCGATCTCTGTATCTGTCCAGTTTCAGTTAAGTTCAGAAACCATCCGCAGGCCACACCTCTTACCCCCCAGTACCCCTTTCCATCACCAACTCAAGCAGTAGCCCACTGGTTCTGTTCCCCCAGCGCAGCAGGAGGTGCAGGGATCAAATCCCACCCCCTGCACAATTAACAAACTTTTTTATATTGCATTGTTTGGTCACAGCAATTTCAAAGAATCACAACTAGGCCCTGTTAATTAAATCTAGACCCCTGAAATAATTTTTCCTAAGTCCCTAATGGGTTAAAAATGGCAGATTTGCACTATATTTTGTAAATTGCATAATAAAATCATTTTAACTCCAAATCCAACATTTTTGATATGTTTTCAATACCAAATTAAATGATCTATCCAAATATAAAATTTGTTTACTGTTTTGAATATTTAAATTGGTGCAATATTTGCAAACTTGTCAAATTCACTTAAACTTGCAAAATTCATAACTTGGGCATAAAAATTCCAAATTCAACAAACTAAATATGTTTTCCAATCAACTTTTCATGTACTTTCCAAATATAAATTTTGTTTGCTGTTTTGAATAATTTAAATTGCTGAAAACAACTGTTTCTTGTTTAATGCATTTAAAATTGCCAAAATAATAACTTGCTCATTTTAAATCCAATTTCCACAAATGAAATATGTTTTCCATGCAAAATTAAACCCTCTTTCCAAATATAAACTTTGTTTTATGTTTTGAATAATTAAAATTGGTTAAATGATTTAAACCTTGTTTAATTCATTTAATATTGTTAAATTTATAACTTGATCAAAACAAATTCTTTTGGGGCATATAAAAT
This sequence comes from Alopecurus myosuroides, assembly GCA_028641055.1. Taxonomy (NCBI): domain Eukaryota; kingdom Viridiplantae; phylum Streptophyta; class Magnoliopsida; order Poales; family Poaceae; genus Alopecurus; species Alopecurus myosuroides. The sequence continues at coordinate 281,185,471 of CM054063.1, forward strand.
ATGTTTTCAAACCATAAAAGCATAAAATTTTCAAATATGAATCTCACTTAATGTTTTGCACAAATAAAAATTCAAATAAGTTCATGTTTGAATTAAATTCATTTAATTCTTGCTTAAACTTGTTTAATTCATAAATAATTTATTTGAAACCCTTTTTCAACAAGTGAAACATGTATTCCAACTAAAATCTTGTTTTCTTTTCAAATATAAACTTGGTGATCTGTTTTGAACAATTTAATTTGATGAAAACAACAAATGCTTGTGTGACACCTTTAAGTAACCAAAATTTCCTAACTTAATGAATGAATTTCCAAACTTGTTAAACCATATTTCCATTTGGTTCTATTGTTGTTATTTTGCTGTTTTCCTCATCCATGCATCATGCTAATCCACTTTCACATGTTGCTTAGTTGTAAAACAATTAATTCAACCATAATTCATGGGCTCTTCATATGCAATCCAATTGCATATGGGTCCATTTAATCCTGTTTCTATCTTGTCAACTAGTTTATTTTGATGCAACCATTAACTTGACATGCATCATCTTTGATTGTGCACAATGCCATGATAATGATTGTTTATATTTCTGCCTTGTTTGTTTGCTTCTTCTCGGATAAACGACGACGTTGAGACCGACGATACTTACGACACCCCTTCTAAGGAGTTAGCTCAGTACCAGGCTACTGGGTTTTGCAGGCAAGTTATCACTCACATGAACCATTGTGTTCCTTTCAACATTGGTTACCGATTCTTTCCGTTGTCTATTTCCGCTAGCCTTAGTAGTAGTTGTTTCTGTTACGAACCTATCACATGTATCCTTTAACCCTGATATTGCCTCACCTCCATACATATAACCTTTTGTTTGAGCCCGTGTCTTACTAGCATGCTTAGGTTGTTTTGCTCGAGTCTGTTACCCGTTACTTTCAGTTACTAGATCGTATTTATGTTCTGGGGGCTCGATGTTTAATCAATCAATCAATCATGCAAATGTTACTATTAATAATAAATTTGATGATAAGGCACCGGCAGGAGGCCCTTGTGGTTTTGAGGCCTGCTAGTGTCGACCCTAATAGGAAAAGGGTCTTGTCTACTGATCCATGATGAGCGCACTACCCGCATGTGGGAAGCGAGTATGGGCGCCCCCCTCAATTTGACTCGATTCGCATCTCGTCCAAATCGCCTCATTTAGTTCGGGTTTTCCATTTGCTGCATGCATGATCTTGCGAGCCCTTGGTACCCGGGTGGAACTTTCGTAGTCGGCATATAGGGGGACACGGTCTTAGAGTGCTATGAGGGTCCATTTTCTTCTGGGCTCGATTAGCCGTGCGCCCAAGGTTCTTTGGGCTTGATGCGAAGAAGAGTTGAGTTGTGTTGAGTGCCCCGCTTGGTGGAAGGGCCTTTCCATCTGGCGGGTTATTCATGCGTGTACGGCCAAATTGGTGCAACCCTGCAGGGATAATCTTCTCGAGAAGCCGTGTTTTCCGCGGTTATGGATTACTTGGTGAAAGTACTAGCTAACAAGTACTCAGGACAACTTAAACCTAATGATTAACAACCTTACACCCACTGATTAACAATTTGACTAGTAATAGGCTTATTGACACAATAATCTGAACCATCATTATTTCAACTGTGTGAGTTATCCTCGGATTGCTTCTTTGGATAAGGGGCGAGATCCAGGATGGGTTTGTTTGAAGTTATCTTTCAGTTGGTTACAATCCTCGATCTTATCTCCTTTCTGTTAGCCGGAAGTGGTAATAACTCTGTAGTTGTTTAGAGCAGCCAATTGCAGCATCTTTTATATCCATTTCCTTCCGTTGAACCCAAAGCATCTGTGCTTGGTGTTGACGGGTTACACTTTGGTGAACTGTGAGTCTTGCTTGCCAGTACGTTTATGTACTGACCCCTTTGGGGCTGTGGTTTCCGCAGACCTACGTTTCCGAGGATCTACATGGTGGCTACTACGTGGAGTATGACGAGACTGCTGACGAGTAGCTAGCGGACCCGGGCAGGATCCGAGACTTCGTGGATGGGCTCCGTCTTTTCGTTTCCGGCCTCTTAGGCCTATTTGGTTCTTGTCTGTACTCAGACATGTTGAATGCTTCCGCTGTGATGTAATGATGTATTGTTGGGGCATGTGCCCTCTGAATGATTGTATTTGCTATCTCTGCTCTAATGAGAGCTATTTGCAAGTTATTTCAACCTTTTGTGTCGTAGAGATCTGTTGTGATATCTTTTGTTCAAAGCTGTTGACGTACCATGTGTGATTGGTATGAAGTACGTCGACAGTAGTGCCTTTGATCTCTAGTGGATAGTTTACATCGACGATGGAATAGCAGGGCTTGTGTTGTCGCGCATAAGCGCAGGCCTACCAGGAAGCTGGGACGTGGGAGCAGTTATGCCCCATAATCCAAGCATCTGCTATCCAGTTCGTACGGTGAGTATCCCCTAGAAATCAGGGTGCGACAAATGGTATCAGAGCTTGTCTGCCTGTAGGATCCCTTTTTACTGGTCGCAGTTGAGTCTAGAAACTATTTTGTAGCTATATAGGAAAAAATTAAACGTGAGAGTAGGAATTCTGTTCTTTTTCTTCTTTCCCCACCCTCCCTCCCTTTTCTGGTAAGGAAGTGCAACGTTGATTTTTCCCGTCTCACCTAAACTTTCAAGTTAGGATTTCACGAATTCTGGTTTCTCTAGGATGGTTATATCTACTAGACCATAGGAATGGAGGTGGTTGTGACATGATTTATCATGTTGCCTACTCACGATTGAGAACGGAGGCGTGTAAGCCCCGGAAGCAGATCCTCTATTCCTTAAGCAGTAGATATTGATCCTTTAGAAGCCCGGATGGGTTTTCCGTAGTACCTCAGGAGTTTTGTTCTCGTTTTCCCCGATGTTGATATCCTGTTCTTCTCAACATCCTTTTCGTCCGTTGAAATCTTGTTGTTACTTCCCACTTCAGTTAATCTACCGGCGTCAAATCAAAACTTTCCAAATATCAAGTCTATATGGACAGAAAGGTTGTTGTTGTTGTTGTTGATTCCAGGTTATGAGAGCTGGCATTCCTATCACCTGGGGTTGTTTCGATGAAGCATTCCTGAATCACCACATTCCAGATAATCTATTCTCCAAATGAATCAAATTCTATCCAGCTATACACCCTCCATACAAAACCTCTCCCTTTACTTGAAATGTTCCGGTGGTTTGCTAATAACCTGACGTCTATCAAACGTGCACGAGGTGTTTCACGTGTCACAGCTCAAGAGGATCTTCCCAAGAAGTATCCGGACCTTTTCTTTTCTCAGTAGGAATCTCGGGGCGCGATTCCTTCAAGGGGGGGCGTTTTGTAACATCCCAAGTCTGAAAAATAGCCATTAGAATGTTTGCTCCCTGTTATTTTATGTTTTGCATCATGGCATCATGTTGATTGCAATTGTTTTGCTTGTTTTCCTTTTGTTTTCCTCTGTTTTCATTTGTTTTCCAACTGTTTTCAGTTGTTTTCCTTTGTTTTCTATTTGAATTTCAAACCAAAATTCAAACCTTTTGTTTCATCCTTGTGATGTTACAATTTCCAAAAGAGTATTCAAAATAAAACAATTGTTTGTTTCCATTAAAGTGTGATTCCAAACTATTGTTTTATTTCTATAAAAATGCATCCAATAATCAAACCCTTTTCAAATTCAATTATGATTAATTTCCAAAACAACAACCCTTTTGAAAGTTATGAAAATTGCAAAACCATTCAATCAATTGTTTCCATTAAATCCTTAAGGTTCAACTATTTAAAATTGGGGTTTTAATAAGTTCACTTAATCCCAATTTATTCAAATTCAATTGCCTTTTTCCATATAGCAACCATTTGAAAGTAATGAAACAAAACAACTCCAACCAGTTTGTTTCAAAATAACTTGAGGTTCCAAAAACTAATTAAATGTTATTTTTACTAAATCACTTAATCAACAATGCATTCAAATTCCTCCCAAATTCAAATAAAAACCCAAACATCAAACCATTTTTTTTAATTGTGAAACTTACAAAACCAACATCCATTTGGTAGCAAATAAACATGAATTTTTAAAACAATGCTTTTGAATTGCTTCAATTCAATTAATCCCTTAATTCAAATATAAAAGTGAATTCATTTTCTTTTCCCAAACATTAACATGAATCAAATATTTTGAAAACAAAAGCTGATACAAAGTTGTTGATGACCTAATTAATTCACATAGGTTTCACTTAACTTTTCTACCCCACAATCCATCTCGCTTTCTTCCTTTTTCTAATCAGCAAAAAAAAATACTAACAAATCAATTAATAAAAAAAAAACTAACAGACCAAAGGGAGAGAGAGGCCCAGCCCATTTTTTTTCAAGGCCCGATACCTTTCTTCCCCCACCTCCGTACAGGTGACGCCAGCAATGGTGGACAGCGACCTGCTGCCCCACCTGCTCCACCCGATTTCCCCTCCCCCCTCCTATATCTACTCCTCCTAGACCCCTCAGAAACCCTAACCCTAGCCACACATCCTCCCTCCTTCTCCCATCGCCGCCGTTCCATCTCATCTCCCTTCCTCGATCATCTTTGTACCTGCTGCCATGGCCGGAGTTCGTCGAATTTTGGGTATGGTTTGTGGCCACCTCGAGGAGCAGCCAAGTAGGGGAATGGAACCGCTAATCTCCCCTCGTCCTCCTGGTACCCTCGGTTTCCGCCGGGAGCACCCGTAGCTCTGGCGCCGTCCGTCGTTTCCGCCGTCGTCCTCATGCCTGCTCCCTGCCTCGACCCAAGTCTGCACCGACTGCCTCCCCCCTGCCGCTCGAGGTGAGAATCCGCTCCCCTCCTTCCTCGTCTCGCCCTCCTCCCTCCTCTCCTCTAGGGAACACCCCACAGCACCACGGCGCCTCCCTAGTTTTCTCTCCGGCGAGCAGCCGCTGCAGCCATCGCTGCCCTGTCGATCTCTGTATCTGTCCAGTTTCAGTTAAGTTCAGAAACCATCCGCAGGTGTCGTGGTGGTGTCACGGCAGATGCCATGGGATGGCTAAAGATGTGGGGACGAAGGACGCTGGAGGTGCTCGGGGAGGGATCACGCGACGAGTAGCCGCGTGAGGTACGAAGTAAACACGGCAAACAACACGATCTACCCAGGTTCAGGGCCCTCGTGAGGAGGTAAAACCCCTACTCCTGCCTTTCTCTCTGTATTTAGATGTCTCACCGAGTAGCCACAGTACAAAGGGTATCGATACCGAGTAGCCGCTCTCCTCTCTCCAAGATGAACTAGGTCAAGAACTTAGGGTTTCTAGGGTTTATGCACGGCCCAGTATGCAATGCCTCACGCAGGAGGCGGCGGGGCACCTTATATACGTGGTGCCCAGCCGGATACGTCCAAACATGGACAAGTGTCGACATAGTGTGCACATCGTCCTTCTTCCGGGTTCCCGCTGACAGCTTTGGTTCCTAATCTTGGCTGCATCTAGAAAGTCGTTGGGCAAAACTAGGGGACAGACTGGTATCACTGTGCCAAACACAGAGTAGGCCCCCCCTTATCCTGCCACGGCCTGCTTCCATGCTGTCACTGTCAGGCAGGCCGGTCCCAGATGAACAGTAGTTCGAATACTGCCAAGTACGGACCCAGGATACGCGGGATCCTGTGTCAGAACGGCTCCTTTGACTTTCTGGCCCGAGTAGGTTCCCGCCAATTTTACTCGGGCCACCTCTTCTACTCGAAGAGACAGAACTTGCTTGATATCTCCTTCTGGCCATCTTGAGGTGAGACCGAGTAGCAGTCTGCCGGGTAGGGGGTACCGGGTAGTCGGCTACTCGACCAAACCTCTCTTCTGTTAGCTGCTTTTTCCACTTGCCTTTACCCTACTCGGGGGTAACCCCCTGACAGCAGTCCCCGAAGCTGGTTGAGTCTTGCGAACTCGTTCACTAGGCTCTGCCAGCTTAAAACCAATCTTTACCTCATAGCCCTTGAACCTCAAGATGCCGAATAAAAGACCTCTGAGTAGTACTCTGAAAAGTATCTTGAGTCTCATGTCCTCCGAGTAGCACTTGCTTTCTACTCTGTAACCGAGTAAAAAGACTTAGAGAATTTTCTTGAATTGAGCCTCTGCAGCGCAGAGCATGATCCAGCCCTCCGCGCCGCAACTGGACACGCGTCAGACATCCAGGCCCCCGTCGTTTCGCTACCACGACACGACGTGCCACGCGCCCAGTTTTCACGGGGCGGGCCCACTGGCTCGTTATGTCCCATCACGCGCAGTAATTTGGCCACGATCTGGTAGTGGGATCTGCTGCGGCCATTACACGCGCGCCTCGCGCGTGTGTGCGTTTCCAATCGGCCACAGGCCCCACCACACGCCACGATCGATCCCACTTCCTAGATGGTAACGGTAACCGCGGAGAGGATATAAATACCCCCGCCGGTAACTTCCTTTTCCCCTTCCTTCACACTATTCCTTTCTCGTCCTTTGTTCTTCTCCGCCACCGAGCTCTCCGCCGCCGCGCAATCTCTTGCGCCGCTGCGAATTCAACCCTGCCAACCAAATTCTTCCGTTTCTCCACCATCCGCGCACCTTTCGCCATGGCCGCTCGTGCCGGCTGGGCCGGCTCGGTCGTCACCGCTGAAGATTGCGCCTGGCTTGTGAACACCCGGAGAGTTCCTCCCGGTGTGGAGTGTCGGGCGCCTGACGGCGAACTCGCGCCAACCCCGCGGGAGGGTGAGTACGTTGTGTTCATATCGCATTTCGAGCGCGGCTTCGGATTGCCGGCTTCCGACTTCCTCCGCAAGTTCTTGGACTACTTCAGCCTTCAGATGCACCATCTACCACCCAACACCGTCGTCTTCCTCGCCTACCACGCCGTGGTGTGCGAGGCCTTCCTCGGCATCCATCCGACGACGGATACCTGGCTGAGGTACTTCCACCTCCGCCAGCAGACCATCGGGAAGAAGGACAGTGCGGGCGTTGGCCGCGCCACCGACACCGGCTGCGCCATGATGGTGCAACGGGCGGGGACCAACCATCCCCGTATGAAGGGGTTGGACTCCGTCCGAATGTGGCAGAAGACATTCCTTTATGTCAAGAACATCCCTGCCGCGAAGGGAGCGAAGGTAAGTGACCGAATCAACTTGCCTGCTTGGAGCACTCGTGCTCCGACCAGGAAGAATTGGAAGGAGAAGCCTGCCAACGATGCCAACGCCATCGAGATAGAGAACAGGCTTGGTTGGCTGAAAGACCAAGGCCTCAAGAATGATGATCCGGTGGCTTGCTGGATCAAGAACCGAGTGCTGCCTCTGTAGGAGCGCTGCCATCTCATGTGCTACATGGGAGGCCCCCGCGACTGCACCAGGACAACCACCATCGAGCTTGACAACATTGATGTCCCTGCGCACGCAAGGACCATCCTGATGACGAGCCTCGACGACCACTGGCAGTATGGGTTCATCCCATACAGCCGCACGAAGCCAATTGACCGGGTGAGTCCTTCTTATTCTGTTTTCCGCATATGCCTTCCGAGTAGATAACTCCGACTAGCTATTGCCCTCTGTACCGAGTAGGATACTTAGCCGAATAGCCTAGGCTTAATGTGCTTTGTGCCTGCACGCCTTGCCGGGTAGCCTACTCGGGAACAACTCTTAGGCTTAGTATGCTTAATACCTGCACGCCTTTCCGAGTGGGATATTAGCAATCATGCTTAGGCTAAGTATGCTTCGTGTTTGCACGCCTATCCGAGTAGAATACTCTCCTGCTACTCGGCTAACCTGCGATTCTTCTTTGTTCTTCAGACCCTCAATCGCCAGCGTATGGAGAGCTGCGAACGTTTCGAAGGCAACTGGTCTGCCGATCGTGAGGAGGACGACGTGCCCTCCTTCGATGCCGCAGATCAAATCAACCTTGCACACTCCCCCACAATGGAGAAGCGCGACGCCGAATCATCTCTTCGCGATTGGTCCGAGGACGAATTCGAAGGTAATTGCGTACTCATTCTGCTTGTTTCCGAGAAGTTCCAATCCATCGTTTTCTGGTTCTGATTCTCTTCTCTTTTCTTTTGAATTCATAGACGATGTTGCCGAGGAGAATGATGGTGAGGATGAAGATGAGAACAAGGGCGATACGGCCCTTGTCGTCAAGCCTCTGTTCGTTGCCGCTCCTGACACTCGCAAATGTACTGGCAGTGGCGCCCAAGAGCCTCCAGCCAAGAAGAAGAGGCCAGCCGAGAAGAAGGCGACCAAGGCGGTCGCGAAGAGACCAAGGCGGAAGCTCGCCTCCACCAGCGCATAAGTTTCTTCTCTGTTGTCTTTCTTCTCGCATTGTACTATTTCCCCAATCCTCTTCTAATTTCTGAATTCCTTTTTCTCCGCAGACCTCCCATGGACGCGAACGATGCTCTTGCGCCTGACCAGGCTAAGAAGCCAGCAGCACCGCTTATCAACCTCGATGATGACGAGGATGAGGCTGCCAATGCAGAGAGCACCGATGCTCGAGGGGCAGATTCGGAGCAGCAGTCCCGTGCGAAGTCGGCAGCACAGGACACTGCTGCACATCAGGAAAGACCCCCTTCTCCTCCGGCCAATACTGCCGAGGAGACTCAAGACGAAGAGATGCAGGACAACACCGCCCTTGAGCGGCCAGAAGCTGAACAAGAGCAGCCAAACACAGGAGCTGCTGACCAAGTGAACCCCGCTGCCGAGCAGCGGGTAGAAGACGCCACCGCCACGGATGCCACTATGACAGATGCCTACCCACTGAGTGACGCGCAGACTGGCGCCACATCGAGTAGTGCCCAGCCAGATGCTGCACAAGGTGATGGATCCGTGGCTCCACCCGTTGTTCAAGGCACTACCCCGCCAGTTTCCTCCTTGGTGCCACAGAACCAGGACACAGCCAGCCCTCCTGCCGGGTGAGTAGCCAGGCAACAGGCCCTAGATGCCCTGAAGGAGGCAGTCGAGAGGAGGACTGCCGAGAAGGAAGCTGACGAGAAAGCAGAAGCCGAGAAGGGAATTGCCGAGGAGGAAGCCGCCGAGAAGACGAGGGCCAAGGCTGAAGGAAAGAAGGCCAAGGATCCCGAGAAGCAGTGAGCCGAGAAAGATTAAGCGAAGAAACAAGCCAGAGATCAGATGCCACCTCCGACCTCGACTGGACAGTTGGTTATTCGCGCGTCCGGCCCGGTCGCTACTGCTACCTCCGCCGTTCTTGCTGCTGCTGGTCAGCCTTGCTTCTCGGACTACATGGTGCAGGTTAGCCAACAACACCAGATCGGCTTCTCTCCCCAGGATAAACAACTTGCCCTTCAGAAGGGAAGGAAAGCCGTAGCTGTGAACTCCCCTCCCCCGGCTCCAAGCCAAAACAAGTCCGTCACTATTGCTTCTCGGGGAGTCCAGAATCCCGCAATAACATCACGGAGCCTTGAGCAGGTACTCGACACCATTGGCTTCATCGATGCCAAGTGGGACAGCAAGGTTCTCGGCACGGACAACTGGCACGGCCTTGGGTTGGGCGCAATCGACCACATGCGCGTTGAGTGGAACAAAGTGGATTTGGGTTATAAGCCCATGACTGTCTCCACCGAGACTGCCACTCTCGCCGCCAAGATGTTCCTGCACCCCAAGAACGCCGAGGACATCGAGCAGGCTTATGCGGTGAGTCTTACTTGCTCTTTTCGAGTTGAATTTTTCTTCTCTTCTGTTCATCTTCATTTTCCTTTACTCTCACCCAGTCCCCGAGATTCTGGCCGAGTAGACGAATACTCTCCGAGTAGCCTCCTACTCGGGTTGAATCTCCACTTCTTTGCCTAACTTGCTTTCTTCCCGCTTCTCAGGATAGCGTTCTGAAACGTACCAATTTGTATCGTGTGCTCCTCTGGAACCATGCTATCGCCAGGAGGCGAATTGTTGCACTGGAAAAGGAGAAGGCAGCTGCGGAGGCAACGAGCAAGAACGCTAATGATAGCACCCAGCAGCTGGCTGAAGTAAAAGGTATGCTTTTAGCTGCGCGGTTACTGCGTTTTATGTTTACGCCCGCTTCTGCTTTCTTTTGCGCTAACCATTCCTACTCTGCAGATAACCTGAAGGCTTTAGCTGAGGAGCACGAGAAATGCCGTGCGTTTGTGGAGGACGCCGAGGCCACCATCAAAAGATTAGAAGCTGAGTTGTCGTTTACTCGGTTTGCCTCTTGTTTCTTTTGCTTCTCTGCTTCTCTGCTAACCTTGTCTGGCTCTTCGCAGAAGATCATAAATTGTTCGTTGAAGCCCACCAAGACTGCGTCAAACCAGAAGAAGTGCAGCAGCAATTGTCCAACCAGGCCGTGGAGCTGGTAAGAGAACACACCTCGAAGGTTGAGAAGTTGCAACTACAGCTGCAGAAGGCACTGCAGGATGCTGTCACGCTTGGTGAGGAGAGGGACCGAGTTATCGCCGAGAAGGCCAAGGCTGAGACAACCTTCAGAGCCAAGGAGAAGGCCCTTGAGCAGGAATGCGAGACGCTGAAGAAGTCCAACGCTGGGCTCTTTGCTCAAATGAACGGACTTCGCTTGCTCGAGGAGAGGCACATTGCCAATGAGGAGGAGTGGAAAATCCAGTTGCAGCAGCTGCGCCAGGAGCTTCACAGTAAGTTTTCCCCTTTTGGCATCTTTTCTTCTCGGTTCTGCCTCTTCTCTGTTCCCGTGACTGAATTCCTTCCTTGCTTCTATGTAGAAATCTTCCCTGATCTCGTGTCTGCCTGTGCGCCAGCCTTGGCTAAGGCCCGAGCAGCTCGCCTTGAGAAGGGCGAGGCCTCGGATACCAGAGCCGAGATCGAGGACAGCTTGCTGGTGTTGAAGGGGCACTTCGAACGCCTAGCCGGCGTGGGCACCGACTTGGTGCGCGTCGGCTTCGCACTTCACAAGCTGTTCTGGCCTGAAGATGCGCCGCCGACAACGATTGGTGGCCTTGCTCTGAAGCTGCAGAATGTGAAGGCCGAGCTGAAGAAATGGCGCGCCTCGGGAGCTCGGGCGGGTGCTGACTTGATGCTTCTCTGCATCGCCTCCTGGTACGAGAATCTGAACATGGAGATCATTCGCGGGAAGCGCAACGATTCCAAGTGGGAAATAGACCCCAGCTGCGTGGCCGCACGCAAGTTGATTGCGTTCGAGGTCGCGGAGTGCGCCGAGACGGACGTCTTCATCGACGGCCTCCCCGAGCCCGACACCGAAGTGGAGGAGGACGAGGGAGAGGATGAAGAAACAGACTCCAATATGGACGGCTTCTTCGAATCGCCTAGAGGCAAGGCCGGGAAGGGGAAGAATGTCGCCGTCGTGAGTAGCGATGAGGAGGCCGAGCACATCGACACCGCCGCACTCGGATTCGGCACCTCATCCGGAGCCGCTCTCGACGACACGGTATTCACTCCTGGCCAAGCCTCTGGTGCTTCTTCAACCCCAGGGCCTATCTCGGTGGCCACGGCTACTTCTGACCAGGTAGCCACCGAGCGCGATGTCGAGATGGAAGAGTCCGCCACCGTCCAGTCGGAGGCGGATGCCACCCAAGCCTGCGCCGACGAAGAACCCGCAAGGACAACTGCCACCAACTCGGAGGCAGAGGCAACCAGGACCGCCACAGAAGATGCAGCAGCCAATGCCAGCGCCGACAACACTGCCTCCTCCACATGATTTTACCTGCACACTTTTTACTTGAACATCTATCAGATCCCCGGGATGCCGGGAGCATATGTATCAGACTTATTTATGCTTTTCTTGCTACTCAATTTTATTTCCACACGTTATCTTCAATTTAGTCATTTTGAGCAGCCCTGGCTCAATGCCGGGTTGCGTTTCCATGCGAGTCCCCGAGTTGCGTTTCTTATTCACTCTATCTTTTCATCTCTGCTCTACCTGCAACTTGTTGCTTTTTTGGTATTCGAGTCACAAGAATCAAAGAGTAGAGCTGCAAATATTTGGCCACTTAGAAACAATCATAGTAACGCAGCCCACCACTTAGCCGAGAAGACAAAACAGAGAACAAAAGTAATAAGCACTCTACTCGGTTCCTGCACTTTTTCTTCCTTAGCGGTTTTCTTGTGCTCATTGACCTTTTGCTTGTTCTCTTGCTTGCCATGAAGCCGGGTTTCGGACAGCAGCAGAGTCGAAGAGTTGGCATATAGGTTTAGACACAGTACTCAATACGCTTATGAGTTTCGAAGTGAAGCAACCGAGTAGACAAACAGTAAAGCCGAGTAAAAACACTTATAGCAATTTTGGACGAGGGCAGTCCCCGAGAATGATTTCACATTGCAGAGTAGAATTTCAACTCGGATAAGAGGGTACATACACATTTTTGCTTACGAATGAAAACGACGGAGTAGAGCTACATTCCAGGGGCGCTTGGTTTCCTCTCCAGCTTTATCTGCCATGTTCGCCTGCGATGGGCGCACATCTACAAGGTAGTACGCATCATTGTGTAGCGCTTTGCTCACAATGAAAGGCCCTTCCCATGGAGGAGACAACTTGTGCATCCCGGCTGTGCGCTGCACAAGCCTAAGTACCATGTCTCCTTCTCGGAATACCCTTGGGTTCACCTTTCGGCTATGATAACGCCGCAGGTTTTGCTGGTAGATAGCCGAACGCGACAGAGTCAGCTCTCTTGCTTCTTCAAGCAGGTCAACGTCGTCTTCTCGAGCTTCTCTCGCCTCCACCTCAGTGTAGAGGGCTACTCGGGGGGAGTCATGCTCTAAGTCTATTGGCAACACGGCCTCAGCCCCGTATACCAAGAAGAATGGCGTGTAGCCGGTTGACCGGTTAGGGGTAGTCCTTAGACTCCACAACACTGCTGGCAACTCTTCTAGCCAACACCCAGGTGTTTTCAGCAGCGGCTCAATCAGCCTTGGCTTTATGCCTGCCAGTACCATACCATTTGCTCTCTCAACTTGCCCATTGGAGGCAGGGTGCGCGACTGACGCAACGTCTAGTCGGATATGCTTATCTCTGCAGAATCGCACCATTGCCCCCTCTGCGAAATTGGTGCCGTTGTCGGTGATGATGCTATGCGGGTAGCCATATCTCATGATCACATCCTTCACGAATTTCACAGCTGTGACCCCATCGCACTTCCGAATAGGCTTCACTTCAATCCACTTGGTGAACTTGTCCACCATGACCAAGATGTGTGTCATATTGCCTTTAGCCGGCTTGAAGGGGCCAACCATATCCAAGCACCAAACAGCAAACGGCCATGTGATAGGAATTGTTTTCAACTCGGAAGCAGGCATGTGAATCTTACTTGCGAACATCTGGCAGCCATTGCACTTCCTCACAATATCTTCAGCTTGCTGCAGTGCAGTGAGCCAATAGAAGCCATGCCGAAAAGCTTTCTTGACCAAAGCCCGAGATGAGGCGTGATGCCCACACTCCCCTTGATGTATCTCCACCAGAATTTCTTCTCCCTCTTCCGGGCTCACACAACGTTGCAGCACGCCAGTGGCACTTCTCTTGTGCAGCACATCTCGGACTATAGTGTAGCCCTTGGACCTTCTCTGAATCTGTCTCGCAGTCACCTCATCTTCAGGTAAAGTGCCGTCCCTTAGAAAGGATAATATGGGCATAGCCCAACTCGGTGTCTCCCGTATGGGAAACACTGGTTCGTCCAGTTCCATTGGGGCAGGCTCTTGTGGTTGCTCAGGAGGAGTAGGAGCGCTTCTCTGCAGCCCAGATCGATTGGCGAGAACCTCTTCAATGAATGCGACAGCCTCCGGGTTGAGGGCGGCAGTCCTCGAGTAAGGAATGGCAGTCCCCGGGTAGGGAGTGGCAGTCCCCGAGTAGGAAGTGGCAGTCCCCGAGTAGGGAACGGCAGTCCCCGGGTTTCCTGCAGCACTCTCCCAGTCAATCTCCATTGGATCAGATTCCTCACTTGGCAGAGAGGGAACGAAAATGGATTCCGAGTTGGGGGAAGGCTTGATGGATGGCTTCCTCAAATGCTCCAAGGCAATCCCTGCCGGGATGGACTGCCGAGAAGATCCCAACTTGGATAGCTCGTCTGTTGCTTCATTCTCTGCTTGGTGAATGTGCTGGAACTCACAGCCTTCGAAGAATCCAGTCATAGACTGCACCAGGAAGCGATACGATGCCATATTGGCATCCAGAGCATCCCAAGTGCCCGAGACTTGCTGCACCACCAGATCTGAATCTCCATAGCATATAATGCGCTGCACTCCAACCTCCTTGGCTACTCGCAAGCCATGAACCACTGCCTCATACTCTGCAACATTGTTGGATGCCTTGAAATGGATCTGCAACACATACTTGAGTTGATCTCGCTTGGGTGACGTGAGCACGACACCAGCACCAAGGCCTTCCTTCACTTTCGTGCCATAGAAATGCATCCTCCAATAGTTGGAAACTGGAGCAGGATGTTCATACTGCATCTCGGCCCAGTCCACAAGAAACTCCGCCAGGACCTGAGACTTGATGGCTTCTCTTCTCGTATACGCGGGAGCATACGCTGCTAGCTCGATTGCCCATTTGGCTACTCTGCCACTCGCCTCCTTGTTACCCATGATATCCGAGATGGGAGCAGAACTCACGACAGTGATGGGGTGCTCCTGGAAATAATGTTTCAGCTTCCTGGCGCCTAGGTACACACCATATGTCATCTTCTGGTAGTGCGGATAGTTTTGCTTGGAGCTGGACAGCACTTCACTGAGGTAATACACTGGGCGCTGCACACTCTTGCCTTCTTCTTCTCGCTCCACCACTATCACCATGCTGACTACTCGGTTAGTCGCAGCAATGTACAGCAGCATAGGCTCCTTGGGTAGCGGACTAGCCAAGACGGGAGCGCTAGCCAGCATTGCTTTCAGCTCATTGAATGCCACGTCCGCTTGCGGAGTCCAGACAAACTTGTCACTTTTCTTCATCAGCTGGTATAGAGGCAGGGCCTTCTCGCCCATTCGGCCCAGAAACCGGCTCAGAGATGCCAAGCAACCTGTGAATTTCTGCACATCCTTCAATGATCTCGGCAAAGACATGCTCTCAATAGCTTTTATCTTTGAGGGATTGGCTTCAATGCCCCGACTAGAAACCAGAAAACCGAGTAGCTTTCCAGCCGGTACACCAAAGGTGCACTTACTCGGATTCAGTTTCATTTTGTACTTGCGTAGGTTAGCAAAGGTTTCCTCCAGGTCGGCAAGCAGAGTATGTGTTTCATTCGTTTTGATGACAATGTCATCTACGTACACCTGCACATTCTTGCCGAGCTGGTCGTGCAAGCATTTCTGCATGCATCTCTGATAGGTTGCACCCGCATTCCTCAAGCCAAAACACATGACACGATAGCAATAAGCCCCGTACGGGGTAATGAAAGCAGTCTTTATTTGATCAGCAGGATTGAGTGCAATCTGGTGGAAACCAGAGTAGGCATCTATGAAAGACAGCAGTTCACAACCAGCAGTGGAATCGATCACCTGATCGATGCGAGGTAGCGAGAAAGGATCCTTGGGGCATGCCTTGTTCAAATCGGTGTAGTCGACACACATGCGCCATGCAGTGGCAGCCTTGGGATCCTCCTTCTTCTTCTCGACCATGACCGGGTTGGCTAACCAATCCGGGTGCATCACCTCCATGATGAAGTTACTTATCAGCAGCTTGGTGATCTGATCACCGATGGCCTTCCTTCTCTCATCTCCGAAACGGCGCATAGCCTGCTTCACTGGCTTGGCGTCTGGACGCACATGCAAAGAGTGCTCAACCAACTCCCTCGGGACTCCTGGTAGATCTTCGTTAGTCCAGGCGAATACATCCTGATTCTCACGGAGGAAGTGGATGAGCTCGCTTTCCTATTTCTCCGCCAACCCGGAACCAATGATGGCTACGCGGTCGGGGAACTCGGGGTCGACCTGGACTGTCTTGGTCTCCTTGGCAGCTTGGAAGGCAGTACCATGCTGGGTACTCGGCACACCTTGTGCACCAGCTTGTGCGGACTGAGCCAAGGCCACCACCTCGTACATCTTCTTCTTCTCGGCCTCGATCACCATCGACTCTGCCAGCTTGGAGCTAGCTGAGGCACACTCCATGGACTTCTTGTAGTCGCCAGCGATAGTGATTATGCCGTTGGGACCAGGGATCTTCATCTTCAGGTATGCAACATGAGTAGAGGCCATGAACTTGCTCAGAGCAGGCCTGCCGAGTAGAGCATGATAGGGACTCTGGTGATCAACCACTTCAAACTGCAGGCGCTCTGTGCGACAGTTCTCCCGGGTACCGAATAGCACATCTATCCACACTCGGCCAATCGGGTTGCACGAGATCCCGGGCACAATGCCATGGAAGGTGGTCTTGCTGGGCAGCATCATGTTCTCGGCCAGGCCGAGCTTCTCGAGTGTGTCCTTGTACACAATGTTGATGCTGCTGCCGTTGTCGATTAGCACCTTGCTGAACCTCACATTCTTCTCGGGACCCAGAAAGGTAGGATCCAGCACCAAAGCGTAAGTACCCGGGTTGGGCATCACCTTGGGATGATCTACTCGGGACCACCTGATCTCCTGGTCGCACCAGTACATGTAGTGAGGAACAGCAGGAATCACTGCATTGACCTACATGGCCCGCCTGTGCTGTGATTGCTTGTCGACTGCCTCAGAAGTGAAGATCATGTAGCTCTCATGGTGCTCTTGGTACTGATTGGAGCCATTGCCCCCATTGTTGCCATTGTTGTTGTTGTTGCCCTGATAGTTGTTGTTGTTGCCTCTGTTGTTGTTGTTGCGGTTGTAGTTGTTGTTGTTGTTGCGGTAGCTCTCGTTGTTGAAGTTGTGGTTGGCTCCTAAAGCCACCTGGTTGACATTCTCTCTTCTCGGGTACACTGGCGGCCGAGCTGCGAATAGGCTGAACAGTAGCATTGGCGGCTGGCAGGGGAGGAGGAGGAGGCAAGCCATCACTCTTGATCACATCCCACCATTCGCATTGCCGAGTAGTGTGGTTAGCAGGCCTCGAGGGGTGGTGAGTGTGAAAGCTGCATGGGCCATCCTTCATGTCATCAAAGACAAACTTCTTCGGCTGCTCGGAGTTCCCGCTACCCGACTGAGCAGTACGGAACGGTTTCTTGTTGCCTTGGCCCTGGTTCTGGTTCTGCCCGTAGGCTCCAGCAGGTTTCTGCCTTTGGCCACCACCGCCTCCGACATTCACTGCATTCACCTCTTCAGGATCATACCGAGTGTCTACTCGGCGCTTGTTGCGGAACTCGTTGCGCTTGCCGCTATTGAAGTTTCTTCTCGGCTCAGAGGAGTCCATCAGCGGCTGAGTAGGATCACCGAGTGCGTACTGATCCGCAATCTTGATGGTCTCCGCCAGAGTGTTCGGCATCTCCCTCTGCAATCTCTGCCAAAGCATGCTGCCATGTCGGCAACCCTGCGCAAACCAGGTAATGGCCTGTGCTTCATTCACACCCTCACAGGTGTTCCTCAGCGTGCTCCACCGAGTAAGGTACTCGCGGTCTGTCTCGTCTTCCCGCTGCCTACAAGCTGACAGCTGCTGTGGCCTATTCGGTCTCTTGTATGTACTCGTGAAGTTGCTGATGAAGGCATCCGAGAAGTCCAGCCAGCAGTTGATGCTGTTCTTGGGCAAGTTGTTGAGCCAAGTGCGAGCTGGACCCTCTAGCATCTGCGGCACATAGCGCACCGCCCATCTCCTGTTGCCATTCGCGATATGGACCGCGGTGACATAGTCATTGAGCCAATCTTCAGGCTTGGTGCTGCCGTTGTAGCTCTTGGTGCCCCTTGCAAGCTGGAAGCCCTTCACGGAAGGCTCGTTCATGATGCGCGGGCCAAAGCACTCGGGGCCAGGAGGACCCGTGCTCTCAAGCCGCGCAGACAAGCTGATACGGTCCAGCTGGTGCCTTGCATCTCCAGGCGCCAACACGCGCTCGCCAACACGGTCATGAATGTCATAACCAGCCATCTCCATAGCCGAGTAGCCATCATCATACCTATCCACCTGCACAGCAACGGGCTGCACCACCGGGTTGGCGACTGGCGCCACTGCACGCGTCTGCTGCCTCTGCCGAGTAGGCTGAGCTGCGGGTTGCCGAGAAGGACCTGGACGTGCACCATCTCGGGCCTGGCTTTGAGCTTGATGGGCTTGAGAGCCTGCTCTTGCAGCGTTGTGTTCCTGACCGGACTGCTGCGGCACAGCGCGCTGTTTCGCGGCAACAGTCGGGTCGTACACCTGCATTTGCCTGTCTCGGCCTGAACGTCCACTGCGGCTCTTCTCGCGTTTAGGATGCGGGGACGAGGCCTGATCGTTAGATCTGGCCGCGTGCGAGTGCACGATCTACGACGCCCCGGCACCCGGGTTGGCCTTCCGGAACTCCTCGTTTTGCCTAGCGGCCTCCAACACCAACTCGTTGAGCCTCTCCTGCTGCCTGAGACGCGCGTCGCCGTCGAGACGCGGCAACTCGGCAGCCACGGCCTCTGCAGCTCTGAGCGTCTTGGCGGGCGTGCTGTACCTTGGCCTTGTGGAGGTGTTCGCGGTAGCGGACTGCGCGGGAACCTCCGCAACCGTAGCCATCTCGACACCCAAGTTGCGCCGAGTGCCACCTACTCTGCTAGCCCTCCTGGCGACTGGCGTGAAGCCGTGAGCCTTGTTGTACTCGAGCTGATCTAGGCTCAACTCCAACCTCACCTTCTCCAACTCCGCCTGCTCGGCAAGCAACTCCAAGCGTTGCCGCTTGAGCTGCTCCCGCATGGCTAGAAGCTCGACGTCGGTGGGAGTAGGCATACAAGGTCGCGCAGCCGACGCAGGAATGATCGTAGAGGTGGAAGGTGGCAAGTTGCTCTCCCTCTCGTAGGGCCGGTGAGTCCTGCCACCAGCAGCCGGTTCATCAAGATCCTCGATGACGGCCGCAGCGCCAGTAGCAGCTGCGCCAGTGTTTGCCGCCAAGCCCGTCACCATCACCTCAGCGCAGCTCGCAGAGCTGCATGCGGGCCTTCCGCGAGCAGCAATCACCGCGGGAGGATCCTCCGCGTCATGCACCAGCTCGGGGTATGCGCTGTTGGCGACGGTGGCGACGTAGACAAGGTGAGAGCCGAAGGAGATCACCGAGCCGCCCTCCGGCATGGCCATGCCGCCGAAACAGCCGGCGTTGTCGGTGACGAAGTCGAAGGAGCCGAATCTGTGGACAAGGCCACAGACCACGCGCTCCGCAGAAGAAGATCCCGTCCGAACAGAAACTCCAGCCAGCGCCGCTGGTTGCCCCACGGTGGGCGCCAACTGTCGTGGTGGTGTCACGGCAGATGCCATGGGATGGCTAAAGATGTGGGGACGAAGGACGCTGGAGGTGCTCGGGGAGGGATCACGCGACGAGTAGCCGCGTGAGGTACGAAGTAAACACGGCAAACAACACGATCTACCCAGGTTCAGGGCCCTCGTGAGGAGGTAAAACCCCTACTCCTGCCTTTCTCTCTGTATTTAGATGTCTCACCGAGTAGCCACAGTACAAAGGGTATCGCTACCGAGTAGCCGCTCTCCTCTCTCCAAGATGAACTAGGTCAAGAACTTAGGGTTTCTAGGGTTTATGCACGGCCCAGTATGCAATGCCTCACGCAGGAGGCGGCGGGGCACCTTATATACGTGGTGCCCAGCCCGATACGTCCAAGCATGGACAAGTGTCGACATAGTGTGCACATCGTCCTTCTTCCGGGTTCCCGCTGACAGCTTTGGTTCCTAATCTTGGCTGCATCTAGAAAGTCGTTGGGCAAAACTAGGGGACAGACTGGTATCACTGTGCCAAACACAGAGTAGGCCCCCCTTATCCTGCCACAGCCTGCTTCCATGCTGTCACTGTCAGGCAGGCCGGTCCCAGATGAACAGTAGTTCGAATACTGCCAAGTACGGACCCAGGATACGCGGGATCCTGTGTCAGAATGGCTCCTTTGACTTTCTGGCCCGAGTAGGTTCCCGCCAATTTTACTCGGGCCACCTCTTCTACTCGAAGAGACAGAACTTGCTTGATATCTCCTTCTGGCCATCTTGAGGTGAGACCGAGTAGCAGTCTGCCGGGTAGGGGGTACCGGGTAGTCGGCTACTCGACCAAACCTCTCTTCTGTTAGCTGCTTTTTCCACTTGACTTTACCCTACTCGGGGGTAACCCCCCGACAGCAGGCCACACCTCTTACCCCCCAGTACCCCTTTCCATCACCAACTCAAGCAGTAGGCCACTGGTTCTGTTCCCCCAGCGCAGCAGGAGGTGCAGGGTTCAAATCCCACCCCCTGCACAATTAACAAACTTTTTTATTTTGCATTGTTTGGTCACAGCAATTTCAAAGAATCACAACTAGGCCCTTTTAATTAAATCTAGACCCCTGAAATAATTTTTCCTAAGTCCCTAATGGGTTAAAAATGGCAGATTTGCACTATATTTTGTAAATTGCATAATAAAATCATTTTAACTCCAAATCCAACATTTTTGATATGTTTTCAATACCAAATTAAATGATCTATCCAAATATAAAATTTGTTTACTGTTTTGAATATTTTAAATTGGTGCAATATTTGCAAACTTGTCAAATTCACTTAAACTTGCAAAATTCATAACTTGGGCATAAAAATTCCAAATTCAACAAACTAAATATGTTTTCCAATAAACTTTTCATGTACTTTCCAAATATAAATTTTGTTTGCTGTTTTGAATAATTTAAATTGCTGAAAACAACTGTTTCTTGTTTAATGCATTTAAAATTGCCAAAATAATAACTTGCTCATTTTAAATCCAATTTCCACAAATGAAATATGTTTTCCATGCAAAATTAAACCCTCTTTCCAAATATAAACTTTTTTTTCTGTTTTGAATAATTAAAATTGGTTAAATGATTTAAACCTTGTTTAATTCATTTAATATTGTTAAATTTATAACTTGATCAAAACAAATTCTTTTGGGGCATATAAAATATGTTTTCAAACCATAAAAGCATAACATTTTTAAATATGAATCTCACTTAATGTTTTGCACAAATAAAAATTCAAATAAGTTCATGTTTGAATTAAATTCATTTAATTCTTGCTTAAACTTGTTTAATTCATAAATAATTTATTTGAAACCCTTTTTCAACAAGTGAAACATGTATTCCAACTAAAATCTTGTTTTCTTTTCAAATATAAACTTGGTGATCTGTTTTGAACAATTTAATTTGATGAAAACAACAAATGCTTGTGTGACACCTTTAAGTAACCAAAATTTCCTAACTTAATGAATGAATTTCCAAACTTGTTAAACCATATTTCCATTTGGTTCTATTGTTGTTATTTTGCTGTTTTCCTCATCCATGCATCATGCTAATCCACTTTCACATGTTGCTTAGTTGTAAAACAATTAATTCAACCATAATTCATGGGCTCTTCATATGCAATCCAATTGCATATGGGTCCATTTAATCCTGTTTCTATCTTGTCAACTAGTTTATTTTGATGCAACCATTAACTTGACATGCATCATCTTTGATTGTGCACAATGCCATGATAATGATTGTTTATATTTCTGCCTTGTTTGTTTGCTTCTTCTCGGATAAACGACGACGTTGAGACCGACGATACTTACGACACCCCTTCTAAGGAGTTAGCTCAGTACCAGGCTACTGGGTTTTGCAGGCAAGTTATCACTCACATGAACCATTGTGTTCCTTTCAACATTGGTTACCGATACTTTCCGTTGTCTATTTCTGCTAGCCTTAGTAGTAGTTGTTTCTGTTACGAACCTATCACATGTATCCTTTATCCCTGATATTGCCTCACCTCCATACCTATAACCTTTTGTTTGAGCCCGTGTCTTACTAGCATGCTTAGGTTGTTTTGCTCGAGTCTGTTACCCGTTACTTTCAGTTACTATATCGTATTTATGTTCTGGGGGCTCGATGTTTAATCAATCAATCAATCATGAAAATGTTACTATTAATAATAAATTTGATGATAAGGCACCGGCAGGAGGCCCTTGTGGTTTTGAGGCCTGCTAGTGTCGACCCTAATAGGAAAAGGGTCTTGTCTACTGATCCATGATGAGCGCACTACCCGCATGTGGGAAGCGAGTATGGGCGCCCCCCTCAATTTGACTCGATTCGCATCTCGTCCAAATCGCCTCATTTAGTTCGGGTTTTCCATTTGCTGCATGCATGATCTTGCGAGCCCTTGGTACCCGGGTGGAACTTTCGTAGTCGGCATATAGGGGGACACGGTCTTAGAGTGCTATGAGGGTCCATTTTCTTCTGGGCTCGATTAGCCGTGCGCCCAAGGTTCTTTGGGCTTGATGCGAAGAAGAGTTGAGTTGTGTTGAGTGCCCCGCTTGGTGGAAGGGCCTTTCCATCTGGCGGGTTATTCATGCGTGTACGGCCAAATTGGTGCAACCCTGCAGGGATAATCTTCTCGAGAAGCCGTGTTTTCCGCGGTTATGGATTACTTGGTGAAAGTACTGGCTAACAAGTACTCAGGACAACTTAAACCTAATGATTAACAACCTTACACCCACTGATTAACAATTTGACTAGTAATAGGCTTATTGACACAATAATCTGAACCATCATTATTTCAACTGTGTGAGTTATCCTCGGATTGCTTCTTTGGATAAGGGGCGAAATCCAGGATGGGTTTGTTTGAAGTTATCTTTCAGTTGGTTACAATCCTCGATCTTATCTCCTTTCTGTTAGCCGGAAGTGGTAATAACTCTGTAGTTGTTTAGAGCAGCCAATTGCAGCATCTTTTATATCCATTTCCTTCCGTTGAACCCAAAGCATCTGTGCTTGGTGTTGACGGGTTACACTTTGGTGAACTGTGAGTCTTGCTTGCCAGTACGTTTATGTACTGACCCCTTTGGGGCTGTGGTTTCCGCAGACCTACGTTTCCGAGGATCTACATGGTGGCTACTACGTGGAGTATGACGAGACTGCTGACGAGTAGCTAGCGGACCCGGGCAGGATCCGAGACTTCGTGGATGGGCTCCGTCTTTTCGTTTCGGCCTCTTAGGCCTATTTGGTTCTTGTCTGTACTCAGACATGTTGAATGCTTCCGCTGTGATGTAATGATGTATTGTTGGGGCATGTGCCCTCTGAATGATTGTATTTGCTATCTCTGCTCTAATGAGAGCTATTTGCAAGTTATTTCAACCTTTTGTGTCGTAGAGATCTGTTGTGATATCTTTTGTTCAAAGCTGTTGACGTACCATGTGTGATTGGTATGAAGTACGTCGACAGTAGTGCCTTTGATCTCTAGTGGATAGTTTACATCGACGATGGAATAGCAGGGCTTGTGTTGTCGCGCATAAGCGCAGGCCTACCAGGAAGCTGGGACGTGGGAGCAGTTATGCCCCATAATCCAAGCATCTGCTATCCAGTTCGTACGGTGAGTATCCCCTAGAAATCAGGGTGCGACAGTTGCTACTCGTTACTTGTCACTTAGGGTGTTAACCTAGTTGCACATTTAGATAACCAAGCTTTTACTTTTCCTAATCCACCATTAAAATTGAAAAAGGAGTAAAATTTGTAGGTCACCTATTCACCCCCCCTCTAGTTGACCATCTTGCACTTTCAATTGGTATCAGAGCATCGGCTCTTTTATCGGGCTTAACTGCCTAAGAGTACAATGGTCAACGAGGATGATCCCGGATCTACTAAGGAGGAAATCGCCAGAATGGCTAACACTATAACTAACCTTGAGACAACGGTGTGCACCATACAAACTCAGTTGTCTAAGGTTAGCTCTAGTGTTGGCTCGGACATGTCCTCCATGAAAAAGATGTTGGAGATCATAATGGGTAGACCTAAGGAATCGTCTCACTCTCCTCACGTCTCCGATGTGGATAGTTCGGATGAGGAAACAAATCCGTACATCTCCGAACTCGAAGAGAACATTGCCAAAGCTAAGGCTAAAGCCGCACAAAAGGCTAAAGCCAAAGCTAAGGAGAGTGACGGTGGTTCCAAGTCTCAAAAGGCTAATGGTTCGGGTTCGAATTCGAAAGTTCCACCAGCACAAAACTATGATTCTATCCACCCAATCGTTTCCATGCCACACATCCTTAATGTTGGAGCTCCACCCATCCTTAACACTAACGAGTTTTCCTCTTGGAAGTTTGAGATGGAATCTCACATTTCAGGATCGTGTACCGCATTATGGAGAAGTGTAGTTCATGGATTTCATCCTCATGACCCAAGCAATTTGACTCCAAGGGAGGACATAAAATCTCAACTCAACAAGACCGCACTTGTCATGATCCAAAAGGCTCTCCCAAGGGAGTACTTCACTCACATACTTAGTTGCAAGACCGCCAAGGAAGCTTGGGACAAACTTGACACCTTGCTCCAAGGAAATTCTAGCATCCAATCTTCCAAGTATGACATGGCCATTGACAACTCCGAGAACTTCGTCATGCATGAGGACGAGACCCCCGAAGAGCTATATAGAAGAGTTGTTGCTCTTGCCAACCAATTGAGGGACTTTGGAAAAGAAGAAATTTCCGATGAGTGGATCAAGAGGAAATTTGTCAAAGCAATTACCCCCTTTGAGAAGAATCTCGCCACTAGCATCCGAACAAGAGCGGATTACAATACCCTCAACTCAATTGGTGTTTTAAGTGAGTTCATAGCTATCTCCCTCTCATACAAGAGTGCGGACAATGCTCTTGCTCGCTCTCGTGGCCAAGGAGGAATACCCAATCTCGCTTTGAAGTCAAAGGCTATGGCTCGAATTGATGAGAGTGAAGGAGATGATGATGATGAGGAAGACTATGAGGACACTTACACCGGAGCTCACAAATGCATTGCTCTTGCGATGCATGGATATTGGAAGAGATGGGAAGCTCACAAGGCCGGATCTCCAAGGCCGCCACGAAACAAGAACTACAAGAAGAAGGGGGAGCGACCAAGGACATGCTACAATTGTGGTAGCGCAAACCACTTTGTCAAGGAGTGCCCCTTTGAGCCAAGAGAAGAAAACGAAGGCAAGCTTGTTAGCAAAAACAAGGCCAAGCCTCCTCAAAACAAGAACTTCTCTATAAGGGTGCCAAGGGCCCTCTATGTTCAAGACGGGGCGGTGCTCGAGACTTACATCTCCGGAGATGAAGGAGAAGATGAAGTAGGTGGAGTCGCTCACATCGCCATGGCCACCGCATCAACTCCTTCGATCTCCCTATTTGAATCCCCCAATGAGAGTGTTGCAACCCGACCTACGTGTCTTATGACAAAAGCCGATTCGGTATGCTCTCCTAACTCCAAGACCATTATCACTAACCCTCCTTCATTATTGGATTGTGTTGAAAATGTTTGCGAGGAGGATAGTGAGTCTAATGAGTTAGGCACATGGCTATCAAGCCTTAAAGGTGAGACTAAGGAAAAAGTGAATGCCCTTTTAAGGAAACTTGATGAGGCTAACACTCTTGTAGATGAAAAGGAGGAGATTATCTTGGCTTTGGAAAGCCATGAAGGCCACACTTGCAATGAACAAGAGCTTGAAAAAGCACTTGAAAATGAGTGTTCCCTTCGTGCCTCCCTTGAGGAGAAGTTATCTTGTCTTGAAGAAAACTTTTCCATAAGTGTCTCCATGCTTAGGAAGGAAAATGCTCAATCCCTTGCTATCATTAAAACTCTAGAACATGAAGAGTTGAAGCTAGGAATTGCTCACGAGGAACTTGTCACTCGTCATGAAAAACTCGAAAAGGAGTTCATGTCTCTTAAGGAAATTCATGACAAGTTGACCAAATCTCGTTACAATCTTCTAGCTCAACTATCTAACAAGCAAGTTGTGTCCACTTCATCTCCTAGCTCAAATGTCTTGTCTAGCTATTCTTGTGGTGCTACTAATCTTGTAGGAAGTGAGAAGAATCCCCATGAGAATGCTTCTCAACAAGTCAACAAGGGAAAGGAGGGACTTGGCTATGTAGCCAAGTCAAAGAAGAAGTATAAGAAGAAGAACAAGAAGAAAGCTACCTCTCCTTCACAAGAAGTAAGATTTGTGAAAGAGGGAGAGGTGGCAAAAATCAAGAATACCAACACCTTTGTGGGTGGTGATGCCTCTAGGGGGAGCACCAGTCACAATAACTTTGCCGGGAAATACAATCCATCTTATGTTCTTATGAAATCTAGAGATGGTCATGTATATGCTAAATATGTTGGTACTTCTTATGGTGATGATTATCACTGGAGTATTTGGGTGCCTAAGACCCTTGTCACTAACATGAGAGGACCCATTCAAAGATGGGTCCATAAATCAAGAAACTAATATTGTAGGGAAGTGCTTCCGGGTCGAGCAAATGGACGGTGGATAGTGGTGCATCCCAACATATGACCGGAAGCAATGACGCAATGAGTGATCTTCAACCTCCATTACCTCACCTCAATTGCGTCAGTATTGGTGATAACTCCGAATTAAAGGTATTGGGACGAGGCAAGGTACCAATCTCAAATGACTTGTCAATTGAGAATGTTCTTCTTGTTGAGTCCCTAGGCTATAATCTCATCTCGGTTCTTCAACTTGCTAAGAGTGGTTTTACCTCTTTCTTTAAGAAGGAGAATGTGATTGTCACTTGGGAGACGACTCTTAAAGTAGCCTTCGTTGGGCATGTCGAGAACTGCATGTATGTAGTGGACTTCTCTAAAGGAGACACGTGTGCCGCGACATGCCTAATGGATAAAGTTGATGTGGGTTGGCTATGGCATCGCCGGTTAGCCCACACCAATATGAGAACGTTGCATGACCTTCAAAGTGGCAATCACGTTCTAGGACTAACAAATGCTAAATTTGCCAAAGACCGTGTGTGTAGCTCTTGCGTCTTAGGAAAGCAACATGGAGAAGCACACCCCACCAAGACAAACATCACCACCTCAAGGATCCTCGAGCTCATTCACTTGGACCTCTTTGGTCCCCTATCATATGATAGCCTTGGGGGCAAAAAGTATTGTTTGGTGATTGTGGATGACTATTCACGATATTGTTGGGTGTACTTCTTCAAGAGGAAGAGAGACTCAAAAGCGGGTCATCGAATTGATCACTTTGGTGGAACGCCAACATAATACGAGTATCATGGCTATCCGAAGTGATAACGGCTCCGAGTTCAAGAACTACACCGTGGAGGGATTTCTTAGTGAGGAAGGAATTGCTCATCAATACTCTACTCCCTACACCCCTCAACAAAATGGTGTGGAGGAGAGAAAGAATCAGACTCTTATGGATGCGGCTCGAACCATGATTGCGGAATTCTCTTCTCCATATAATTTTTGGGCCGAGGCCGTCTCCACCGCTTGCCATGCTAGCAACCGATTATATCTCCGCAAGATCTTGAACAAGACCCCTTATGAGATTCTCACGGGCAAGAAGCCGGATGTATCATACTTCAAGGTCTTTGGTTGCAAGTGCTTCATTCGCAAGAGAGGTAAACGCTTGTCAAAGTTCGAGACTAAATCCTATGAGGGTATCTTTGTTGGTTATGCCACAAACGCTCACGCCTATAGGGTCTACAACAAGTCCACCGGACAAGTTGAAGAAGCTATAGACGTGGTGTTTGATGAGGATAATGGGTCCCAAGGGGGCCGTATAGATCATGGTTTTGTAGGAGATGCAATTCCTCCCATCGTCATACGAAGAATGGGGATTGGTGAAATAATCCCCATTGAGGGACACCGGATGACGGAGGGAGAAGGACTATGCTCCACTCAAGTGGAGCCATTGACTACATCCATTGATAACCAAGCTACCCAACAAGATGCACCAACCCCTCATGCTTCACCTCAAGGCCAAGCTAATAAGCAAGGCCAAGCTCATGATGAAGGCCAAGCTCATAATGAAGAACAAGATACTCATGATGATGATACTAGACACTTAAGGGATCCATCTCCCGTCAATGATCAAGATCAAGGTGGACATATCACCGATGATGAAGGTGATGATCAAGTTCTATCGAAGGAAACTTTGGAGGAGATGCTAGCTCGTAGAGCAAAGAGGAGGCTAGATAATCTTGCTCGTGCCGGTCACACGGAGGACATGATTCTTGGTCAAGTTCGTGGAAGGGTCGTCACAAGGAGGCAACTAGCGGACTTTAGCAAAGCTCATGCATTCGTCTCTCACATTGAGCCTAAGAAGGTCTATGAAGCTCTTGAAGATCAAGATTGGCTTGAAGCAATGCATGATGAACTCAATAACTTCGAGCGCAACAAAGTGTGGAAGTTGGTGCCAAGACCCAAAGATTGCAAGAACGTCATCGGCACTAAGTGGATCTTCAAGAACAAACAAGACAAGGACGGCATCGTCATCCGCAACAAAGCTAGATTGGTAGCTCAAGGCTTTTCTCAAGTTGAAGGTGTCGACTTTGGTGAAACATTCGCTCCCGTTGCTCGTCTTGAATCCATTCGCATCTTACTTGCTTATGCTTCTCATCATAACTTTAAGTTGCAACAAATGGATGTGAAAAGTGCATTTTTGAATGGTCCCATCCACGAGTTGGTCTATGTCAAGCAACCTCCGGGTTTCGAGGATCCCAACCACCCCGATCATGTCTATAAACTTGATAAGGCGCTCTATGGACTTAAACAAGCTCCACGTGCGTGGTATGAGCACCTTAAAGAGTTTTTGGTTGATCGTGGGTTTAATGTTGGTTTAATCGATCCCACCCTTTTCACCAAAAAGGTTGGAGGTGACTTGTTCATATGACAACTCTATGTGGATGATATCATTTTTGGTTCTACTAACGTTGCATTCAATGATGAGTTTTGCAAGCTTATGACGGACAAGTTCGAGATGTCTATGATGGGAGAATTGGAATATTTTCTTGGCTTTGAGATCAAGCAATATCCGAAGGTACTTTCATCAAGCAAGCCAAGTATACTCAAGACATGCTCAAGAGATTCAACATGCATGAAGCTAAACCTATGAAGACCCCCATGTCCACGACCATTGACTTGAAACCCGACCCGGATGGTAAAGAGGTAGATCAAAAGTTATACCGCTCCATGATTGGCTCTTTGCTCTACCTTTGTGCATCTAGACCCGACATCATGTATAGCGTAGGTAAATGTGCAAGGTTTCAAGCCTCTCCGAGGCAAAGTCATTTTGAAGCGGTTAAGCGCATCTTTCGATATTTAGTTCATACCCCCAACTTTGGTCTTTGGTATCCTAAGGGTTCAAGCTTTCAGCTCATTGGATATTCGGATGCGGACTATGCGGGAGAGAAGACGGATAGGAAATCCACATCCGGAGGATGTCAATTCCTTGGACGCTCATTGCTGTGTTGGTCATCTAAGAAGCAAAACTGCATTGCTCTCTCTACCACCGAGGCCGAATACATATCCGCGGCGAGTTGTTGTGCTCAATTACTTTGGATGCGGCAAACATTGAGAGATTATGGCATCGTCTTCGACAAAGTTCCTCTCCTATGCGACAATGAGAGTGCCATCAAGATTGCCTACAATCCCGTTCTTCACTCCAAGACGAAGCACATTGAAATAAGGCATCACTTTATTCGGGATCATGTTGAGAAGGGTGATATTGATCTCTCATATGTGGCAACCAAGGATCAACTCGCGGATATCTTCACGAAGGCCCTTGACGAACCAAGATTTCGGGGTTTGAGGAATGAACTAAATGTGATCGATGCGTCTAACTTCTCTTGAACCCTTGCATAAGTACCTTCACTATATGTGCTATCTAGTCTAGATGTAGGCATGGACATAGGGGGAGCGTAGTTCAACTCATGAACGAACACTCCACCTATCATACACAAAACAATCAAAACGTCATGCATATCTAGTCAATATGTGACTTATTGTGCTTAAAACGTGAGTTATACTTTTGAGTCCAAGATACATCTTCGCGGCTCCTTGGTATCACTCAAACACGGTGTCTTCGGCCACCAACTTTTTCCTTTGAATTTCTAGTTGATGTGTTCCTCGTGATTGTGCGTTTGTTTGTGTCTTTTTGCATTTTTGGAGTCTCACGACTTGTTCCATCTTCCACAAAACTCGGATGGCGTTGGCACTCCGGAATTTCCGGCTTAGGACCGGAATATTCCGGCCCTCAGACGTTTGTCCCAGAAATTTTGCCAAATTTCGCTATGCCCGCTCGCAGAAGGCACACCGGAAATTTCAGCGGAAATTTCCGGGGGCCCGGAATATTCCGTGTCTTAAGCCACGGAAATTTCCGGAGTTCAATTTGGACTCGAATTATCCCCCAACTATCCAGCGTGCCCGCTCGCAGAAGGCACACCGGATATTTGGGCGGAATATTCCGGCCCAAATTTCCGGACCCCGGAATATCCGGGATTTATACCGGAAATTTCCGGTGCCCTTGGTCTGGGGCTATATAAGGACTACGCGAGGGAGCAGTTCCAGATTGCTTCCCTCCCCTCGTCTCAACTAGCCCCCAGCCGCCGCCGCCGCCTCCGAGACTTCCGGGAGGCCCATTCGCCTCCCCTCCTCATCCTCTCCTCATCCCTTGCGGATCAAGAGACCGCGCGTCCGTTCCTGTTCATGGATCCCGGTATGTGTCCGTTTTCTCCGCAATTTTGGGTTGAGTAGATGCGTTGTTCCTCTATCTAGTATTCTTCATGGTCTAGCATGGTTCTTTGCTCGCGCAAGTACCACCTATTCTCCAGGATTCATCCTTGTACTAGATTCCTCGTTCTAGATTCATTATAGGCCCAGATTCAGATCTGGATTCGAAAATCCCGAAGGCCGGAAATTTCCGCCCAGGGCCGGAATTTCCGCACCCCGGAAATTTCCCCTGAGGCCAGAATTTCCGTCCTCCGGAATTTCCGTGTCCATGACCGGAATTTCCGGCCTGTACTGAATCCTGAACAGAGCTCCACTTTATTCCATTCCACAATTCGTGAGCCCCCGTTTCTTATTTTTGTTTGTTTTTCTTTGTATCTTCTCTGCCTTCCTCGCAGATGGTTCAAGCTCTAGGCCCGGCAAGTTGGTTAGCTCTCGCAAACGACTCCGTCACCTGACGGAAAATGATGAGGGGACTTTTGTTGGGGACAATGAAACTCGCCGGCGTGCGAGAGATGCTCAGAGAGACTATGAGCAGGAACGTGATGCTGACAGGGCTGCTCGCAGGGGTGGCAGACAGCAAGGCAAGGCCACTCTCAACGTGGGCACCATGCCCATCGCAGAGTTTAAGGCATGGCGTGCCAAGGCTTGGTACACGGAGGGTACTCAGGACCCCACCATTGATACGTGCTTTTGGCACGTTGAGCAGGAGACCCTATTCAAGCAGGTGTACACCGTGATGAGCAAACCAGTGTGCCCCATGAAGGTGATCAACTTTGCTCATCTGGCTGCCAACCCCGACTACTTCAACCACTCTGTTCAGCTAGCTGAGATACTTGGTCTGCGTCCGCTTATGGAGACTAGATGCTCCTACAATACCACCTTCATCCAGCAGTTCTATGCTACTCTTGTCATTGATGATTCTGAAGAGATTGGGATGTCTTGGATGTCTGGCCCTCACCTGCTCACCGCCAACTTCCATGACTTTGCCACTGTGCTTGATTATCCTTTTGCTGGCCTCAACACTCCACAGGGTCACCGCATGCACATCCATGGGGAAGAGTATGAGAAGAACAGGCTAGCTGAGCTCTATGGTCCTCGAGGTACAATTGGATCGGCTAAAGGTCTCTTCGCCGTCTATGATATTCTTCTGCGCATGCTCAGGGAGTCCATTGCTCCGAGTGCGGGAAATAATGATGCTATTCGTGGTGGCTTGGTCAACCTTATGTACCACGCCTACTTGACCTTCTCTGAGAGTGATATGACTGACATGAAGGCTCACAGGATTGATGTGATGGACTTAATCTTCAATGAGATCCACTATGCTCTCTTCCACCGCAAGGTGCCTCCATATGCTCCCTATATCATGAAGCTCATCAAGTCACTCTATCCTGAAGAACTCCGAGAGGACTTGGAGCTAGACTGTGAGGATCACAAGGACGTTACTCTCTACAAGAAGTCCGCCCACACTCAGCAGGCCGCTCATGATGTTGGTGCCACTGGACAGGGCCACAGGGATGCTCGCATGCGTCCTCCTCCTCCTGGAAAGATGAAACGCTCATGGCTTGTTCGTGCAGTTGAGAAGGTGCTGAGCATGAATGTCTGCATCCACAAGGAGAACTACACTGCCTATGTGGAGCGCCGCAGCATCTTAGAGAACCAGCACCACATCATGACTGCTCTTAACACTCCCACTGTGCCACCACTTCCTCGTCCCCGGATTGCATACAAGAACTGGAACAACCGTGACGTTGACTGGGATATCGGTGTTGATGATGATGAGGACATGGAGGATGTCCCTGCCAGTGAAGAAGAAGAGGAAGAGGAAGAAGAGGACACCCAGGCCTAGAGTTTGCTCCATGGGACGTAGCTCTCTCTCTTTTCTCTTTTTGGTGTCTTGATGCCAAAGGGGGAGAAAATCTAGATGATCGTGGGGATTTGCTTGGGAGGGTTTCTTTCGTTCCTTGTTGCCATTTCCGATTTTGTGCGTCTTTTTTGAACTTCGTTCTACCGTACTCGTTATTTGTGTTGAACTATTATTATTGGGAGGCATGTCTCCTATATATGCTATCTGTGATGTTTTCATATCCTGCATTGTTAGCTTACTTCCCCGCAAATACCCGTGTTGTCATCATTCACCAAAAAGGGGGAGATAGAAAGCTCATGATCCCTCTAATGATTTTGGTGATGATGATAACACGGATATCTCCTATCTAACAATGTGGTTTAGACTGTGCAGCTATTATCTCAGATGATCATTGTTATATCCTCGTCAAAAGATCAAAGAGAAGTTATATATTGTGGAATTACTGCCACCGGATTTTTCAGTATGCAGGGCGGAAATTCCGGATCTTAAAGGTCGGATTATCCGGCCCTCACACCGGAAATTTCCGGCCCCCTTTCTGGCTTCCACGAAAACGACTAAGTGTTTTTCTGCCCGCGCACAGAAGCCAGGGCGGAAATTTGCCCCGGAAATTTCCGGCCCAAAAATCCGGCCCTCAAGGACTTAGCAGAAATTGGACTACTACATGTTGCCCGCGCACAGAGATGGGGGCGGAGATTCTGTCCGGAAAATTCCGGGCACGGACATTTCAATTATCCGCCCCCCGGATATTTCAATATTCCGGTCATCAAGTCCTTAGCAATTTTTCCATCATAAGATTGATGCCCGCGCACAGAAGGTGGGGCGGAAATTTGCCCCGGAAATTTCCGGAGCAAATATCCGGCCCCTGGTCCTTAGCAGTTTTTCATCAACATGTTGATGCCTGCGCACAGAGATGGGGGCGGAGTATTGGGGCGGAAATTTCCGCCCCTGGATATTTCAAATATCCGCCCCCCGGAGAATTCAAAATTCCGGCCCAGACGCACCGGAATATTCCGGCCTTTACACCGGAAATTTCCGGTCTCGCAGGACTGCAATGGTCAGAATTTGGAGGAGCCTATAAATAGCTGTCTTCTTCCTCTAGATAGGTAGCTCGTCCATTCCTCTCTCTCCTCCATTGTTGAAGAGCTCAAAACGCCCCGATCTCCCTCCTCCTCCAACCAAACTCGATGCCCTTCAAGGATCTCATGGAGGAGGCCTAGATCTATCTTTCCACCAAGCCAAAACGTGTGTTCCCACACCAAAAATCTTGGGATCTTGTAATCTCTTGGTTGCCTTTTCATCCAAGGGAAACCCTAGTGCTTGTAGCTTCCACCTTGTAGCGAGAAGCTTCGATTGTTGAGAGCCTCCATCTCACTTGTGGAGTAGCCTCAACCCCTTGTAAAGGTTTGGTCAACGCCTACAAGTCGACCTCATAGTGGAAACGAGAATCTCCCTTACCGGAGAAGCTCACGGAGAATAAGGTGTGCACATCCGTGCTATTGAGGAGCGCCTAGGTGGCTCCCCACCTCTCCAACGTAGACGTACTTCTTTCAAGAAGGAACTACGGGAAACATATCCTTGTCTCCGTGTTTTCACTTGTGGTTATCTTGTGTGTTTACCTTACTTCCGTTGCTACTCGTTACTTGTCACTTAGGGTGTTAACCTAGTTGCACATTTAGATAACCAAGCTTTTACTTTTCCTAATCCACCATTAAAATTGAAAAAGGAGTAAAATTTGTAGGTCACCTATTCACCCCCCCCCTAGTTGACCATCTTGCACTTTCAGATGTACTTAAAAGATCCTCTCCCATAGTGGCATATGGGGAAGCAATATTTGTGTATTCACCGATGTCGGATATATACCAATTAGGGGTATATCACATAGTGTCCTAAAGTGCCGGATTACCAGGGTGACCTGAATGGTAATGGATTACGGTCCATTAGGCGGCCCAGTAAGCATACGCGCAGAAGCCGTATTCTAGAAGAACCGGACCATGGCCCACATGGTACGGCTTGGAATAGAATTCGGATTCTTTCCTTCCAAGTGAGAACTTACCGTAGTCTTCTAGCTTTCCTTTTCCGTAATCCCTAACCCGACTAGTATATAAAGCCGGACGGGAGAGAAGAACATAGAGGACAATAAGCTAGAGGCTAACTCGCCGAGAGGTTGATCCTTGTCGAGTAGCTAAACCAACTCACATTGTACCTTGTATACTTCAGGCTTCAACCCTGATTTAGTGAGATTGCAGGAGTAGGAACGCCGCCTAGTTGCGACATACTGAACCTGGGTAAAACTTTGGTGTCCTTGATCGTCATACTACGACGTTCCCCCCGTCTCTATCAGTAGTCTCATGGCACCCCCGTCTATGAGTTCTACTATGATGTATCGACAGTTGGCGCCCACCGTGGGGCCAGCGACGTCAGGCGTTATGTTTCGATCAGGGATACTCGGCGGAATTAGCAGTACCATAACTGTCGGAAGCCTAGAATTTGACAACGACGTCGGGCGATTCCTCGACAACGGATCGTACATGCCAGCACGAAATTATCTGGTAAGTGCCTACGTTTTACAGATTGGATCCGCAAGCATCTTTGTCGGATTAACTGCAGAAGCAATGTGATTCTGTGGTGGAAGCAAATTTATCCCACCCGCCCTATACCCAGTCGAAGAAGACTATGACGCCGGATTTCGCTCAGATCGCCAATATCATGCTTAATCGCACTTTATCGGTATGGTGCAATCCGAGATCACCGAGAACACGGATGAAAGCAATCCCGTGGAAGAGGCAGAAGACAACAGTCCCACAATAGAGGTGGAAGACCCGACATCCGTCAATATGACGACGAACTCGGAAGCTGACTCCGTATTATCCGCCATTGAGGCGAGATTGGAACCAGAACCCGGATCAGACGAATTCGATTCCGAAGATGAAGACGAAGATGCTTTCGAAAGAAAGGTCAAATCTCTTCAAGAGGGATTCCACGAAGTACTAATGGCAAAACCGGCTCAAAACACGGATGCCGAAAATCAGGAAAGCCCTAAAACACCTTCGCCAGATGAGGAAAGAGAGGATGGGGAAACCACTCCAACGCACCCGGATGCCAAGGAATTGACAGAAGATGAACCTGGTAAAAAATCTCCCTCTTCCAAGAAAAGACACAAAGCTTCCAAGAAACTCCAGAGAAACTCCGGAAGAAAAAACTGGCTGATCCAGCCAACGAAAACCTGGAAGCAGGAGGAGGAAGTGGAGTTAAGCCTGCGGAGAAGAAAGCAAAGGAAATCTCTGTTCCGCCAATGTCAGAACAAGACGAACATGATCTACTTCAAACACCAGTGGGACCCCACGAACCCCCTAAAGTGTTGGAATCCAGGAGACAAGCTCTCCAAAGGCAACGGCAACATCAATTCAGAACTAAGGAACATCTCCAAAATCCCAAGCTGATATTAAGTTGCAGCAGGAAGAAATCGAGGAGTACGAGAGAAGGAATAGATCTGGCATCAAACCTACACGGTTACCCGAAATCTCAAGACTGGAAGTACTTCCACCAAAGGAACGGTTTCAAAATCTGGCCTCGCAAAAGCAAGTAAACGGCACAGATTCCAGGGGCTAACCTATATACAAAACTGCAGCAGAAAACGCGGAAGCCGCGTTCGCCATCCTCAACAATGACATGTACTCCAACGGCGAAAAACTTCAAGGGGTGTATGCTTTCTTAGGAAAGGCATTGCAACAGCGACAACAAGGACAAGCAAGATCAGGGAAGTTGCATGACGACCCGGCCCTATGCAAAACAGCTACATGCACCGCTGGAGCACCTGGACCTGAAGAACCTGCAGATTCAAGTAATTCGAATGAGAAGAAAGGAGATCCGAGAAAGTACAAGAAAAAGCCCGATAATAAGGATGCAACGTCCAGAACCGGATCCCTTCTGCCGAAAGATGGAATTAAT
The DNA here is from genome assembly GCA_028641055.1 of Alopecurus myosuroides. Lineage (NCBI taxonomy): Eukaryota > Viridiplantae > Streptophyta > Magnoliopsida > Poales > Poaceae > Alopecurus > Alopecurus myosuroides. The sequence continues at coordinate 281,221,751 of CM054063.1, forward strand.
CCTCGAGATCGGGAAGAACAAAACCGGAAGGACAGAAAAGCAATGCCGCCTCCGAGATGCCCTGCTGAACAAGCCGGAAGACATGACATTCCTCACAGGCGTGAGAGATCCCGTACGCCCCCTAGGAATAAGGAAAGACACAGGAGTAGAACTCTACCTTATCTCAAAGGGCACGATAACGGAGGAAATAGAGACAATCCCGGAAAAGCGCGTTCGCACAACAATGGAAAAGAAAGGAACATATCTCCTTCTATCCATTCAGCCGGTAGATACTCTGAACACGCCGATAGAGCGGAAAGGGATGATCTATACTTCGGACCTAAGTGTTTCACTAACAGGATCCGAAGAATAACTCTACATTTTGGCTTCACCAAAGTTGGTCCAACATATATAATATATACCGGTAGTACAAACCTGGATACTGGCTCGCAGACTATTATACAGTCGTCCAGATCAACAGTAAGACAGACTTAGATGCAGTAAAATTCCTCCCCCTTATGTTACTGGATGGAGCCAGAGATTGGATCAACGGGCTTCCGTCAAGAACCGTCGATAGCTGGGATGATATGGCTAGAGTTTTCACTCAGCATTTTCGGGGAACTTACAAACGCCCCAATAGCATCAACCAGCTAAATCGCTGCACCCAGTTTGAAGATGAGCCATACGTGGACTTTATCTCAAGGTGGACTGCAATGAAGAACACCTGCACTGGAGTAACTGACGTACAAGCAATGCAGGCTTTCATCAATGGCTTAAAACCTGGACTCGTACCATTCATGATTGGTTCAAGAAAGCACAAAGATCTTGGATCTATGCTTACAACCGCAAATGAGCACGCAGCGGCCGAAGACGACATCAGAGCGAGAGGTGGAAATATTGACACTTTAATTCAAGCCAAAAAGACCCCTCGTCCTGAGAAAAAAGCAACTCCAGAAGCACAGCAAAATCCCAAAGAAGTTAACATAGCCTTTGGAAGAGAAAATGGTATCAAATGGAAGGGACGAAGCACAGAACCGATCGCCTACACAAAAGAAGAGTGGAAAGAATTAAGTTGGAAAACTGTGTCCACCATTCACAATTTGGGAAACCCAGCCATACTAACACACAATGCTGGCTCAACAAGCATATGAAAGGAACTGCAGGATCTGGAAGCAAAGGGAAGAGTTCCAAGAGGAAATTCTCCAAGCAAAAGCCAGAAGCTGAAAAAGAAGACAATGAATCGGACACTGATGAAAAATCCAAGAACAACAGCGAAAAGGCGAGCCTAATTTTTCGAGAGTTGACGGAGAATGCAACCTAACTTTCCTGGCAACTCCCTCGGCAAAAGTGGCAAAGAGAACACTTCGAGAAATAAACGCGGTTGTCCCACCAACCCTGAAATTCTTGAAGTACTCAAATACACCAATTACCTGGGATTAGTCTGATCAACCCGGAAATATCCCAGAACCCGGCACAAAAGCTCTAGTTGTAAGTCCTATTGTTCAAAACACTAGGCTAAAAAGAGTGCTGCTGGATGGAGGATCCAGTATCAAAATAATGTATCTGGATACGCTGAAGCATCTGCGAATCTCCGAGACCTAGCTCAATCACCGTAACATACGTTTTCAGGGCATCGTCCCTGGCAGGCAAGCACGATCCCTAGGAGAAATTTCCCTAGATGTAAACTTTCGAAAAAAGAACATTTCCGTCAGGAAAAGGTCTCTTTTGAGGTTGTACCGTTCGAAAGTGTGTATCACGCAATACTCGGACGTCCAGCTTTCGCCAAGTTCATGGGAAGATCATTTTATATCTATAACAAGCTGAAGATGGCAGGACCAAAAGGAGGAGTAATCACCATAAAGGGAGACTTCAAATTGGCAAACGAGCTGGAAAAAGAAGACGCCCTTTGCGCAGAAAAAGTGATAGCAAAGAAGGAGCTGAAAGAGTTGGAAAAAGAAGTATCGCCGAAAGAAATGCCGACAGGAAAAGAAAGCCGGAAGCCGACAGACAACGTCAAAGCTTCCGAGAATACAAGACAGGTTATCCTAGATCCCAAAGATCCGACAAAGTTTGTTGTAGTGGGAACTGGAATGACCGACCAATAGGAAAGCGAGCTCATCAAGTTCCTCTCTGAGAACTGGGTTATTTTTGCGTGGTGTCCGGTTGACATGCCAGGCGTACCCAGGGAGCTTGCTGAGCGCCAACTCAAGGTGATTCCAGGATCCAAACCCGTCAAACAAGGTCTACGTCGATTTGACGAAAAAAAAGAGAAGGCTATTGGCAAGGAAATTATCCGACTATTGGCAGCCGATTTTATCCGGGAAGTTATACATACCGAATGGTCTGCAAACCTAGTATTAGTCCCGAAGAAAGATAGTACTGTTCTTAGGATGTGTATAGATTACACCGGCCTGAACAAATTGTGACCAAAAGATAGATTTGTGTTACCGCGAATCAATCAAATAATAGATGTCACTTCTTGCTCCGAGCTTTTATGCTTTTTGGAGGCTTATTCCGTGTACCATCAGATACGTATGAAGGAAAAAGACAAAATCAAAACCTCCTTCATAACCCCATATGGAATGTACTACTACATAACCATGCCTTTTGGCCTGAAGAACGTAGGTGCAACCTACCATCGTTGCATGCAACGAAGTTTGCATAGTCAGATTGACAAAAATGTTCACGTTTATGTGGACGACATTGCCGTCGTTTCTAAGGAAAAATACACCCTCCTCTAAGATATGCGAGAAACCTTCGAAAATTTGCGCACTTATAAAATGAAGTTTAATCCATTAGAGTGCGTATTCGGGGTTCCCTCAGGAAAACTTCTGGGTTTCATCGTTTCTCACAGAGCAATAGAAGTACACCCGGAAAAGATCAAGGCAATACTAAACATCTCAAGGCCTACGTGCTTAAAAGATGTACAAAGATTGACGGGTTCTGCAGCTGCCGTCAGCAGATTTATAAGCCGGCTAGGAGATAAAGCTCTGCCATTGTACAAATTGTTGAAGAAATCCGACAAATTTGTGTGGACAGAAGAGGCAGATGCAGCATTAACCCAGTTAAAAGAAACCTTGATGAAAGCTCCTATTTTGGCATCACCAAAAGACGAAGAACCCATGTTATTTTACCTCACATCAACAAACAGGGTTATCATCGCAGTGATAGTTGTGGAAAGGCGGAAAGACAAGCAAAGCATACCAGATCAACATCCGGTGTATTATGTAAGTGAAGTTTTTTCCGAGTCCAAGCAAAGATACCCACACTATCAAAAACTGGCATATGGCGTATTTTTCGCATCTCGAAAACTCCGTCATTATTTCCAAGGACATTCCATAACAGTGGTATGCAAAGCACCACTAGGGGATATAATCAACAATGCGGACGCAACAGGCCGAGTAGCCAAATGTGGCATCGAGTTGGCTACGTTCGACATTAAGTACCAACCCCAGACGGCAATAAAATCCCAGGGTTGGCAGATTTCGTCGCTGATTGGACAGAAGCAATGGAAAACACACCAATGCCGGAGTCGGAATACTGGGTCATGCACTTTGATGGATCCAAGATGAAGGAAGGCGCTGGAGCTGGTGTAGTCCTAAAATCCCCAAAGGGAGACACAATGCAGTATGTATTACAAATACACTTTAACGCCAGCAATAATGTGGCAGAATATGAAGCTTTGCTTCATGGCTTGCATATTGCAAAAGAAATAGGTGTCAAGTGCATCTTATGCTATGGTGACTCAGATTTGATACAGCATCAGCTCAACCAAACATGGGATGAAAATCCCCATCATGGCCGAATATCGGAGAACGGTGGACGAGTTTGCAATTTGCTACCTGGGATTTGAAGTACTTCATGACAAAAGGGAAAAAAACTGGAACGCGTATGCATTAGCCCGCATGGGCTCAGAAAGAGTGAAAAACCTACCACCAGGTGTGTTTGTCTAGCATTTGCATGAACCATCCATAAAAGGTGGAGATGTCGACTATCCTCTCGTTTCCGGGTCAATCGAAGTCCTGCTTGTTAACGCGGATTAGACAATTCCATATCTGAACTTCTTAGTAGATCAGAAGTACCCGGATGAAGCATACGAGGTCTTGCAAAGACAAATAAAACGTTGATGCAAAGGATACACAGTAATCAATGTTTGCCTGTATAAACGCGGCAGTACCGGAACTTTTCTGCGATGTATTTCTCCAGAGGAAGGCCGACAAATTCTGCAAGAAATCCATGCTGGAGATTGCGGACATCATGCTCAATCAAAAAGCGTAGTTAAGAAAGCATTCCATGCAGTGTTTTTCTGGTTAACAGCCAAGATAGACGCCAAACACATAGTCAATACATGTGCCGGATGCCAGTATTACGCCAGGCAGACGAATATGCCATCCCAAGCACTCAAAACTCTCCCTATCACATGGCCGTTTGCGGTATGGGGGCTAGATATGATGGGACCATTCAAAACTGCAAGAGGTGGACTTACACATCTACTCGTTGCAGTAGATAACTATACCAAGTGGGTGGAGGCAAAACCCATCAAAAAACTAGACGGTGTGACTGCCAGAAATTTCATCATTGACATAGTCATGAGATACGGCGTTCCACACAGCATAATTACCGGCAACGAGACATATTTCTTTATTGGAGAGTTGGCAAAATATTGCCGACAAACGGGAATACGCCTAGATCTTGCATCTGTGGAACACCCGCAATCCAATGGTCAGGTTGAACGAATGAATAGTTCCATCCTGCAAGGAATACGCCCAAGACTCGAATCTCCTCTTCATAGAGTAGTTGGAGCATGGTGGAAGAGTTACCTTCTATGCTTTGGAGTATTCGAACGACACCAAACAGGTCAACAGGGCAAACCCCTTTTTTCCTAGTTTACGGCGGGAAAGCAGTGCTTCCAACGGACATGATCCATGATAGCCCAAGAGTGCAGGCTTTCGATGAATCAGATGCCGAAAGCGCACGACAGGATGTCGTCGATCTCTTGGAAGAAGAACGAGAACTTGTGCTCCAAAGATCTGCCATCAGCAAGGTTTACGATGTTACCATAGTCAGAAAATCAGGCATTGTTCTTTGAAAGAAGGTGACTTAGTGCTAAGATTGGTACAACAAAGAAAGCACAAATTAGCCCCAGTTTGGGAAGGACAACTCGTCATCAGCAAGGATATGAAAAATGCATCATACTATCTTGTAGATATTCGAGACACGGAAAGACACCCCGAAAGGCCGAAACGCAAAAGAAAGAGAACGATAGATGACGAACTAGGGGAGACCAAAAGACCCTGGAGCATCCAGCAGTTACGCCCCTTCTATACTTAGTTCAATTTCTATGTAAACATCTTTGAGATAATGAAATAAAGTTGTCGGAATTCTTACATCTATGTTTTTTACATGTTTATTATAGTATAAAGCATAATTCCGTCTTATCTATTTGCCAATTGTCTTTCAAAATACTCAATGTTAATCCGAATTGTGCCTGCGTGCTCGGTGTTAAAAAACTGAACAATTTTCAACCTAAAATGGCTTAAGGAAACCCAGATTGTGCCTGATTTACAGAAATGCCCTTTTCTATATTTAAACAGAACAGAAATTAAAATTCTGAGCACCTTTTTGCAAACATAAAAAATGGAAAAAAAATACTTTGTGGAAACCTCACAAAATTTCCAACCTCACCATGTTTTGTTTTGGTGAAATTAAATATTTTTCAGTTAAAAAATTTGAAAACCACGTTAAGTAGTATATGTGGAATTTTCTCAATTTGCATTTAAATTCAAAAGTTAAATTGGTTCAAACTTGCTTCATGCATGAATGACATGAGCACAATACCACAAACCCTATTTTAGCAAAACAGGGATGTTACACCCCCTCTCACCCATACCCTTTGACTATGTGGTCGACGCGTGGTGTCTATGCACGCTTCTATTCTTGTAGACGGTGTTGGGCCTCCAAGTGCAGAGGTTTGTAGAACAATGATACGTCCATTTCGCATCACTACTTTATATCATAATTTTATATTATTCATCGATATATTTCATGTTATGATGCATCTCTTATGTTATTTTATCTTATTTTGCATATTTTATAATTTTTGGAGAATAAACACCAGGACCAGGAATCTGATGGAAAAAGCAACATCGAGATACTGTATTTCAGAAGATCAGAAGAAAAAGTGGGACACTTGGGGTGTCCTAAAAGTTCAGAGGAAGAACACAGACAGAAGGAGAGCCAAAGAAGGGCCACCATGGGCCCATACCATGGGGTGGCGTGGCCCCCCTTGGTCACGCCACCTATAGGTGTGGCCACCCTGGCCCACCTCTGGGGGATATTTTCTGCGTGCCTGTCCCCGAAGAAACCCCAAGCCTCATTCCATCGTCGAAGAAATATTCCGCCGACACCTCGGGGCGGAAAACACCCGAGAGATAAAAGCTCTCTCGCAGGGAGAAATCTGTCGGGGAAATTCCTCTCCGGAGAGGGGAAATCACCGCCATCGTCACCGTCATCACTCCGGGCATCATCAAGATCGTCATAATCATCATCATCACCACCAGCACCGTCATACTCATAATCCACCTTCATCCCGCTGTAACAATTAAGGGGCCACTATCGCTGTTTTGCATTAGATCTCTCTCCCGCTGTGGATTACTTGTTAGTAGTTGATGCTTGTGAGATTTATTGGTGTTTGCACTTTATGACCAGATTTTTATCATCCATTATGTCACCTCTGATCATGATCCATATGATTTCTTGTGAGTAGTTCGTGTTGTTCTTGAGGACATGGGAGAAGTCAAGTTGTTAGTAGTGAAGTAATGTTGAGTCATATTTAATGTTTGATATTTAAGTTGTGGTGTTATTCTTCTAGTGGTGTCATGTGAACGTCGACTACATGATACTTCACCATTTATGGGCCTAGGGGAAGGCATTGTGTATTTGGTTACTAATTGTGGGGTTGCCACAGTGACAGAAACCTAAACCCCCTTTAGGAGACCATTACACGAGGGAGCGTAGGACCCCGGAGTTTAAAGCTGTGGTTAGATTCAATTATTAATTACTTTCTTGTAGTTGAGGATGATTGCAAGGGGTATAATCACAAGTATGTATTAGTCTTAGATGGGACGGTACATTAGTATAGATTCACCCACTCAACACTTATCAAAACACCAAAATTATTCAACTGCATGGAACAAAAGCACTTGACAGAAACATCCCGTGTGTCCTCGAGAATGTTTGTTAATCATAAGTAAACTCACCGGCTTGTCCTTTGCTGAAGAAAGGATTGGGACACTTGCTTCAATTATTAATACTGTATTTTATTTACTCGCACTTTATTTATCTGCAATATCAAAAACCCCTACAAATCTATTTTCCAGTATTTACAGTTATTCCTTCATCGAAACTGCTTGTCAACACCATCAGCTCCTCGTTGGGTTCGACACTCATATTTATAGAAAGTACTACGATACACCCCCTATACTTGTGGGTCATCAAGACTATTTTCTGGCGCCATTGCCGGGGAGTGAAGCGCTATTGGGAAGTGGAATTGAAAAAGGAAGCTTCTGTTGTAAGTGTTGTTTTTATTACTGTCTACTGCTTTATTACACTATGTTTGGAACTCCTTTTGAGTCCTTATTTACGGGCACTGCCGCAACTGCTAGGGTAGTAAGTGACCCACCGCCTGATGATTTCGATCCTTATGCTAGGGATAACTACTATTTAGGTGATGGAACTGTCCATCCTGGTGATCATTTTCTCTTTGATGACCCACAAGTATAGGGGGTGTATCATAGTACTTGTGATTATACCCCTTACAAGCATCCGCAACTACAAGAAATTAATTAAGAAATAAATCTAACCACAACTTTAAACTTCAGGATCCTATGCTCCCTCGTGTTATGGTTCCCTAAAGGGGGTTTAGGTGTCTGTCACTCCGGCAACCCCACAATTAGTAGCCAAATACACGATGCATTCCCCTAGGCCCATAAACAGTGAAGTATCATCTAGTCGAGTTCACATGACACCACTAGAAGAATAACACCACAACTTAAATATCAAACATTAAATATTACTCAAAATTACTTCACTACTAACAACCTGACTTCTCCCATGTCCTCAAGACCAACACGAACTACTCACAACACATCATATGGATCATGAACAGAGGTGATATAATGGATCATAACAATCTGGTCATAAAGTGCAAACACCGATAAATCTCACAAGCATCAACTACTAACAAGTAATCTACACCGGGAGAGAGATCTAATGCAAAACAAGGATAGAGGCCCCTAATTGTTACAGAGGGATGAAGCTCGATGATTAGGGTGATGGTGCTGGTAGTGATGACAATGAGGATGCCTATCTTGATGATGCCCGGAGTGATGACGGTGACGATGGCGGTGATTTCCCCTCTCCGGAGAGGAATTTCCCCGGCAGATTTCTCCCTGCTAGAGAGATTTTCTCTCTCGGGTGTTTTCCGCCCCGAGGCGGCGGCGGAATAATTCTTCGAAGATGAAATGAGGCTTAGGATTTCCAGGGGGCAAGCACGCCAAAAAATATCCCCCAGAGTTGGGCCAGGGTGGCCACACCTATAGGTGGCGCGGCCAAGGGGGGGCTACGCCACCCCATGGTGTGGGCCCACGGTGGCCCTCCTCTGGCTCTCCTTCTGGCTGTGTTCTTCCTCTGGACTCTTAGGACACCCCCGGTGTCCCACTTCTTCTTCTGATCTTCTGAAATATGGTATCCCGACGGTGATTTTTCCATCAGATTCCTAGTCCCGGTGTTTATTCTCTAAAAAATATAAAACATGCAAATAAGATAAAATAACATAAGAGATGCATCATAACATGAAATATATCGATGAATAACAGAAAATTATGATATAAAATAGTGATGCAAAATGGACATATCACTCTTTTTACATGAATTATGCGAGTTGTTGAAGTGTGCAGCTATTACAATGAGCCAAGTGAAGAGGAAATTATTCTGTATATCATCGACAGGCCGAGCCGCTAAATGGTTCAAACTGCTGAAAAATAGCCAGACTATTGAATGGGAGGAAATTGTACCTCTCTTTTATTCTAAATTCTATCCTCCTAGTGAAATCCACAGAGATCGGAATTATATATATAATTTTGGCCTCATGACGGGGAGATTTCCCAAGCATGGGGGAGATTGAAGTTACTAATGCTCAAATGCCCCATTCATGAGCTCCCTGGTAATATTGTTATTAATAATTTCTATGCAAGGCTTCCTCTTCATGATAAGGATTTATTGGATGCTTCTTGTTTAGGATCATTTACGCGTATGAAGGATGAAGCTAAATGGGATCTTCTTGACCATATTCAAGAAAACACTAAAGCATGGGAGAATGACAAAGGTAGAAAGTCATGTATAAATTATGACTATGAAAGCATTAAAACTTTTATGTCATCCGAGGATTTTCATAATGTTAGTGTTGTTTATGGTCTTGATTCTCAAGTTGCTGCAAACTTATATAAGGCTTTTCCTTCTTACATTGATATTCCTAAAAAGGAATGGGATAAGTACCATGCACCTTATAAAGATATTATTAATTGTGTTCCTGCTAGAGATATAGAAGTTCATACTGTTGATTCTATTGTGCCTGAACCTTATACTGAGAAAATGCCTTTCCCTGCTAAGGTAAAAGAACATTCTATGTTAGCTAGTGTGGTTAATAAAAGTGCAAGGAAACTTGTAGAACCCGAGGAACAAATAACTGTAGAACCTACAGTAGCAGTAGTAAAGGACCTTGTTTCTAAAAATATATAAGAGGGACACATTATATTTTGTGACGATGCTTCTAATATTGTCTCTCATCCTAGTAAATCTAGGAAACCTAGTGTTTCTCTGCTATCTGTTAGGATAGGTGACCATTTCTATTATGGTTTATGTGATATTGGGGCTAGTTCTAGTGTTATTCCTTATGAAATTTATAAAGAAATCATGAATGAAATTGGTTCTTGTGAACTTGAAGACATTCATGTGATTATTCAACTTGCTAATAGGGAAACTATTTATCCGATTGGTATTGTTAGAGATGTAGAGGTCTTATGTGGTAAAACTAAATATCCTGCTTATTTTTTAGTACTAGGCACTTCTGCTAGTGATTCTTGTCCTATTATATTCGGTAGACCTTTCTTAAACACTTGTGGTGCTGTTATAGATTATAAAAACGAGAAAATCCTTACAAAGTTTGATGGAGAGTCTTATGAATTTAATTTCTCCAAATTTGCTAAAACACCTTATGAAGCTGAATTGCCTAATGAAAATTATAGAGTTGAAAAATTGGATGCTATTGCTCTTGCTCCTAACAATCCTTTGGAGCAATACAAGGAAGACCACGAAAGTGATGTCTTTATGGAAGAAAGGAATGAAATTGATGAGATTTTCCTACATCAGCCAGCAATGCTGAAACATAATTTACCTGTGGAAGACTTGGGTACCACACTATCACCGAAGGAGGATCCTGTTTTTATTTAAAGCCTTTGCCTGATAATCTTAAATATGCTCATATTGATGAATAGAAATTATATCATGTTATTATTAGTTGTCAACTTTCTGATAAAGAAGAGGAGAGATTATTGAGAATAGTGAAGAAACATAGAGGGGCTATTGGTTATACTCTTGATGATCTGAAGGGGATTTCTCCTGCTATATGTCAGCATGCTATTAATATTGAACCTGATGCAAAGCCAGTTGTTGAACATCAACGCCGTTTAAATCCTAAGATGAAGGATGTAGGTAAGAAATGAGGTATTGAAACTCCTTGATGCTGGTATTATTTATCCTATTTCTGATAGTAGATGGGTTAGTCTTGTGCATTATGTCCCTAAGAAAGGAGGGATGACTGTTGTGCCAAATGAAAATAATGAACTTATTCCTCAAAGAGTAGTGGTTGGTAATAGGATGTGCATTGATTTTAGAAAGGTTAACAAAGTCACTAAGAAATATCATTATCCTTTACATTTTTTGATCAAATATTAGAAAGGTTGTCTAAGAAAACTCATTTCTGCTTTCTTGATGGTTATTCTGGGTTTTCTCAAATTGCTGTTGAAAAGCTTGGTCAAGAAAAAATTCACTTGTCCTTATGGAACCTATGCTTATATATGTATGCCTTTTGGTTTATGTAATGGTCCTGATACTTTTCAAAGATGCATGTCTGCTATCTTTCATGGTTTTTGTGAAGAAATTGTGGAAGTTTTCATGGATGATTTATCCATCTGTCGAATTTCAGACTCTACAAATCCCTTCGGTGAACCTATCGGGTTTCGATTAGGAGAACCCATGAGCGCTGGTGGAATCGTCGGCTAGACAGGGGGCGAGATTTACCCAGGTTCGGGGCCCTCGTAGAGGTAAAACCCTTACTCCTGCATCTTGTCGATCTGTATTCACGAATAGATCGGTTACAATGGTGGTGCTCGAATCGAGAGTAAGGTCTCGAGTTCCAGGCTTTGGTGGTGCGGTATTGCTTGGTCCTCTTCCGGTGGCTCTCCTGGTCTTATATAGACGGTCAGGTCTCGAACCCTACCCGGAGAGGACTCGAACTCTAACCTTAGGTCGGTTACATGTTTCCTAACTTTATCCGCAAGTCAGTGCGGGTGGGCTTCACGTGGGCCTTCTGGAACACTCCAAGGGCTCCTCTTCTTCGGCCTTAACCTTGGGCCTGAGATGGGTGTCCTTACCCGCAGGGTCCAGGATCCATATCTTCGTCAGTAGCCCCCGAGCGTTTGCTCGAGTGGGATTTTTCCAGTCGAGTAGACGGTCAAACCTTTCTTGGTCTTCCTTTCTTATGGATAATCAGCTTGGTTGTTTCCTGTTTAAAGGGTGTGTTCCCTGTGTAATGAGTTTTTATGCTCGAGTATCGAGCAATACAAGTGCCTGTTTTTGCGGCTTTTTATCGCAGAAGGATGTGGCACAGTAGCTTGGCTCTCCCGAGAGATCAGGGCCAATTAATTGCGACTAGGGCAAAAACATTCCTGGCCTACACAGATTCGAGACCTCCGACTCGAACCCGATAAGGTGATTGTTGCGACTGGGCTGTTGTGGTCTTATCGAGTCGAACTTAACCTATGCGGTTACCCGGCGCGTCCGCTAGGATTTTTCTTCGTGTTGTTGACACGGAATCATACCGGAGGACGCAGCTTTTGAGTGCGATTCCAGGCCCTTAAGAGAGATCTTTTGGGTCTTACCTTCATATTCGAAGAATATGGCATCCAGATGTGCCTAGTCGGCTGAACAATCCAGGTTTTTATGATGTATAAATATCATGTGTGAAAAAGGGTAGGTTCTGCCTACTCGAGTAATCGTTTGAGTTTCATACGAAAGAATTTTCGTGTTTAGGAAAGTTATGCCCATATGAAAGAGTTTTCATGTTTGGGATGTTGTGCCCGTACGAAAGAGTTTTCGTGTATAGGGTATTTTTCTCTTGTTTAAAGAGGTCTTGATTCATGATTTGTTCACAGAAGAATTGCCTTTATTCGAAGGAGTTTTGTTCGTACGAAGTTATTTTCGTGTTTGAACTTTCCATTCGAAGTTTTCTTGAATTTTGATGATGCATGCCATGACTTCATGGCGCACTTTTCTCCTCCCGATGGGACGTGACGGAGTGGTAGCAGATGGGCTGGCCCACCTGGTCAGCTTTTTGACCGGGAAACGAGACGCCGCTCCCGGTTTTCACGCGAACAATGCAGTAAATGCGCACGATCTTCTGTTATGATCGTGGCACGGAACATCGTTCACCGCCTCCTCGTTTCATCTTCACACGTGGTGGCTGCGATAAGCGCCACGTGGTGCATCGAATAGCTGGGATCGATTCGCTCCGTGTATAAGTACGGGTCTTAGCGCTGCGGTAAAACTTTCCCAGCCTTCGCCTTCAATCCATCTTCTTCCTCGCGCTCATCTTCTTCCTCGTGCTCAAGCTCGTGCTGTCAGTCATGGCTGGAGGCAAAAGAGGTGGTGCTGCCACTTCCGCATCCGGGGAAGCCTCCGTGCAACCTGCGCCTCGTGTACGCGACTGGCGTTCGCCCAACACCACCGCGAAGAGCATCAAAGAGATGCAGCGGGAGGGGCTGCTGCCGGCGGAATCAGAGAAGCGGGTGCGCCTCGGAAAGAAGGAAGAGGTACCAAACCCGCAATCAAACGAGCGCGTGGTCTTTGCGGACCATGTGTCTCGTGGTCTCTCCTTTCCTCTTCATCCATTTCTCGTTGGGTTGCTGTATGTCTACGGCATACAGCTTCACGATCTTCCCCCGAACGCGGTGCAGCACATATCGTGCTTCATCGTGTTCTGCGAATGCTTCCTTGGCATTCGCCCACATTGGGCGCTCTGGAAGGCCCTCTTCAAAGTTTGGATCTTCCGTGAGAAATCGCGGGTAGACTCCGAGCCCGGCGAGCCGCTACGCACGGGTGGCTTCGGGATCCAAGAGCGATTGGAGACCAGCTACTTTAGCATGCACTTCATCGACTCCGCCCATGGCTGGCGGAAAAAGTGGTTTTACGTCATCGACAACAGCTCGGGTGGGATCGTAGAATTCCACCCGTTCGCTGTTTTGAAGAGGCGGAAGTCCTGGGCGCACAAGTTGTCGGCCGAAGAAACCCAGGTCGTCACGCCCCTACTCGCAAGGGTGACAGCTCTCCGTGATCAAGCTGCTGGAGTTGTACTCAACGGGCTGCACCTGGCGAGTATCTTTCTCAAGCGCAGGATTCAACCTCTGCAGCACAGACCTTCCACGATGTGGGAATACCAAGGCTCTGAGGATCCTAGCCGAGTGAGCCGTGAGGAGCTTTCGAACGTCGAGTTCGAGAAGAAGATCGCTGCTATCACCAGCCTGAAGGTGGGAGAGAAATTTCCCGACTGCACAGTCGCAGCCTTTGACGCGTCGAGGCCTCCGCCAGCCGTGGTGAGTTTATTCTTCTTTTCTCCTTCTTTTTTCTTACTTATTCTGAGCTTTAGTCGATTGAATTTTCTCTTGTTTTCTTCCGTCTTCTTTGTAGAGCCTAGCCGTGGCCAACTGCTACCCTCCAGTTTCGGGAGAGGATGCCCTGGAGTTATTGGCGAGTAACCTGGACGGCCCGGCCGATACCAGTGTTGCCGATGCTTCTTCAGGTTCCGAACACGATTCTTCGGATGGTGCAGAGGGCTCGAATGGCGGCCTCCATCACCGCAAGCGTCTTCGAGTGGAGGATAACGAGGCTACCTCCAAGGATAACTCCTTGGAGGAATCGCCCGGGAAGGCTCCCATCTCCGTGACTCCACTGTGCTCACTCGCCCCTTCCCCTTCATTCCCAGTAATCCCAACCGCTTGGAACGCGGATATGCTGGATGAAGATGAAGATGATGAGTAAGTTCTTCTCCTCGTTCTTATTCGAACATTTTTCTTTGCATCTATGTTGATGCTTTGTTTTTTGTTGCAGTCTGCAAACCATTAGTCCTCGCAGGTACGCCTCTTCCCTTCCTCCCGAAAAGAGGAATAGAGCAGGAGCTGCGGGTGAGACTCCCACTGCTGGCACCGTCCAGAATTCTCCCAGCGTAGCCCCCAATGCGGCGATTGTGGAACGTGAAGTTCCTAGTTTTGCTACCGGGGCTTCAGCTTCGAAAGAGGTGACGGATAGCTCCGCAGATCCCCTCTCCCGCGCCACGGGCCAGGTAAACTTTGTTACTTGTCTTCAAATTTTTATCGGGTGCACGACAGTGCTCCCGGTGGGAGTAGCCCCCGAGGCTGTAGTCGATCGCATGCGATCGGCTACAGGCTCAAAGTCTGTCTTTTTCTTCTTCCTGATTTTATCGGGTGCACGGCAGTGCTCCCGATGGGAGTAGCCCCCGAGGCTGTAGTCGATTTATTGCAATCGGGTACAGGCTCCAATTTATCTCTTCTAATTCTTGTACCTTTGTACTTTTGTAGTCGCTTGTTGATTCCCTTGCGGCGATTGGCCGCCGCGTTGTTCTCGCCGAGTCGGAGTGCGAGTCGCTTCGAGCAGACCGTAGTCGGCTCTGCACCAAAAACGAGCTTCTTCGAAGTAAGTTTTGTCATCTTCTTTTGTTTCTATTCTTTCATCAATTTTTGGTTTCTGACAAATGTCGCTATGCAGCTCGACTCGAGTTTTCGAAGGCCGAGAAAGACAGTCTCTCCGAGCGGGTAACAACTCAGGAGGCTGATCTGGCGGCTATCCGACAAGAACTGGAAGCCTCCCGCATGCGATCGGAGGAACTTGAAGGAAAACTCGCGGATGCCCAGAACGCTTTGAAGAATCTGGAGGATGCTGGCAATAAGGCGGATTCTGACCTTGTAACATTCCTTCGTCCTCTTGCTGAGCGTCTTGCGGGTAAGTAATTTTTTGGCTATCGCACTTTCATCTTCTGTCCTGGTGAACTTGCTGAGTCTTGACATTCTTTTCTTTTGCAGGTCTTCTGGGTGTTCCTTTGGAGATTCCTGGGATCCAGCGGGTAGACGTGCTAACCGACACTCTTGCTCAACTCAAGAGGCACACCGAAGGAGCTTGCTCCTTGATTGGCAATGCCACACAAGTGTTGACGCAACTGCACGATCTCCTCCTCGCCAACACTGCATCTCCACCCGCACTAGGCGACCTGCTGAAGATATTCTCGGAGAGAAATCTCCTAGATGCCTACGCAGTCGCCCAGTCGGAGTCTGGCGCGAAGACGGCGATCCAGTTCGCGCTGGCGCATGGAGTCAGCGGTTTGGAGGAGGCCTACTCGGATCTCCCAGTCGATCCTTCGACGGGCAAAAAGGTACGGCTTACTCGTTTTGGCGAGCCAGACGCCATCCTTGCTCGGAAGTTGTCTGAGCTGTTTGCTCGACTTAAGAGAGGGACGACTGGCGCGAGTGGGAGCACTACTGTAGCTTCTTAGTCTTCTTTTTTCTTTTACTTCGCCAGTTTGATTGTAATGAACCTTGGGATGTACTCCCGTATTTTCATCATCCTTAATCGAGATGATCTTCTAGAAATTGCTTCTTGTTGTTGTATATTTTCTCCCGATGGGAGTAGCCCCCAAGGAATTTCGTCGATTATGCGACTAGATACAACTCGAATAGGGCTTCTTACTTCTTTCCTTGTACTCTTCCAGGCTACTGGGGTTGCCGCAGAACCTTCAGGTGGATGTGCTACTCCAGTAAATCCTCTTGTCGCCGCTGTTCGGACCTATGCGGGTCTTCGTGATAAGGTCCAGGAGGGTGAGCGCAAGCTGAAAGATTTGCGCGGTGTATCCGATGTGGCGAAGACCAAGCAGAAACTGGCGACTGAGCGCGAACAGTTTCTGATGGACGAGTTGGCTTCTATTGCTAGGGATCTGCTGTGTAAGTAATACAGCCCCTGCGTCTTCTTTGTCTTGTTTCCTTCTCTGATTATGCATGTTTGCTCTTCAGTTGTTAAACCGGATGATAGGGAAGAAAAGCAGTGGGTGAAAAACCACATTCTTCAAGAGGCTGGCAGCTCAAAGCCTCATGCGAACAATTATTGGTCTGATCGCAGTCGAGGATTTGTGATGGCCACCTTGAGGTTCCGCGTCATCCATGCGAGAATTCTCGTGAGTTCCTTTCACGAGGTCTTGGTCGCGATGAACGCTGCCTTCTATCCGCTGGAAAGGGGTCCCGAAGACTGGAGCCATCTTCTCAGGCTGTTCGGATGGGAGGCAGAGGTTCGCGCGTGTGTGCGCAATCAGATGACTTGCGGCGCGGTTGTAGCTCTCTCCTTTGTCCGGATATGGCATCCTTAGATAAATGTTAACTCCGTATCTAGGCTCCCAGATGGTCCAATCGATGATATTTCACCATACTATGATGTTGTTCGTCCTACAGCAGAGAAAATCATCCGACTAACCTCTGAGGAAATAGATAGAGTGTTAGCGACTGAGAATGCTAGCGCTTTGATTGATTGTCGGATGTGCATATCTTGTAATTTTGTAAGTTTTTAAAAACTGTTGTAAGGTGTGTAACCTTGTGTGTATAATTTTTCCTGTGATGCTTAGTTGTAGGTGTAGCTCCCGTGTGTTTATGGGGTGTGTACCTGTAACTATTTAGCATGTAAGGAATAGTAAGCTTCGAGTAAATATGATGGAGAAACCATGTGTTTTATTGCAATGACTGGGAAGCCATGTATTCGAGCTACAAGAGTGGCTAGTATAGCCTTATTTGTTGTGAGAACAAGTAAATCTAGGGATAAAATTTGCGGAGGTGTGCAATATTCCAAGGATTGGAATAGATTCCTCCAGTCGATGGATTCTTCAGTCTGTAAGCTCCGCCTGGGATTACTTCGTGTATGATGAAGGGTCCTTCCCAGGGTGGCTCGAGCTTGTGCCCTTCCTTCTGCTTGAGCCGCAGCACTAGATCTCCAACCGCGAATGCTCTATGGCGTATGCGGCGACTGTGATAGTTTCGCAGTGATTGTTGATATACTGCGGATCTTCCGAGCGCAATGTCACGCATCTCTTCGAGTGCATCCATATCTTCCGCGAGTGCCTTGTTGGAGGTTTCTTCGCTGTAAGCCACAACTCGTGGGGCGCTGAATCTAACATCCTCTGGAAGGACTGCTTCTGCCCCGTATACCATGAAAAATGGTGTGTAGTTTGTGGATCGGTTTGGAGTTGTGCGGAGGCTCCATAGTACAGAGGGTAGCTCTTCTGCCCAATGTCCTGCTGCGGGATGTAGACGATCGAGTAGACGTTTCTTGATGCCAGCCGAAACTAAGCCGTTTGATCTTTCGACTTGTCCGTTCGTTTGCGGGTGGGCAACTGAAGCAAACTTGAAGTTGATGCCCTTTTCCTTGCAGAACTGTTGCATTTCCTTTGCTGTGAAGTTTGTAACATTGTCTGTAATGATGTCATGTGGCACCCCAAATCTACATACAATGGAATCGAGGAACTTGACGGCGCATTGGGCGCTACCCGAAGTTACTGGCATGGCCTCGATCCATTTGGTAAACTTGCCGACTGCGAACAGCAAGTGTGTATATCCACCCGGCATGGACTTGCGTAGTGGTCCAACCATGTCCAGCTCCCATTGTGCGAAGGGCCAGGCAATGGGTATCATGTGCAATTCCGTAGCAGGTGCATGTGGTCTTGGTGCGAATCGCTGGCAAGCGTTGCATCGTTCGACCAGGTCTTTTGCATCGGTAGCTGCTGTTAGCCAGTAGAATCCTTCTCGGAAGGCCTTTCCCATGATTGTTTTCCAGCTAGCATGATGTCCACAGTCTCCTTGGTGGATGTCCTGAAGTAATTCTTTGCCATCTTCGGGTGCGATGCAGCGCTGAAGTATACCCGAGATGCTTTGCTTGTATAATTCTCCGTTGACTACCCGAAAGGATTTGCTGCGTCTGATTATTTGTCGAGCCTCGCGTGGATCGGCTGGGAGCTGTCTGTTGGTCAGGTAGTCGAGATATTTCTGCCTCCAGACTGGTTCGACCAGAAAAACCTGTCGTGAAATGTTGTGAATAAGCTCGATAATGGCGACTTGCGGGCTGACCTCTGTTTCTGGCACTGCGGGTGTTCCTGCAGCTTTCTTGACTTTGACCGATCGCTTGATCATTCGTTCGAAATATATTCCTGGCGGTATAGGTGTATTTGTGGAACCCATGTTTGTCAGTCTATCTGTTTCTTAGTTGCTGGATCTCGCAATGTGCTTCAGCTCGCACCCTTTGAAACTTCCTTCGAGTAGATTGTACATGTCGCGATATGCGACCATGTTTTCAGCAATTGCATCACATTCTTTCATTGTCTGCTGCACGATGAGATTGGAGTCGCCATAGATCATTAATCGGGTAGCTCCACAGGCGACTGTCATCTTCATCCCATGCAACAAGGCTTCATATTCTGCGTCGTTGTTCGATGCTGGATCATCTGGTGGAAAGTCTAATCGTAGGACGTATTGCAGTTTGTCTCCCCGAGGTGATATGAGAACAATTCCATCTCCTGCTCCTTAGTTTCTTTTGGACCCGTCAAAGTACATTATCCAATTGCTCATGTATTCAGGCGGTCCGGGCGTTTGTAGTTCTGTCCACTCGCTTAGAAATTCCACAAGTACCTGGGATTTGACTGCGTTGTGTCCTGCATAGGTGATGTCCCAAGCGCCCAACTCGATACTCCATTTTGCTATTCTTCCGGATGCCATAGGGTTGTTCATGATTGTCCCGAGTGACGCATCATTAACCACTGTGATGGCGTGTTCCTGGAAATAGTGCTTGAGCTTTCGGTCTGTAAGAACAACTCCATATGCGAGCTTCTGGTAATGGGGGTATCGTTGCTTGCATGGCGAGAGCACTTCACTGATGTAATAGATCGGTCGTTGGACTCCGTATGCTTTGCCTTCCTCAGGTCGCTCGACCACGATTGTTGTGCTGATGACCTGGTTTGTGGCAGCTAGGTACAGGTAAAGTGGCTCCCTTTCTTGCGGTGTCGCAAGGATGTGCCTGCTTTGCAATGATCGCTTCAAGTCTGCGAACGCTTTCTTAGCTTCTTGTGTCCACTCGAATTTGTCCATCTTCTTCAACAACTTGTAGAAGGGTAACGCTTGCTCTCCCAATCGTGCGATGAACCTGCTTAGGGCGGCTAGTCGCCCCACGAGCTGTTGGACTCCGCGTAGATTGGTTGGCTCCTTCATGGTCAAGATTGCTTGTATTTTCTATGGGTTGGCTTCAATGCCTCTGGCGGATACCAGGTACCCGAGAAGTTTTCCTGCAGGAACGCCAAAGACGCATTTGGTCGGATTGAGCTTGATCCTGTATGCATTAAGGGCGTCGAATGTTTCTCTAATGTCCTCGAGGAGTGTGTCCTCAACTCGAGTCTTGATGACAATGTCGTCAACGTACACCTGCACGTTCTTGCCAATGAGCTTGGCAAGGCATCTTTGCATGCAGCGCTGATATGTTGCGCCTGCGTTCTTCAGCCCGAAGGGCATTGTCGTGTAGCAGTAGACACCGTGAGGTGTGATGAACGCTGTCTTTTCTTCGTCTTCCCTTTTCATTCGGATCTGATTATATCCTGAATAGGCGTCCAGGAAGGAGAGGCGTTGACAGCCTGCCGTAGAGTCCACGATCTGGTCGATTCACGGGAGAGGAAAGTTATCCTTGGGGCAATGCTTGTTTAACGACGTGTAGTCCATGCATACCCAAAGGATGTCAGTGTTCTTTTTGGGGACCAACACCGGGTTTGCTAACCAGGTGGATATCTTGATCTCCCTGATGAATTTCGCTGCTAGCAATCTGTTTACTTCTTCTCCAAGCGCCTTCTGCTTGGGTTCTGAAAATCATCGAGTAGTCTGTTTGATGGGTTTAGCATCTGGAAAGATTTCGAGTGAGTGCTCGGCAAACTCCCTGCGTATTCCTGGCATATCTGAGGGCTGCCAGGCAAAAATTTCCCAGTACTCACGGAGGAGTTCGACGAGCGCGCTTTCCTATGCTTGCGAGAGGGTGGCTGAGACCATCGCTGTCTTCGCACAATCTGTCGGGTGCACTTGATGCTTTCGGGTGTCACTGTTGGTGCTGAACTCCAGTTCGGGCGCGTTTTTCTTCGTGAGGGGCATCACGGAGTGATCCGTGGTTTTTGCCAGCTCTTGAAGTTCTTCTTGCATCCCGAAAGATTTTGCAATCTCATTGAATTCAATGTCGCACTTGTTGGATTTCTGAAAATCTCCGTCGATGGTGATCACACCGTATTCTCCAGGTAGCTTGAGCTTCAAGTATTCATAGTGTGGTACAACCATGAATCTGGCGAACGCTGTTCGACCAAGAATGGCGTGGTACTGTGAAGGCCAGTCGACGACTTCGAAGTCGAGGAATTCCCTTGTGTAGTTGCTTTTAGTGCCCAGCATAACTTCTAAGTTGATTGTTTTGAGTGGACGGATTGCCTTTCCCGGAACTATCCCGTGGAAGGATGTTTCTGATTCCGTTAGGCCGTCCAGGTTTCTGTTCATTCAACGGAGTGTATCCGCGTAGATAATGTTGATGCCACTGCCACCGTCCATGAATACGCGGGCCAAGTCATAGTTGCCGATCTGTGCTTGGATGACAAGGGCGGTGTGTCCTGGTCGATAGACTCGTGGTGGGTGGTCTTTCATCGAGAACGTGATTGGCTGATCTGCCATCTTCAAGTACTCGGGCTTTGTTGGCAGCGTCTGCACAACCATGCATAATTGCCTCGTGTTAGTCTTTTGAGCTCTGCGGGAGGGACATACCTTCTGGATCATTGCGAGTTGTCCTGCCGGGTTCGGGTACGCGTTGGCTCCGGCGTTTTGCGGCGGTGGTGCAGACAGTGCAGCTAGCGCCATGTTTGGATTTGCTGGTGGAGGCGGGGGTTGTGGCGGCTGGAATCCTTGGTGCCCTCCCCCTGGAAGCGGCGGGTAATTTTGAGTGGATGCAGATCTTTTCCTTGCGAGGGCGTCCGAGATGTCAAGAAACTTTCGACAATCCTTAAGAAGGTGTGTTGCCTTAGTTTTGCCTGTGCGCTTATCTGTAAATAGATGTAGCGAGCAGTATGCGTCGAGGTCCTCCTCGGGGGATTTTTCTTCAGCCTTTGGTCTCCACTCGCGATTCCCACGGCGACCAGAGTCGCGACTTCGCGTGAATTCCGCTGCAACCAATTCCTCTCTGTCCTCGTGATCGTAGTATTTCCTTCTTTTTCTTCGGCCATGGCGGTCGTCTTCGTGTGCGGGTGATGATGCTCTCTCATTTCGCACCGCATCTTCTCCGTTAGCCCATTTTTCGGCTATGATCATTAGCTCCCCAATAGTTTTGGGTGCAGCTATGCCTAACTCCTCTCGGAAAGCAGTTCGTCTGGCGCCCTTCGCAAAGGCTTCAATCGCTACTTCTTCCGAGATGGTTCATGCGGTGTTCCTGAGCGTGGTCCACCGCTAGATATATTCGCGGGTAGACTCGCCGCTTTTTTGCTTGCAAGCTCGCAGTTCTTCGATCGTGGCCGGCCTCTTGTAGGTCGACTGGAAATTTTTGCAAAAGTCGCGGTGCAAGTCATCCCACGATGCGTAGCAAGATCTTGGTCTCCTTTCAAGCCAACTGTGGGCCGTGCCGACAAGATGCAAATTGAGGTATTGCATAGCCGTGTTCTTGTTCCCACGTTGGCATTTTACTGCCGTGAGGTAATCTCTTAACCATTGAGAGGGCTCGAGTGAGCCGTCGTACTTTGTCACTTCCGTCCTGAACTTGAATCTTCTGGGCAGAGGCGCCTCGCGAATACTGCGGGCAAAGAAGAGCGCACCACAGGTTTCATCATCCGAGGAGCCGGATGACGATTGGTCGAGATATCGTGATGCCCTTGCCTTGTCCACCTTATTTTGTGCGATGTCAGATCGCGCGTCACGTCCTGGCTGGTCGCGGTCAGCGTCCTTCCGTGGTTCCTTGCTTCGTTTTCGCGAGCGGCTGCCGTGGTGTCGCGAACTTTTGTCTCTCGGGCAATCTTCGCTACTACTTCGACTGTCACCGCGGCGTCGGGCTTCTTTCCCTCGACCACGACGTGGCGACTTGTCTTTTCTCGGCGAAGAGCTTCTGTGCCTGTTGCTTCTTCTTCAGCTGCTCGTCAGCCTTCTTGCGGTCGTGGGAGGCGAGCCTTGCGGCTGCCAGTCCTAGTCCTCTGCGTATTTGTTTGTACTGCTCTTCCCGAGGGTCACTTTCCGTCGGTTGGTTCATCTGCATGTAAGTCGCCGTGGCTAGAACTGCGGCAGCAGGAGTTTGCGGGTAGACGTTGCCGTCGTCGTCAATTCTCATGAAAGAAGGTGCGACTGACCTGCTGGTCCCGGCTAAGGACTCGAAGTCCCTGGATGACGATGCGTGTCCCTTCCTCGTAGGTCGGGTACCGACCGAGGGTGCAAGGGACAGTTCGGCTCGTCGTAGGCTTGATTCGTCTGCCGCTCTTCTGCGACGGGCTAGATCTGCTCGGGCGTCTTTAATGGTTGATGCTGCTCTCACTAGATGGTAGTGGTAGGCAATTAGATCTTCGTGTGGCTCTCCTGCCGCGGGTGGCTTACTTGTTCGCATGGCCTCCTTGGCTCTGTTCCAGGCTTCCCCCGTGACGCCGATTATGTTGCGCTCTGTTGCGCTAAGTTCGGTTTCCGGAGGCTGTTCTGATCCTGCCATGCAGACTTGGGACAGTCGTGGCCCGTGTTTCCTAGGCGTAGATTGGAAAGCTCTCTGTACCCGAGATGGTTCCTCTGTCGAGAGGGTATGGTAGTCGTTTGTGTTGAAGCGGATGGATTCGCCGCTTTTCTCCAGAGGGAAGCGCGAGTCGACGGCTCCAGATTCAGATTCTGATTCATCCGAGAAGTGGAGGATCCCGTCCTTGTTTGTCACGAACTTGAGGCTCCCGAACATCAAGGTGACGCTCTTCTCCAGATCTTTGAATACCGGGCGCGATTCCGGCGAGTGAGGCGTGACCATGACAGATCCGATCCGTATAGGATTGTTCCGAGCCGTAGTCGATGGTTTCCAACGGGAGTCGGTTGTCGATGAAGCCGAAGATGCCGGTGATCCAGCGCCCGCCGTTCCCACAGACGGCGCCAATTGTTGAATCTCAGACTCTACAAATCCCTTCGGTGAACCTATCGGGTTTCGATTAGGAGAACCCATGAGCGCCGGTGGAATCGTCGGCTAGACAGGGGGCGAGATTTACCCAGGTTCGGGGCCCTCGTAGAGGTAAAACCCTTACTCCTGCCTCTTGTCGATCTGTATTCACGAATAGATCGGTTACAATGGTGGTGCTCGAATCGAGAGTAAGGTCTCGAGTTCTAGGCTCTGGTGGTGCCGTATTACTTGGTCCTCTTCCGGTGGCTCTCCTGGCCTTATATAGACGGCCAGGTCTCGAACCCTACCCGGAGAGGACTCGAACTCTAACCTTAGGTCGGCTACATGTTTCCTAACTTGATCCGCAAGTCAGTGCGGGCGGGCTTCACGTGGGCCTTCTGGAACACTCCAAGGGCTCCTCTTCTTGGGCCTTAACCTTGGGCCTGAGATGGGGTGTCCTTACCCGCAGGGTCCAGGATCCATATCTTCGTCACCATCTACGGAACTTTTTTTGATAATTGTTTGCAGAATTTTGATAAAGTTTTGCAGAGATGTGAGGAGACTAATCATGTTCTTAACTGGGAGAAATGCAATTTTTTGGTTAATGAAGGAATTGTTCTTGGACATAAAATTTCTGAAAGAGGTATTGAAGTTGATAGAGCTAAAGTTGAAGCTATTGAGAAAATGCCATGTCCCAGGGATGTCAAAGGTATTCATAGTATTCTTGGTCATGCGGGTTTCTATAGAAGGTTTATAAATATTTCTCTAAAATATCAAAGCCTCTTACTAATCTTCTCCAAAAGTATGTGCCTTTCGTTTTTGATGAAGATTGTAGAGAAGCTTTTGAATTTTAAAGAAGGCTTTAATATCTGCCCCTATTGTTCAACCACCTGATTGGAATTTACCGTTTGAAATTTTGTGTGATGCTAGTGATTATGCTATAGGTGATGTTCTTGGACAGCGGATAGATAAGAAGTTAAATGTTATTCATTATGCTAGTAAAACTCTTGATGCTGCTCAATAGAATTATGCTACCACTGAAAAAGAATTCCTAGTTGTAGTTTTTGCTTGTGATAAATTTAGGCAGTATATTGTTGATTCTAAAGTTACTATTCATACTTATCATGATTCTATTAAGTACCTAATGGAAAAGAAAGATGCTAAGCCTAGGATTATTAGATGGGTGCTTCTTTTACAAGAATTTGATTTACATACTGTGGATAGGAAGGGTGCTGATAATTTTTCTAGATTAGAAATATCCCTGATGATCCTATTCATGTTAATGATAGTTTTCCTAATGAACAGTTAGCTGCAATAAAAGTGAGCTTTCAAGAGAGTCCATGGTATGCTGATTATGCTAACTTTATTGTTTCCAAGTATTTGCCTCCTACCTTTACAGCTCAGCAAAGAAGAAAATTCTTCTATGATTTGAGGCATTATTTTTGGGATGACCCACACTTATATAAAGAAGGTGTTGATGGTATTATGAGAAGATGTGTTCCTGAAAATGAACAACGAGAGATATTGAGAAAATGTCATAGTAGTACTTATGGAGGACATCACGCTGAAGATCGAACTGCACATAAGGTTCTACAATCAGGTGTTTATTGGCCTACTCTCTTTAAAGATGCTAGAAAAATTATTTTATCTTGTGATCAATGTCAAAGGGTTGGAAATATTTCTAGACATAATGAAATACCTATAAATTATTCTCTTGGTATCAAACCGTTTGATTGTTGGGGTTTTGACTTTACGGGTCATTTCCCTCATTCACAAGGCTACACTCATATTCTTATTGCTGTTGATTATGTTACTAAATGGGGACAAGCTATACCTACTAAAAGTGCTGATGGTGAAACCTCTTTAAAAAGGCTTAAATACATCATTTTCCCTAGGCTTGGTGTGCCTAGATATCTTATGACTGATGGGGGTTGTCGATTTATTCATGGTGGTTTTAGAAAAACCCTTGCTAAATATGATGTTAATCATAGAATTGCCTCACACTATCATCCTCAAACTAGTGGGCAAGTAGAATTATCAAATAGACAAATCAAATCTATCCTGCAAAAGACTGTTAACAAATCTAGAAAAAATTGGGGTAAGAAATTAAATGATGCTCTCTGGGCTTATAGAATTGCTTATAAAAATCCCATGGGCATGTCTCCTTATAAAATGGTTTATGGAGAAGCTTGTCACTTGCCTTTAGAATTAGAACGCAAAGTTTATTGGGCAGTGAAAGACCTAAATAGAGATTTTAAAATTGTTGGTGAGAAAAGGTTGATTGACTTAAGTTCTTTAGATGATTGGAGGAGTGAAGCATACGAAAATGCTAAGCTCGTCTCAGATTTTATGCAGGAAAATTACTCTCGAGATGGGAAGGACATTTTGTTATTGAAGAGGTATATCGTTCGAGGGCAATTAAAATTGTTTACCTTGAAGACAACACTTCACAAGTGGTGAATGGCCACAGACTCAAGTATTATATTTCCTGAGATCCTTATAATGAAAATGCTGATTGTATTCAAGACATGATCTCGGAGGAGTTTATTAAAAAGCATATTTCCGAAACTGTCGAGTTAGTGTAACATCCCAATTTTTGCTACAAAAGGGTGTGTGGTGTTGTGTTCATATCATTCATGCATGAAAACAAAATTTAAATCATGTTTGAAACTAATTTAAATTGTGAAATTAAATGGTTTCAGAAAATCCCACAAAAAGTACTTAAAAGGGGTTCCAAAATTTTGTACTGAAAAGTATTTCATTTTCACCAAACAAAAATATGGAAAGATTGGAAATTTCATAAGCTTTCCAAATCCTATTTTTGCCAAATTTTATCCTTTCAAAAAGTCCCTCAAAAGTTTGTTTTATGTCATGTTTTAATAGAGAAAAGAACCTCTTGTTGTTTTCCAAAACTTCCAGGGGGTGTTGTGTAAAACCGTCATCTTCTTCCTTTGACAGAAGGACAGCTGCGTGGAGGCACCGCCGGCGTCGATTGCCACGTCCTGCTCGGCCTCGTGTGTGGATAAGGGCGAGAAGAGACCCACCCAGCACTCCTCCTTCGCCTCCCTACTCGCGCCCTCCCTCCCGCTCTCTGTCCCTTTTGCCGAAACCAAACCCTAGCTCGGGATGGCCGTTATGGCGCCGCCGCCGCCGGCCACGGCCAGCCCCACCGTGACGGCCACCGGCCTCGCCGTGTCCTCCTGCCCCTCCACGCCCATCTGCACAAGCCGGGAAGGCCCGAAGTCATGTGAATTCCGCCGCCGGTTTCTCCACTGCCGCCGCGGATGCCCGGACGCCGGTGACGATTCCGGCCGCTCCTCGCCTCCCCGCCCACTCCATCACGACCGCGGTGAGCTCCTCTGTGCTCCGATGCCCTCACCCAGCCTCCTCCCTCTCCCCAGTTCGGTGCCGTCGAGCTCCACCTTCCGCTGCCGCGCGGAAGCTCGACGGTGAAGTTCCGGCGACCATTTGGTCGTTCTCCGCCACCCCCCACGTTCACCTTAACCTTCTCCACCTAGGCCACAAACCAATTTCGGAGTTTAGCCATCGATTGCTTCGAATTTGTTTGAATCAGAGAAGTTCATCCCTGGGTGATGTCACAGTGACGCCCTGCTGACATCATAACCCTCTGTTTTTTTATTTCCAGAAAAAGGAATAAAATTGTTTACTTAATATCTTCCAAAATATAAGTCAGAAAAATAAAAGTAAGGTATGGTTTTGATCAGAAAAATGTAAGCAACCCAAATATGTCATTTTCAGTCATGTTTGAGAAAGTTCAAAAATGAGTATTATTTAATGTGGTTTTAATTCATTTAAAAATAGAAAAATAAGTTTTTATTCAATAAAATTGGAAAATTAAAAGTTATATACCAAATTGCTCAAAATGACAATTGCAACCTAGTTATGATGTTTTCAAACCAATTTGAGCAACTAAAATTGTACTCACTTCCAGAATCGCCCGAAACCCCCTCCGGGGTCTATTTCGGACTAATTCCACTAAAAATGTTTAATTGTCATACGAACCCTAGCAACCCAACGATCATGCTTAGGGCTTTATTTCAGTGCATTAACCTGCTCATGCATACATATTGCGCATTGCATCGATTCCATGTTTGATTGTTATTTCTCTTTTCGGTGTTGTTTCCCCCTCGGTAGAACGCGACTCCGAAGAAAAGGGCAGCAGTCCAATGGCGAATACTTGATCTTAATCGACAAGTCAAGCACTTATTCCCGAAGACATCTTTATCTGGTTTTCTTATAACCAAGGCAAGCATAACCTCTTATCTGCTCATATATGGTTTCAACGTGTTTTGAATCTCGTACTTTGCATTCGGTTCCAAACTATTGATGTCAGTAGATAGAGTTCCCCTATATACTGCATAACCTAGATATCCGGTTCAACTGCTCCTAGCAGCTATAGGTTTGTTTGTGCGCGCTCCACAAAACCCTGTGAGTCTTGCTTAGCCATGCTTAGTTGTGATCTGATCCATCTGGTTGATGAATCTGGTCAATACGTGAATCTACTTTGTCAGGTTGTTGTATTTTGAATTATCTTTGATAACTTGACTAAATACTGGCATGGATGTGAGGCCACAATGGGTTGTGGCGTTTTGTCCTGTTCATGTCCCTAGGAGCTTGTTCTCGCCTTCGAAGCCAAGACTGAGCGTGCAACCACACGCGGGGCCTAACAGACCGCGCTCGACTAACTAACTTGTTTGGCCACGTCCATGAGTCACGTAGTTTGATCTTTCCATCTGCGTGTGAGTCCGAAAACGATTTGGAGAAAACTTAGGGCGTGACCGGGACAAGTGATGGACGTACACGGATCTTGTTCCCGACTCACAGAACAGGTGCCGTCAGGAGGTGGCCAACTCCCTGTTGACGGGGTGGCCCTGTTTGGGTTGAATCATGGATAGGGTCGAGCAAGGTAAAGGTCGTGGCCAGCCACCCTCTGCCGCGCTCCATGGACGAGCGTACATGTGGCGTTAAGAGTCGGATGGTACGTGTGGGTAAAGTGTACCCCCTCCAGGGATAAATCTCCTCGAGAAGCCGTGTCCACGGTTACGGACGACTTGGCAACGGATTCTGTGATCATAGATAACTTCAACGGAATGACTAAAACTTGTTAACCATGATTGAAGGGTGCCTCCCCGGAGATGCCGGGAGGGGTGACCCTTGTAGCATGAGTTAGTGTGGGAATGAGAAAGACTTGGTGGAATACAAGAAGATGATGATCTCAGTAGTTGAGTAGCTTTCTCATCTGTTTTCAAAATACTCTATGAGACGTGCTATTCATCCCTCAACTTGCAAAACAAAGATTGCTTTACGCAAATCAGCCTTCATAAAACCCATTCTGAAGATAGCAGATATATAATAGGTTAATTAAGTCTTGTTGAGTACCTCCCGTACTCAGGTTTGCTTAATTTTGGTTCAGGTGGAGTTCGTCACTTCAGTGGTGATTCAACGTGGACATCGACGAGTAGTTTGGGGTTCCCAGGTAGCAGCCTGGAATCTATGGGCTGGGACGTCCCTTATGTTGCGGCCTCTTAGGCCTTTTTGGTTCTTGTTGATTAGCAACATAATTTGTCTTCTGTTGTCTGATGTAATGTTGGGTCGTGTGACCTCTGCTTGTAAGCTATACTCTAGTAACATCTGTTAATACAAGTTTCATGTTTAGAGTACTGCTTTGATCGGTTGTTGGTTTCGAGCTCATTGTTATACAGTTTTGGCTATGCCTGCATAGTTGTCGCAGTCGAGGGGTTGTGGAGCCGATGATCCATGTCCGAGCCCGCCTGTCGATTTGATCGGCCTGGGGCGAGGTAACCCCAGTAACCCTCGATTGTTGTTGCACTTTCTGGACACATAGCATCTCTGTATAGCCTTGGTCCCGTTTCCTTCAGTTTCATTCGATTCGTGGACGCTTTGATATGCATAGTTGGTTATGACTAGCATGGATACAAGGAGTAGTAGACTGGGGATCCGGACTACGTGCCGATGAATCCAGTCTGCCTGCCGTTGTTTGTTGCGGCCGGGGCTGGTAACCCTGAAGCCCTTGTGGGTCCATGTCTAGGAGCACATAACAGTATGTATATCTCTGGGTCCGGGGTCGTGACAAGTCTTGGTATCAGAGCAGGACTGCCTGTAGGAAAACCTTATTGCTTGGTCGATGTCGAGTCTAGTGATTGTGAAAACTACTTTGAAACCTCAAATGAGTTGTGAAAAACCTTCTTAGGATTCTTTTTACTCCTTATCTGGTATCGCTCTAACTCTGGGTCACCTTACCTGTTTTGATTTGAAAAGGTTTTGCTATCCCTTCTAGTCATTCAAAACCTAGGTGCCTTCTCTGGCAAGGACGTCTTTTACCCAAGTTGACCTAGTTATGAGTTTCTAGAGTCGTGTGTGTTCTGTGTTCCGTTATCCCTTGTTTCAACTGGGAGATTCCCTTCCATCCATAATCTCTCAGAGTTGTGTGGGTTCCACATACTCCTGTTCTTAAGTCTCAAAATCCTGAACCTCGAGATCTGCTTTCCATCTCGAATGTATCCGTTATCCTTTGCTCAAATTCTTCCGGAGCTATCGTTGTCTTTTGAAAGATACTCGTGATTGCTATTCATAGTGTACTTTAAGGCACTAAGAGAGTAGTTACTCCTTTCTCTTGGTTTCTAACCTTGGACTTGAACCGAAGGTCCCGGAATGTGCTGAATTGCCGTGGGTTGAATTGTGTGGGTTTACAACCATGTGATGCTCACTCTATCAGTACAGGATGCTGACCTTTAACCCAAGTTCTGTTTCGTTGAATCCTGAGGAATCTGTTTTACTCAGGATGGTTAGGAAATTCCAACTCTCATAGCCGTAGGCTTTCCTTTGGAACCAAAAAGGGATCACAACAAGAGTGTTCTTTATGATTCCCATATCTTTGTTCTTGGTTCAGCTATACCAACTTTTTGGCATGGGTTCTACACATGAGTATTACCTGTGCATCCAACGTGATCTCAGGATTTTCCAGAGCATGTTCCTACTCTTTAGTTGCTTTCCGAATTTCGTCCGATGTTTGGAAACCAAGTTACATATGGTATTGGATTCTTCCAATGCATCTGCTCTTGTTTTCTGTCAAAACATTCCACCTTGGGATGTCAGGAGAAACAAACTCCAGTACCTCGTTCATCTTCAGGACCAGGTCAAAGTTTTGTAATCCGCAGATTAAAGAAGTTTTGTCAACTTCCAATCTGTTCTACCTCCGAGTATCACACTCTTTCGTATCAAGAGGCCGTGCAGAGTTTCATGGCCATAATGATGAAGTGATGCTCTTACACATTTTCACCCCCCCTTCCTCCAAGATTGAATGCTTGAGTATGATGGGTCAATGCATTGATGTGTGTGTCAGATGTTCTGAGCAATTCGTATTGCTTTGAAAATCTAAGAAAACATCTGTATCCTTCTTAGCACTATCGGTCACCCGGTCTCTACTAAAGTTGGTCGTGTTACCAAATCCGTTCACTCCGGTGAACAATTCCTAGTCAAAGAGTTAGGTTCATAGCAAAGCTCTCAAGACCTTGTCGGTTGCTTTGAAAAGCAAGTTTCCTTCCAAACTTCGAGACATACCGGTAGGTTGTGATATTCTGGTTGTCTTTCTAGAAGTATCACCAGGTTTGTTACCTGACCGTGATGTCTAAACGAGGGGTAGTTTGAACTACTCCTTCCTCCAAGAAAACTAAGCTAGACACCTGGGACTAGTGGTTGAGCTTAAACAACAACTTGGAGAGTTGAAAGGCAAAAGTTCCGCCTAACCTGATCCTTTGTAAATGGATGTCTAGTCTCTTCTATGTCGAAGCTTGATAGTATCTCTTAAGTGGACATGCTACCATTCTGACCTTGATTTGATTTGAGCTATCGTCAAATCGAGAAAAGATCCAAGGGCTATCTTGATGGTGTTTTCACTCATGGTGTTTGGCCCGAGTACACCTTCATGTCCTTTGGTCTAACCAATATTTTGCCTCGTTCATATATCATATGAATCCCTCTTCTTGGAGTGTTTTGATAGTCGTGTTCTCGAGCCCATCGATGACATTCCTATTTACCCAAGTTGCAAGAG
Source organism: Alopecurus myosuroides (assembly GCA_028641055.1). Lineage (NCBI taxonomy): Eukaryota > Viridiplantae > Streptophyta > Magnoliopsida > Poales > Poaceae > Alopecurus > Alopecurus myosuroides. The sequence goes on from CM054063.1 coordinate 281,253,369, forward strand.
GTTCATGTTGAACACTTGGCACTAATGTTGGAAACTTTCGAGAAGCATCTTTGTTTCATCACGAAGTTGTGTTCTGGATGTTCGAAGTGACTTACTCCGGTCCATGTGCTCCTGGTGAAAGTTGTCGCCGTGGATCCGAGTAGAGTTCTCTTGTTCCTTCGGGAATAATACCAAGTTGGTCATGCATGTGTGGACTATTCTTGATATGGTGGATTGTTACCTCCATTTCCTGAAGAAGTTGTACATCCACCCCAAGCCACTGACTGATTGTTCGTGAAAGAGAAGAAGTCTGTGGACTTTGTTATCTTTGTAATATCTCCCTAACAAGGACTCTGATGTGTTTCATTGCAAGTAGACCATGTAGGTGCAACCGTCTTTCGCAAGTTGCTAATACACGAGTTCTGCAATCTCGTTCATCTTCTTGAGCGAGGCATCATAGTCCATGTCTTGAGAATCTAGCATATGTATCTCGTTGATAACCGGTGCAACCTCTTATCAAACATATCGAGTCTGAGTTATCAACCCACTAACCAGAGCTGAATCTCAAGCAGCAAGGATGGTTGGTGTTTTCTCAAGGGTGTTGAACTAGGTCCATTTGAAAATACGGCATGGTTGATGTTGTGGTTGACACAATTAGCCGTAAGGCCTAATGTCATATCTCCTTGAATTCGTAAGAACAACCACTCCCCGTGAGAATTCTTGTGTGGCTCATTCTCACAAATTTCCCTTCCCGTTCTTTCAAATCGAAGTTCAAATTCCACTTGATTACCTACATAAGGCTTGCACAAGCCTGATATTGGTATCTAGAACATCAAGGATAACCTGGAAGTTGATCTTTCCAATATCTCCCCGCTGAACCTCCAAAACCTTTGTTCTAGTGGAAACAAGTTCTTCATGAGAACATCTCCTGGTGTTTCGTAACCGCCAATGATCAGTTTCCTTTTCAAGTTGTTGGTACTTGAAGTTCTGTTCAGCTCCCACATTGTGTGAATTTGTCAGTCACTTCAGCCATGGGATCTTAACCATGTGGTAGATGTATTGCTATGTCCAAACCACAATAGGAAAGAGATTCCCTTTTCCTTCTGGTGTTTCAATCCTCGTTGGTTAACCAGCCTTATGGTGTGACCAAGAGTTCCTCCTTCATTACGGTGTTTCAACATCCTTTGGTTATTCATCTTCTGTCGTGAAGTAACATCCTGATCTCTGACAAAGATTTCGAGTAAAATGTTATGGAATGGAATGAAAGTTCCTTTCATCTTCTGTGTCCACTCCGAAGAGTGAACATGATCATGTATCAAAATTTCTCTCCGACTCACGATTACAGTGTTTTCTCGTGTTTTCCCTTGTCTACGGATATTACGTTGTGATATCCAAGACCATCCTTTTCATCTTGGTCATCTGTTTGAAGAAACCTCGATATCATAAGTTGTCCAGCCTTTCTTTTACAAAAGGATTTAAAGTCTTGTGCAAAGTTCATATTCTAAATCCTTCTAAGAACCATCATCCGTAAACTTGAAACCATCTTTTATTCCCTCCGTTATCTTGATGTGTTTCATGCCTGATAACTCAACAGTTCTTTACGGACATTCTGGTCATGAGTTAGACATGAGATACTCGATCTTCGTGAAGATCATTTCTTAAGAGTTTCCCTCTTACCTAAGGTGTATCCGTTCAATACTTCAAGGTGTCACGGATCAACCTCTTCGAGAAAAGAACCGTAAGGTTCAAGAAGATCGTTCAAAACCGGTGTTCCTTCTTTCTTCTCCTTCGGGAATCTCGGGACGAGATTCTCGTAAGGGGGGTAGATTTGTAACATCCCAATTTTTGCTACAAAAGGGTGTGTGGTGTTGTGTTCATATCATTCATGCATGAAAACAAAATTTAAATCATGTTTGAAACTAATTTAAATTGTGAAATTAAATGGTTTCAGAAAATCCCACAAAAAGTACTTAAAAGGGGTTCCAAAATTTTGTACTGAAAAGTATTTCATTTTCACCAAACAAAAATATGTTAAGATTGGAAATTTCATAAGCTTTCAAAATCCTATTTTTGCCAAATTTTATCCTTTCAAAAAGTCCCTCAAAAGTTTGTTTTATGTCATGTTTTAATAGAGAAAAGAACCTCTTGTTGTTTTCCAAAACTTCCAGGGGGTGTTGTGTAAAACCGTCATCTTCTTCCTTTGACAGAAGGACAGCTGCGTGGAGGCACCGCCGGCGTCGATTGCCACGTCCTGCTCGGCCTCGTGTGTGGATAAGGGCGAGAAGAGACCCACCCAGCACTCCTCCTTTGCCTCCCTACTCGCGCCCTCCCTCCCGCTCTCTGTCCCTTTTGCCGAAACCAAACCCTAGCTCGGGATGGCCGTTATGGCGCCGCCGCCGCCGGCCACGGACAGCCCCACCGTGACAACCACCGGCCTCGCCGTGTCGTCCTGCCCCTCCACGCCCATCTGCACAAGCCGGGAAGGCCCGAAGTCATGTGAATTCCGCCGCCGGTTTCTCCACTGCCGCCGCGGATGCCCGGACGCCGGCGACGATTCCGGCCGCTCCTCGCCTCCCCGCCCACTCCATCACGACCGCGGTGAGCTCCTCTGTGCTCCGGTGCCCTCACCCAGCCTCCTCCCTCTCCCCAGTTCGGTGCCATCGAGCTCCACCTTCCGCCGCCGCGCGGAAGCTCGACGGTGAAGTTCCGGCGACCATTTGGTCGTTCTCCGCCACCCCCCACGTTCACCTTAACCTTCTCCACCTAGGCCACAAACCAATTTCGGAGTTTAGCCATCGATTGCTTCGAATTTGTTTGAATCAGAGAAGTTCATCCCTGGGTGATGTCACAGTGACGCCCTGCTGACATCATAACCCTCTGTTTTTTTATTTCCAGAAAAAGGAATAAAATTGTTTACTTAATATCTTCCAAAATATAAGTCAGAAAAATAAAAGTAAGGTATGGTTTTGATCAGAAAAATGTAAGCAACCCAAATATGTCATTTTCAGTCATGTTTGAGAAAGTTCAAAAATGAGTATTATTTAATGTGGTTTTAATTCATTTAAAAATAGAAAAATAAGTTTTTATTCAATAAAATTGGAAAATTAGAAGTTATATACCAAATTGCTCAAAATGACAATTGCAACCTAGTTATGATGTTTTCAAACCAATTTGAGCAACTAAAATTGTACTCACTTCCAGAATCGCCCGAAACCCCCTCCGGGGTCTATTTCGGACTAATTCCACTAAAAATGTTTAATTGTCATACGAACCCTAGCAACCCAACGATCATGCTTAGGGCTTTATTTCAGTGCATTAACCTGCTCATGCATACATATTGCGCATTGCATCGATGCCATGTTTGGTTGTTATTTCTCTTTTCGGTGTTGTTTCCCCCTCGGTAGAACGCGACTCCGAAGAAAAGGGCAGCAGTGCAATGGCGAATACTTGATCTTAATCGACAAGTCAAGCACTTATTCCCGAAGACATCTTTATCTGGTTTTCTTATAACCAAGGCAAGCATAACCTCTTATCTGCTCATATATGGTTTCAACGTGTTTTGAATCTCGTACTTTGCATTCGGTTCCAAACTATTTGATGTCAGTAGATAGAGTTCCCCTATATACTGCATAACCTAGATATCCGGTTCCACTGCTCCTAGCAGCTATAGGTTTGTTTGTGCGCGCTCCGCTAAACCCTGTGAGTCTTGCTTAGCCACGCTTAGTTGTGATCTGATCCATCTGGTTGATGAATCTGGTCAATACGTGAATCTACTTTGTCAGGTTGTTGTATTTTGAATTATCTTTGATAACTTGACTAAATACTGGCATGGATGTGAGGCCACAATGGGTTGTGGCGTTTTGTCCTGTTCATGTCCCTAGGAGCTAGTTCTCGCCTTCGAAGCCAAGACTGAGCGTGCAACCACACGCGGGGCCTAACAGACCGCGCTCGACTAACTAACTTGTTTGGCCACGTCCATGAGTCACGTAGTTTGATCTTTCCATCTGCGTGTGAGTCCGAAAACGATTTGGAGAAAACTTAGGACGTGACCGGGACAAGTGATGGACGTACACGGATCTTGTTCCCGACTCACAGAACAGGTGCCGTCAGGAGGTGGCCAACTCCCTGTTGACGGGGTGGCCCTGTTTGGGTTGACTCATGGATAGGGTCGAGCAAGGTAAAGGTCGTGGCCAGCCACCCTCTGCCGCGCTCCATGGACGAGCGTACATGTGGCGTTAAGAGTCGGATGGTACGTGTGGGTAAAGTGTACCCCCTGCAGGGATAAATCTCCTCGAGAAGCCGTGTCCACGGTTACGGACGACTTGGCAACGGATTCTGTGATCATAGATAACTTCAACGGAATGACTAAAACTTGTTAACCATGATTGAAGGGTGCCTCCCCGGAGATGCCGGGAGGGGTGACCCTTGTAGCATGAGTTAGTGTGGGAATGAGAAAGACTTGGTGGAATACAAGAAGATGATGATCTCAGTAGTTGAGTAGCTTTCTCATCTGTTTTCAAAATACTCCATGAGACGTGCTATTCATCCCTCAACTTGCAAAACAAAGATTGCTTTACGCAAATCAGCCTTCATAAAACCCATTCTGAAGATAGCAGATATATAATAGGTTAATTAAGTCTTGTTGAGTACCTCCCGTACTCAGGTTTGCTTAATTTTGGTTCAGGTGGAGTTCGTCACTTCAGTGGTGATTCAACGTGGACATCGACGAGTAGTTTGGGGTTCCCAGGTAGCAGCCTGGAATCTATGGGCTGGGACGTCCCTTATGTTGCGGCCTCTTAGGCCTTTTTGGTTCTTGTTGATTAGCAACATAATTTGTCTTCCGTTGTCTGATGTAATGTTGGGTCGTGTGACCTCTGCTTGTAAGCTATACTCTAGTAACATCTGTTAATACAAGTTTCATGTTTAGAGTACTGCTTTGATCGGTTGTTGGTTTCGAGCTCATTGTTATACAGTTTTGGCTATGCCTGCATAGTTGTCGCAGTCGAGGGGTTGTGGAGCCGATGATCCATGTCCGAGCCCGCCTGTCGATTTGATCGGCCTGGGGCGAGGTAACCCCAGTAACCCTCGATTGTTGTTGCACTTTCTGGACACATAGCATCTCTGTATAGCCTTGGTCCCGTTTCCTTCAGTTTCATTCGATTCGTGGACGCTTTGATATGCATAGTTGGTTATGACTAGCATGGATACAAGGAGTAGTAGACTGGGGATCCGGACTACGTGCCGATGAATCCAGTCTGCCTGCCGTTGTTTGTTGCGGCCGGGGCTGGTAACCCTGAAGCCCTTGTGGGTCCATGTCTAGGAGCACATAACAGTATATATATCTCTGGGTCCGGGGTCGTGACAGTTAGTTTCTGAATAGGTATCAGTTTTGGTAAGAAAACGTTCATGAAACATCTTCCAACTTTTATTTTTACTGTTTTTGGAAAATATGAAAAATTATGAGCCGGAAACGAGGCGGAGACGGAGCCCGGAGGCTCCACACCATAGGGTGGCGCCGGCCCACCGCTGGTCGCGCCAGCCCATGGTGTGGGCACCCCGGAGCCCCTCTCCGACTCGTTTTCGACCTGGACTTTCCTTTCGTTTTGGAACTTTTTGCTATATAATCCCCCGGATCCCCCGAGGTCCGTATATCGTTTTCTCGACGTGTTTTTGTTTCGAGCAGTCTCTGCCTGGATCTGTTTTTGGTTTTAGAAGCATCATGGTCTCCGACAACAACAACAAGGAGAAGGGACCGAAGGAAGATGATGTCCAAGACCTGGAGCTGGAGGAGGAGATCGAGAGTGGAGCTGAAGAAGATGTAGAAGAGAACTCACGAGTGCGTCCACGCGCTACCATCGCAAGCATTGGAGTGGTTGCAAAACCTCCAAGCCCACGGAGAGGACTAACACTGGATGGCTGGCCCGACGTCACTTTTTATTCCCGGATATTCCACTTTCAAGTATTAAGAGACCTTTCCATACTTGAATTCATGAATATCAACATATGAGGGTACCCGATTCAAGGTTGCCTTCTTGCTTGGATATGGATCAATCTAACCGTGCAGATGAAGGAAGCTCTCAACCTAAGGAAGAGTGGGGGGGGGAAATCTTGGTGGCTGGGATTCACAGTCCGACAGGCATGCAAACTGTACTGATCGCAATACGGAGGTGATGAGTATGCTTATAATCGCGATCGAAGATCTGAAGAAATCAATTGATAAGCTCATCGAGAAGGACTCACCACCACCGCCGAAAAATTAATTCGTCATTGGGTTTGGCATCCCCTCGGCTTGTTCCAAGCTTGGGGGGAGTGTCGTGGTATCACATCACTATCTTTCATCTTTTTACTTTTCTAGTAGAGTCATATCATGAGTAGAGAAGTTATCATATAGGATGGCTTGTAGTATGGAAGTATCTCTCCTTAGTTGGTTATCGTTGTATACGTTGGTGTGAGTTGCCGGTTTGAAATATTAATGAGAAGTTTCATCATTTATTTTATGCACACACTATTTTAGTTTTCAATTTTTTGCCATATGGTTGAGCTTGTTATTAGTATTTGGTATCACTCTAGAGATCATCAAGTTAATCTAGTTGGTTTTGGCAAACTTAGCTTGGTTCAACAGATTTAATAATTTGAGATGCTAGTATAAGAAAGAGCAATTTGCCTTTTAGCTCGTAAACTTAGTATTCACAAGTTAAGATCGCTTGGGCTTTCAATGAAGATTGCATGATTGGTTTGATCATATGTATATTTATTTGTTTGCCCTCAGCTCTTATGCTTGCTACCCAACCTTGCTAGCCAAAAAGCCTGTACTGAGAGGGAATGCTTCTCGTGCATCCAAAACCTTGAGCCCCAAAACCTTTCCATTGTGTACACCATACCTACCTACATGTGGTATTTAACTGCCACTCCAAGTAAATTGCTCATGTGCTACCTTTAAAACTTTCAAAATTATTCCTGTTTTGTGCCCCTGTTTTAGCTCATGAGGACGTAAATAGAGAATCTTTATCTCACTTGTTGATTGGACTTCAAACACCTAGACTAGTGGCTTCATCCGCTTATCCAAATGCTAGAAGAGCTGGCAGCGGGGTGCCCAGCCCCAAAACTAATACACAAATTCTCTTCACTATTTTTTCCCCTTATTTATCAGTCAAAGCATAATCGTGTAAACAAAACAGAATGAGGGATGACCTTCTACACCAGTTGTGTCCCTCATATGGGAGCCGCTCTTATGAAATATAGTTGGCTTGTGATGTACAGTATTGTCTGTTTACCATTCATTGACATAAGCATACACCTCTCTTAAAAATGTTTTCAATACCTCTTTTTAATAAAATAAAAGCTCTAGCACATGAGTTATCCATGCTCCCCTGTGCGAAGGGCCTTTCTTTTACTTTTATGTTGAGTCAATAAACCCGTTTCTTTCTGTCTCTAGCAAGAATTTGAGTTGTTGTGATCTCACCATCTATATGTTGATTTATTCAATCATGTTTTCTATCCTTCTTTGTTTAGCACATGCTTTATTATCTGAATGAATATTATTTTGAAAAGCTATGAATCACTGTAAAATAATTGGTACAATTAAAACAAGTTAAGGTCTACAAGATGAGCGTTATTATAAATACTTCACCTAAGATAAGGAGGATATCATTAAATGTTCTCTGTCCAAGAATGAAGTTTGTCATTACCAATTTTGATTCTCTCTTTTCCATCTTTGTTTGTGACTCCCATTACTCGTTTCAAGTTATGTTATATGAGAGGAAGTTGTTGTCTATAATGATTGGTGCATAGATAGATGTGATTCTTCTTGTACATATTTTATTTATCGACGCTTCACTCCATAAACCCATGCTCATGTTTTTTGAGTTCAGTTTCGCTTGGGGACAAGCGAGGTCTAAACTTGGGGGGAGTTGATGCGTCCATTTTGCAGCACTATTTTATATCATAATTTTCTCTTATTCATTGATATATTTCATGTTATGATGCATCTCTTATGTTATTTTGTCTTATTTTGCATGTTTTATAATTTTTGGAGAATAAACATCCGGACCAGGAATCTGATGGAAAAAGCACCGTCGGGATACCGTATTTAAGAGGATCAGAAGAAGAAGTGGGACAACGGGGGTGTCCTAAAAGTTCAGAGGAAGAACACAGCCAGAAGGAGAGCTAGAGGGGGGCCACCATGGGCCCACACCATGGGGTGGCGCCCCCCCCCCTTGGTCGCGCCACCTATAGGTGTGGCCACCCTAGCCCACCTCTGGGGGATATGTTCTGCGTGTCTGTCCCCGAGGAAACCCTAAGCCTCATTCCATCGTCGAAATATTATTCCGCCGCCGCCTCGGGGAAGAAAACACACGAGAGAGAAAAGCTCTTTGGCAGGGAGAAATCTATCGGGGAAATTCCTCTCTTGAGAGGGGAAATCACCGCCATTGTCATCGTCATCATTCCGGGCATCATCAGGATCGTCATTATCATCATCACCACCAGCACCATCGTCCTCATCATACACCTTCATCCCTCTGTAACAATTAAGGGGCCTCTATCGTTGTTTTGCATTAGATCTCTCTCCCGGTGTGGATTACTTGTTAGTAGTTGATGCTTGTGAAATTTATCGGTGTTTGCACTTTATGACCAGATTGTTATCATCATTATATTACCTATGATCATGATCCATCTAATGTCTTGTGAGTATTTCGTGTTGTTCTTGAGGACATGGGAGAAGTCAAATTGTTAGTAGTAAAGTAATGTTGAGTAATATTTAATGTTTGATATTTAAGTTGTGGTGTTATTCTTCTAGTGGTGTCATGTGAACGTCGACTACATGATACTTCACCATTTATGGGCCTAGGGGAATGCATCATGTATTTGGTTACTAATTGTGGGGTTGCCGGAGTAAACAGAAACCTAAACCCCCTTTAGGAAACCATTACACGAGGGAGCGTAGGATCCCGGAATTTAAAGTTGTGGTTAAATTCATTTCTTAATTACTTTCTTGTAGTTGCGGATTCTTGCAAGGGGTATAATCACAAGTATGTATTAGTCTTGGATGGGGGACGGTACATTAGCATAGAGTCACCCACACAACACTTATCAAAACACCAAAGTTCTTTCAAATGCATCGAACAAAAGGACTTGACAGAAACCTCCTATGTGTCCTCGAGAACGTTTGTTAATCATAAGTAAACTCACCGGCTAGTCCTTTGCTGAAGAAAGTATTAGGCCACTTGTTGCAATTATTATTACTGCATTTTATTTACTCGCGCTTTATTTATCTGCAATATAAAAAAAACCTACAAATCTATTTTCCAACATTTACATTTATTCCTTCATCAAAACTGCTTGTCAACACCTTCTGCTCCTCGTTGGGTTCGACACTCTATTTATCGAAAGTACTATGTGCACCCCTTATACTTGTGGGTCATCAAACAACAACAATTTCCCTTAAGTGGATCATCCAAGGTTTATCGAACTCGGCCAGGTAGAGGTCAAATATATCCCTCTCAAGCAACCCTGCAATTAAGATACGAGAAGTCTCTTGTGTCCCCAACACACCCAATATACTTTTCAGGTATATAGGTGCACTAGTTCGGCGAAGAGAGAGTAAAATACAAGAAGTATGGATGATTATAAGTGATTATAACAATCTGAAATAAATATGACAGCAAGCAAACATGTAGCAGAACAGGCAGAAAACTGTGTTTCAATGGTTGGAAATAAGGCCTTGGGATCCTACTTTCACTAGAGGACACTCTCAACAATGAAAACATAATTGAATGCATAAATATCATTTCTTCACTATGCTACTCCGAACCACTCTCCGGTCGAATAACGAACACTAATCATTGCGTAGGGCTTTAACAGCACTCCTCAGAGTGAGAACATTCCCAACCAAGTAACCCCCATGCTATCACCATGGGACCCAGATGGTTCCACGCAAACACCACAATTTCATAGGTTCATCTTCCAACACAAGATATAAATATCGTGCTAAACCACCCGGTGTACACACTATCACCTTCACCCCGTGATCAAAGTGTTTACCGAGATAAAAAAACACTTGACTAGCATAACAGATGAAGATCAATCTACATATTCAACTAGATTACAAAGCTCATGATCACATAAAGATCACACATGGGAGAGAGAGATGAACCACATACCTACCGGTAGAGCCCTTAGCCTCGGGGGGGAGAACTAATCCCTCCTCATCATAGGAGACAACAACGGGTACGGAGATGGCGGTGGAGTCAAAGGAGATGGCTTCCGGGGGCACTTCCCCGTCCCGGCAGGGTGCCAGAACAAAGATCTGTCCCCAAAACTTGTCGGTGGCGGCGGCGGAGCTACGGATGTATTTTTTTTTGGAAAAGGTCGATTCTCCTAGTCGTATGAACAATGCCGTCCGCTTTTCTTTTTTTAGTTTCCATGGACGACGAAGTAGCGGAAGCATGAAATGCTATTCACGAATGAGCATTGCTATCTGATTCCTACAAAAGAGATAGGGGAAGCTAACTTTTGTCAAATGGGGCTAGAAAGCCGTCTTAAATCAACCGGTGAATCCTGAATCAAAGTGAGGAGAACAGGATATGTTATGAGAAGAGTGACGTGGGAATAGATTGCATTTCAAAAAGAATCTATACACTCAGTAAGCCAGAACGGGAAGATTCAACTACAAAAAGAACTGGTACGGTGTGAGAAGAGGCATATTCTCAATAATGAACAAGATGATGCAGCTCTAGTTGCTGGAGGCAGAGGACGTGGACGCGGCAGGAATAGATCCTGGGGGAGGACGCGAATAAAAAAGGCTATGAGGATCATAAAAATTGAGTTGGAGGGTGATTGTATAACTAAGGATCGAGTAGAGGAAGACGTCAGTCTTTCAGTTGTAGATGATCATTACCGAAAAAGATGTACATTCGAATGAAAAAAGAGGGCCTGTCCGAGAGGAAATAAAGAATATTCATTTGCGGATTCTTCCGACATGAGACCTCCAATTCCCACGTTCCAGCCTGCATTATGCCAGCAGGTCCCACCCCCAATTTATTGAGTCACCCTTATCTAAAAAAAAGGACGGGGTCTATCTAGATCATAGGATCACTTTATTCAGAGGTCAATTCTCTTTATTTGACCTCCCACCGTTCACGACGCGAGCCTGGCTTTACCGTTTCAGATAGAAACGGCGCTCCTAAAGTCGATTGGATACTTTCTTTTTTATTGAATTAAGCTAAGCCGTGGACTTTCTCTGCCTGCTCAATGTAAAAAATGGATCTGGAAAAGAAGATAGGAATGGGGCACCCAGGAAGGATTGTAGGTAGGGATGCCCTTAGATCCGTTCTCAATAGCTTTTGATAAGTCAACAAAGTCCTTTGGTGAAGGTGGTGGACTTTCATCATCACCACCAAGACCTGCTGGGCCATCACTGAAATCATCTGAATCACGGTCTGACATCTGCAAGGGTAAGATGGACAGAAGCATAGGGGTAAGTGTTATCCTGCTGCAGACGAATGGAATTAGATGTTTCTTTGGATTTTGGATAGCCACCGGTGGGACTGCTGAGTCGCACCGATGAGAACTTAAGAATAATTTCGTAGAATGTCCACCAGCAAGAGTCTACCTATGCCACTGGTGAAGCACAAACACCTAAGTAGTGACCGGTCCGAACGGTGGTGCTCTACCGGTACACGGATGAAACATTGAATTGGACCGCTTCGCCACTTGGCGGATCTTCCTCCAAGAGAGTCAATGGGACTTGGTCTCGATGTCAACTAAATAATTGACTGAGTCAGGTAGTCGAAAACCAACAGAGAGGTAAGTTTTGTGCCTTATTTCGCTTTGACCTGTTTTTGTGGAATCGTCGATTTCTGAAATGTCATTGATTTTTAGTTGATCCGGTTTCAAGACTTTTCTGAATAGGAAGCAACATTAGGGTTTTTGCCGGGAGGTGGCCAGGGGGGGCCCACACCGCTAGGTGGAGCAACCAGGGGGACCCGCGCCACCCCATGGTGTGGCCACCCTTTGGCCCCCATTCAGGGCTCTTTGGGATTTCTGGAAGCTTCCGAGACTTTTAGGACTTCTGGCTTTCGAATTTTCCAGTTCCGAGAATATTTCCAGAACAACTTTTCTAAAACTAAAAATAGCAGAAAACAAGGAACTGGCTCTGTGGCATCTTGTTAATAGCTTAGTCCCGGAAAACGTGTAAAAATGACATAAAGTGTAAGGAAAACATGTGGGAAACAACATAAAAACAACATGGAACATCAGAAATTAGGGATACGTTTATGACGTATCAACGCGTTGGCGGCTATCCTCGACGCCGCAAAGGACGCATGTCACTTATGTGGCTGGTCCCACACCCGATACCTAGCGGGGTATCACATCTGCAGTATGCGGATGACACGATCATTATGATCCAACCAGATGACCTGGAGATTGCGAATCTTATTAAGTTCATCCTGCTATTCTTTGGGAGCATGTCCGGGCTCTAGATTAATTTCCACAAGAGAGAGGTTGTGGTTTTTGGGATCCCTAGCTCTGAGCAGCAAAGGATTGCTAATATGCTAAATTGCAAGTTGGGGGCTTTACCATTAACCTATCTAGGATTGCCAATTAGTGATATAACACTAAAATCGAGGGGTTGGGGTCCCCTCTCTAAGAAGGTGGGAGAGAGGGCTGACCCCTGTATGGGGAACCTCATGTCGTCTGCAACTAGACTAACTTTGGTCAATACCTGCCTCTAGAGCCTCCCGTTGCACTCCATGGGGGTGTGCATGTTAGGGGATGGAATTCATGCGGCCATGAACAAACACCGCGCTCTTTTCTTCTGGGGAGATAAAGGCATTAAGCGCATATACCACTAGGTGTGGTGGACCGATGTGTTCATGCCCAAGGCCTTGGGGGGCTTGGAATTATGGACACCAAACTTATGAACAAGTTCTTGATGGAAAAATGGATCTGGAAGATCTAAGCAAAGGAACAAGGCTTGTGGGCTAACATCCTCCGTAACAAATACCTCAAGGATAAAGATCTATTAGTATACGATCATTCATAGGGCTCACAATTCTGGAAAGCTATCCAGAAAGTGAAGAACGTGTTTATCTTGGGGGGAAACACCAGGTGGGCAATGGAAAATCCACCATACTATGGTCTGATTGGTGGACCGGCCCGGGACCGCTTCGGGAGAGGCACATGAAGATTTTTGCCATTGCCCGCGATCTGAAACTAACAGTAGCTTAGGCGTTCTGCCAGGAACAATGGGTCATCTCCTGCAGGCGGGCCTTTGGTCCGGCCGAGCAGGCCTAGTGGGTTAGTCTGCTGAGGGATCTTAAGCCGTCTTCCCTCTCCCAGGAACCCGACCGGATAGTTTGGGCTTTAGAACCTTAGGGGAGGTTCTCTATCAGCTCTCTCTACAGTAGAGTCTCTGAGAGTACTCCTTGTATGCACTTTTGCGAGACATGGAGGGTTGCGTCCCCTTAGAATATCAAGGTATTCCTTTGATAACTGATTCGGAAGAGACGGTTGTCTAATAAAAACATCCATCACAAACATGGCCCTTCCAATGTTCGGTGTGCCTTATGTGGGGAGTTTGAGGACACAAACCACATTTTATTCACATGCCCTCTCGAGCATGTCACTTTAAATGTTGCTTCTCAACATCATTCTCGCCTTTCCAGCGGCACTGTCCTTGGCCAACGCAGTGGAGGTACAACTCCTCCACACGTCGCCGCATTTACTCCCCACCTACCATGCGTGTGGTGACCCAAACTAGTTATTCAAATTACCCATTGTGTATCCACGATCCCGTGATTAGTCTATCACGTGAACTAACACCAAAGTTTGCATCTATTATAGTGCCGAATACAAAAATCTTGAACATTATCGTCATTATGACCAAGTATTACAACAAAGCCTCATCAGGTGAGGTGGTGCAACAGGGTGCCGAGGGAGGGGGGGAACTTGGCGAAGGAGGGTGCAGCGTGGACCGGTGAGGTCCACGGCTCACTTTAAAACCATGGTGACACACATGAAAGTGAGCTTACCGGACTCAAGAATCACATGGGAAAAATTCCAGCTTTTACACTATAAGTGTGGTAGTCCGATGTCATGAAAAAACGACGTTAACACGGATCCTTCTCTGGTCTAGTGGCTTGTCAGTCTAGACTTCCTGAGTTCGAAGAACCACCCTTATGCGAATATAATTTTAGTTATGTATTCTTATGCTGGCACATGGGACTCATGGATAAGCGAGCAGCAATGTTACATAACTTCGGAGAAAAAAGTGTGGAGAGTGCTATTGTGAAAAACAATTCGACATTGACTAGCGGCGCCATGGTGTTGTTTTCAAGAGTTGCTGGCAATGCTTTCGTAGAAGTTCCCAGTAGCATCTCAAACACATGTGTTTTCACAAGAATCATACAAGTTGGCAAGACCAGAGTACATATTTATTTTTGACATTTTCCATTATATAAAAACAGCAAACAAGGCGCCTCGTTAAAAACCTTCCAGTCCCCTTAGGTACCCGATGGCTAGGTTGAGACTCCAAGTGCGGAGTGTGTAGCTAGTGGCAAGCCTTCTTCCCCACGAGGGTGACTCGAGGGTTTATATCGAACTCTTGGGGAGCCAGTATTTCAGCAGTTGTCTTCCAAGCTTCCTCTAGGATCCTGCAAACAAATAGAGAATTTTGTGCCCTCAACCTCACCATGTGGTTGTCAAGCACAAGGTGTGAGACTTCTAAATTGCAATGCAAAACTGAAAGTAAATGTGCAATAATTAAATCTACTACTAAATGCAAATGAGAAAATAAATATGCAATTGATTGTTTTTGTATTTTTGTGATGCAAGTGGTGATGGAGATAATGTAAATTCGAATTGGAGATACAAGTAAAGTAAAGTGCAAGTAAAGTAAATTGCAGCAAAGTAACTAGAGTGTTTTCTTATAATTAAAATAGGACCGGGCTTCATGGTTTCACACTTGCATTCTCTCAAATAAAGTGGTAGACGGTGGACATAAAGAATTACATGTGAGATTACAATAACATGTTAAACATTCAGTACTTTCATCTGGGCATCACGTCCTAGCATAGAGATCTCTACGGTCATATTGATCCCTCTTATACTCCACCAAGATGCGAAATAAATCATAACACCTCGATAATTAAGGAAAAACCAGAGTATAGCTTTAAGCAATGTGACATGAAGTTGAAGTAAGAACTTGCTAGATCTAGTCATGGAGATTGATTAGTGTCACTTCAAATCCCCGGTAACAAGGTACTCCTTTTTATCCCTAGTGAGGTAACTAAGAAAGGTTTAACAAAACCTAAGTGGATCGCTGAACTTCTATCACTTTCACAGCACTAGCCACCCCCCCCCCCCCCGTTACTCCAACTAATGCACCCATCACCCCACACACGCTCTCAAGAACTAGATTGATCAAAGCTAGCAAATAAGAACGGGGTACATAAGATACATATACTCAAATAACTCAAGAGAAACAATTGCAATCTCCGATTCAATAACTCATAGAAAAGGTCCACCACATAGGAATTACAACGGTGCCCGTAATCATGTGAGGCAGCTCATACAGATCTAATTAGTGAAGCACATAGAGAGAGAGATACAAGTGCTACTTCCACAAACCCATAGCCCTGGGTTGGACTACTCCCTCTTCATGGAGATGTCGATGGAGATGACGTTGGAGGGGTAGGAGATCACACCGGCGGCGCCCCGCCGGAGTTTTCCCCCTCCAATCTGGAACTTCTGGTCTCGGTTTCGGTGTTTCGGTGTTTCGGCGGCGCTCTTCTCCATAAGGGTACGAGGGACCCTTTTTATAGTCGGTTTTAGGTCAAGACGGAGTCGGTAAGTCGAAGATGGAAGGAATTGGGTGTAACATCCCTGTTTTGCAACAATAGGGTGTGTGGTGTTGTTCATATCATACATGCATGGAACCACAAATTTAAGCAATGTTTGAAACTAATTTAATTTGTGAATTTAAATGGTTTGAGAAAATACCACAAATAGTACTTAAATTGAGTTCCAGAATTTTGTACTGAAAAGTATTTCAAACACACCAAAGAAACACATGGTTTTGTGGGAAATTTTACAAGGTTTTCAAATCTTATTTTTGCCAAATTTTCTAGTTGCAAAAAGGCCCTCAAAAACACTGTTTGTGTTCTGTTTTAAAATAGAAAGGGACCTCTTCGCAAAACCCCGAAGTTTCTGGGGGTTTTCAGAAAACTGTCTTTGTCTTCTTCGTCGGGACAGAAGAAGTAGCTGCGTGGCAGCTCGACCGCGCCGCTGCCACCTTCTGCTTCCGAGCAGCCGAGGGGATGAGTACCCCTGGAGGCGTCTGAATCGCGCTCGCTCCGTGGAAACCGCACCCGAAACCCTCCTCTCTCCCTGTGCTCCTCCCCGCAAGTCTGAAACCCTAGCTCGCCGGTTTTTCGTCGTCGCCGCCGTTCCGTCAACTCCCGCGCCTCCCCGAGAATCTCCAACGCCCCGTCGTACCTCCCTGCACTTCCTCGCCCACGGAATCGAGACGATATGGCCTAGGGGAGGAGATCGCCGCCGTTTTCTTCCGCGCCTGCGCTGTACGTCGAGCAAGCTCGCCGTCGACCTCGTGCTTCCCCGGCCCCGTTGACCATCGCTTCGTGCTCCTGGTGAGCCTAGAACCCTCCCCGTCCTCCCCGTTGTTCTCCCCGTGGCCGGAATCGGTGGATTCACCGGTGTCCCGAAGGCGCCGCCGCTCTCCGAGCACGGCGGCTCGCCCTCGTCAACCAGTTAGGGGCGGCGCCACCACGAGTAGAACCCCCCAGACGAGACGGTTCCTTTGCACCCGTCTGCGCAAGCCGGGACGGCCGGAATCGCCGCCGGCGTCCGTGGTTGTCCCCGGCCGACCACCGGATGACGTGGGGTGACGTCATCATGACATCACCTGGCCACGTGGTGGCTCCAGGATATTCGAGTTTTTTTTTTTAAGAATGTTTAATTTGACACGTGGGCCCCACCTGTATTTAAATTACAGAAATGATTAAAACTTGTTTTATGAATATCTTTTAATCTGTAATTCAGAAAAATAATATAAGAATATGGGTGTTTTCAGAAAATTATTATCTATCCAAATATGTACTTTTCATACATGTTTGACAACCTTTATTTTTGAACATTATTTAATGTGTTTAATCATTTTAAAATAGAAAAATAAGTTTTTATTCAAGAAAATTAGAAAATTAAAAGTTATATACCATTTTGCTCAAAATGACAGATGCAACCTATTCATGATGTTTTCAAACCCATTTGAGCAATAAAAATTGTACTCACTTCTAAGATCGCCCAAAACCCCCTCCAGGGTCTATTTGGGGTTAATTTCAGTAAAATTGCATATCTGCCATATGAACCCTAGCAATCCATTAAACATGTCTAGGGCTTTATTTCAGTGCATTAACCTGCTCATGCATACATATTGCACATTGCATCGTTGCCATGTGTTGATTGTTGCTCTTCTTGTTTCGGTGTTTGTTCCCCCTCGGTAGAACGTGACTGCGAAGAGAAGGCCAACAAATCCAATGGCGAATACTTGATCCGAACCGACAAGTCAAGCACTAATTCCTGAAGACTTTATCTGGTTTTCTTGAAGCAAGGCAAGCATAACCTCTTATCTTCCCATATATGATTTCGAAAGACTTTTGATTCTCGTACAAATGCATTCGATTCCAATGTATCTTGAGTCAATAGATAGAGTTATCCTATTTATTTGCATAACCCAGATATCATGATTCAATGCTCCTAGCAGACATATGAGTTGTTTGTGTGTATCTCAAGAGCCTCAAATATGCCATGCTTAGTCATACATGCTTGTTATCTCTGCTCCATCCGGTTGATGAATCAGAGTTACGAAATAATCTAGTATGGCAGGAAGTAGTGGTAAGTTAAGAGATGTTTGATTAACATGATTTGAAGGTGTGGATGACGAGACCACAGAGGGTCTGTGGTGGTTGTCTCGTTCATGCCCCTAGGAGCGAGTTCTCGTCTTCGAGCCAAGACTGAGCGTGCATCCACACGAGGGATTGGATTCCCCTCGGTCTCAACTTGCCTAGCTTGTTCCATGAGTTGCCTAGTTCGGGCTTTCCATTTCGATTTGCGGGGATATTAAAACCTTTTAAAAATTAGGACGTGGCGATGTATCGGCGCTCTGCGGGTAGGTAACCGTCGAGCATTGCGCACAACGATAGAGACCCGGCAGGAGATGGCCACTCCCTATTGGTGGTCCATCTCTACTCGGAGCGACTCATGGAATAGGCGAAGCAAGGGAAAGGTCGTGGTCAACCTCCATCTGCCGGCACTTCCTGGAATAGTGCCAATGATCTGGCATTAAGAGTTGGTTGGTACGTGTGGTTAAAGTTGTACACCCCTGCAGGGTTAAATCTTTTCGAAAAGCCGTGTCTGCGGTTAAAGACGACTTGGTGACGGATTCTGTGATCATAGACAACTTAAACGGAATGATTAAAACTTGCTGATAACGAATGAAGGATGCCTCCTCGGAGATGCCGAGAGGGGTTACCTTGTAGCATGAGGTAGTGGAACAACTGGAGGAGGTGATCTTTGAAGCACGATGTGCTGATGTGTTTTGGTGGATTAAAAGATGATGATATCAGTAGTTGAGTATCTTTCTCATCTGTTTTCAAAATACTCCATGAGACGTGCTACTTCTTCCTCAATTTGGAAAACAAAGATGGCTTTACGCAAAATAACCTTCATAACTCTTTCTAAAAAAGGCAGATATATAATAGGTTAACTAAGTCTTGTTGAGTACCTCCCGTACTCATGTTTGCTTCAACTTGGTTCAGGTGGAGTTCCTCAGTTCGGTGGTGTTTCAACATGGACATCGACGAGTAGTTTGGGGTTCCCAGGTAGCAGCCTGGAATCTATGGGCTGGGACGTCGCCTTATGTTGTGGCCTCTTAGGCCTTTTTGGTTCTTGTTGACTAGCAACATAATTTGCCTTCTGTTGTCTGATGTAATGTTGGGTCATGTGACCTTTGTTTGTAAGCTATACTCTAGTATTACTTGCTTACATAAAGCTTCATGTCTAGAGTGTTGCTTTGATTGGTTGTTGGTTTTGAGCCCGTTGTTATACAGTTTTGGCTATGCCTGCATAGTTGTCGCAGTCGAGGGGTTGTGGAGCTGATGATCCATGTCCGAGCCCGCCTGCCGAAGATATTCGGCCTGGGGCGAGGTAACCCCAGTAACCCTCGATTGTTGTTGCACTTTCTGGACACATAGCAGCTCTGTATAACTTTGGTCCCGTTCCTTCAGTTTCATCCGACTCGTGGACGCTTGGGTATACATATCTGGTTATGACTAGCATGGACACAAGGAGTAGTAGACCTGGGATCCGGACTGCGTGCCGATGAATCCGGTCTGCCTGCCGTTGTTTGTTGCGGCCGGGGCTGGTAACCCTAAAGCCCTTGTGAGTCCATTGCTAGGAGCACATGACAGTTTGTATATCTCTGGGTCCGGGGTCCGACAAAAGTTGGTATCAGAGCAGGACTGCCTGTAGGAAAACCTTACTGCTTGGTCGATGTCGAGTCTAGAGTTTGTGAAAACTACTTTGAAACTCCAAAATGGATTGTGAAAAACCTTCTTAGGATTCTTTTTAATCCTTACCTGTTATCGCTCTGACTCTGGGTCATCTTACCTGTTTTGATTTGAAAAGGTTTTGCTATCTCTTCTAGTCATTCAAAACTTAGGTGCCTTTTTTGGCAAGGACGTTGTTATCCAAGTTGACCTAGTGTTAAAAAGTTTCTAGAGTCGGGTGTGTTCCTTACTCCGTTATCTCTTAACTAGGAGATTTCCTTTCCATCCTAATCTCTCAAAGTTGTCCGGATTCCACATTCTTACATGTTTCAAAGTTCTAAATCCCGAACCTCGAGATTTCCTTTTCATCTCGAATGTATCCGTTATCCTCTGTTCAAATTCTTCCGGAGCTATCGTTGTCCTTTGAAAGATACTTCATGATTGCTATCCGTAGTGTCCTTCAAGGCACTCATATAGTAGTTACTCCTTTCGTTGTGATTTTAATCCTTGGACTTGAACCGAAGGTCCCGGAATGTGCTGAATGGTGGTGGGTTGAATCATGTGGTTTTATAACCATCTGATGCTCACTCTATCAGTACAGGATGCTGAATTTAACCCAAGTTCTGTTTCTTTGGATCCCGATGAATATCTTCTACCTCAGGATGGCTACGTAGTTTCAACTCCAATAGCCGTAGGTTTTCTCTTCTAACAAAAAAGGGATCACAACTAGAGTGGTCATCATGAAATCCACATCTTCGTTCTTAATTCAGCTATATCGATCTTTCTGCATGGGTTCTACAAATGAGTAATACCTGTGCATTCAACGCATTCAACGTGATCTCATGATTCTTCTGAGCACGTAACTACTCTTTAGTTGCTTTCCGAACTTCATCCATTGTTTGGAAGCCAAGTTGCATATGTGTGTTGGATAATCCAATGCATTTGCTCTTGTTTTCCGTCAGAACGTTCCACCTTGGAGTGTCAGGAGAAACAAACTCCAGTACCTCGTTCATTTCTAGGACCATGTCAAAGTTTTGTAATTCACAGATTAAAGAAGTTTCATTAGCTTCTATTCTGTTCTACCTTCGAGTATCACACTCCTATATATCAAGAGGTCGTGTTGAGTTTCATGGCCTCACCGATGAAGTGATGCTCTTACACATTTTCACTCCCCCTTCCTCCAAGCTTGAATGCTTGAGAATGATGGGCATGTGCTTTGAGGTGTGTGTAAGATATTCTTAGCAATTCCTATTGCTTTAAAAAAAATCTAAGAAACATCTGTATCCTTCTTAGCACTACTGGTCACCTGGTCTCTGTTTGAAGTTGACCGTGTTACCAAATCTGTTCATTCCGGTGCACATTCTTGGTTAGAGAGTTAGGTTCATGTCGAAGCTCTCAAGATCATATCAGTTGCTTTGAAAAGCAAGAATTCCTTTCGAACTTCAAGACATACCGGTAGGTTGTGATGTTCTGGTTGTCTTTCTAGAAGTATCATCAGGTTTTACCTGACCGTGATGTCTAAACCAGGAGTAGTTCGAACTACTCTTTTCTCCATGGAACTCTGCTGGATATCCCAGACTAGTTGGTTGAGCTCAAACAATAACTTGGAGAGTTGAAAGACAAAAGCTCATCCTAACTTGTTCCTTTGGAATGGGATGTCTAGTTTCTTCTGTGTTGAAGCATGATAGTATCTCTTTTTCGTAAATGTTATCACTCTACCTCTTGATTTGATTTGGGCTATCGTCAAATCGACAAAAGATCCAAGGCTTGTCTTGATGGTGTTTTTACTCATGGTGTTTTTCCCGAGTACACCTTCATGTCCTCTATTCTGACCAATACCTTGCCTCGTTCATGTATCATATGGACACCTCATCTTGGAGTGTTGATAAGTGTGTTTTCGAGCCATCGATGACATTCCTATTTACCCAAGTTGCAAGAGGTTCATGTTGAACACTTGGCATTAATGTTGGAAACTCTCGAGAACCATCTTTGTTTCATTACGAAGATTGTGTTCTGGATGTTTGAAGTGACTTTATCGGGTCCATGTGCTTATGGTGAAAGTTGCCGCCATGGATTCGAGAAGAGTTTTCTTGTTCCTTCGGGAATAACTCCAAGTCGTTCATGTATGTGTGGACTATTCTTGAGATGGTAGGTTGTTACCTCCATTTATTTGAAGAAGCTTGCATCCACACCAAGCCACGACTGATTACTCGTGAAAGAGAAGAAGTCCAAGATCTTGGTGATCTTTGTTGTCATCTTCCCAACAAGGACTCCGATGTGTTCTTTTGCAAGTACGTCATGTAGGTGCAACCGTATTTTGCAAGTTGCTAATACATGAGTCCTGCAATCTAGCTCATCTTCTTGAGCGTGGCATCGTAGTCCATATCTTGAGAAACCAGTAAATGTATCTCAGTTGTAACCGGTACAATTCTGCTGATCTAACATAGTGAGTCTTGTTTGACAATCCACTAACCAGAGCTGAATCTCAAGCAGCAACGATGGTTGGTGCTTCCTCAAGGGTATCGAATTAGGTCTTTTCAGAATCCGGCATGGTTGATGTTGTGGTTGACGCAATTAGCCGGAAGGCCTAATATCATATCTCTTTGAATCCGTAAGAACAGCCATTGTCCATGAGAATTCTTGTGTAGCCCGTGCTAACGAGTTTTCTCACCGTTCTTCCAAACCGGAGTTTTACTTTCACTTGATTACCTATAGAACGCTTGTCATGAGCCTGATATCGGTATCTATAACATCCAGGATAACTTGGAAGTTGATCTTTCCAATATCTTTTCGTTGAACCTCCAAAACTTTTGTTCTAGTGGAAACAAGATCATCATGAAGAACGTCTCGTGGTGTTTTGTAACCGTTGTTGATCAGTTCCCTTTCTCAAGTTGTTACTAGCTGAAGTTATGTTCATCTCACAGATTGTGTGAATTTGTCAGTCACTCCAGCCGTGGGATCTTAACCATGTGGTAAACGTATTGCTACTTCAAGTTCACCATAGGAAAGAGATTCCCTATTCATTCTGGTGTTTCAATCCTCGTTGGTTATTCGTCCTTATGGTGTGACCAAGGATTGTTCCTTTGTTACGGTGTTCCAAATTATTTTGGTTACTCCTCTTCTGTCGTGAAATAACATCCCGATCTTTGACAAAGATTTCGATGAACTTTAACGGAATGAATGTCCTTCATCTTTCGTGTCCACTCCGAAGAGTGAAAATGATCCTGTATCAACTTTTCTCCGATACATGATTCCAGTGTTTCCTCGTGTTTTGTTTTTCTTGTCTACGGATATTACTTTGTGGTATCCAAGACCAAACTTTCCATCTTGGTTTTCTGTTTGAAGAAACCTCGATGTCATAAGTTGTCCAACCTTTCTTTTCTAAAAGGATTTAAAGTCTTGTGCAAAGATCATATTCTAAATTCTTTCAAGACCAATCGTCCACAAACTTGAAACCTTCTCTTATTCCCTCAGTTACCTTGATGTGTTCATGCACGTTAACTCAACAGTTCTTTTTGAACGTTCCTGTCATGAGTTACTCATGAGATACTCGATCTTCGTGAAGATCAGTTCCTTAGAGTTTTTCCCTCTTATCTAAGGTGTAGCCAATCAACACTGGATGCTACGGATCAACCTCTACAAGAATAAAACCGCAAGGTTCGAGAAGATCGTTCAAAACCGGTGTTCCTTCTATCTTCTCCTTCGGGAATCTCGGGACGAGATTCTTGTAAGGGGGGTAGATTTGTAACATCCCTGTTTTTCAACAATAGGGTGTGTGGTGTTGTTCATATCATACATGCATGAAACCACAAATTTAAGCAATGTTTGAAACTAATTTAATTTGTGAATTTAAATGGTTTGAGAAAATACCACAAATAGTACTTAAATTGAGTTCCAGAATTTTGTACTGAAAAATATTTCAAACACACCAAAGAAACACATGGTTTTGTGGGAAATTTTACAAGGTTTTCAAATCTTATTTTTGCCAAATTTTCTAGTTGCAAAAAGGCCCTCAAAAACACTGTTTGTGTTCTGTTTTAAAATAGAAAGGGACCTCTTCGCAAAAACCAGAAGTTTCTGGGGGTTTTCAGAAAACTGTCTTTGTCTTCTTCGTTGGGACAGAAGAAGTAGCTGCGTGGCAGCTCGACCGCGCTGCTGCCACCTCCTGCTTCCGAGCAGCCGAGGAGATGAGTACCCCTGGAGGCGTCTGAATCGCGCTCGCTTCGTGGAAACCGCACCCGAAACCCTCCTCTCTCCCTGTCCTCCTCCCCGCAAGTCCGAAACCATAGCTCGCCGGTATTTCGTCGTCGCCGCCGTTCCGTCAACTCCCGCGCCTCCCCGAGAATCTCCAACGCCCCGTCGTACCTCCCTGCACTTCCTCGCCCACGGAATCGAGACGATATGGCCTAGGGGAGGAGATCGCCGCCGTTTTCTTCCGTGCCCGCCGCCGGACGTCGAGCAAGCTCGCCGTCGACCTCGTGCTTCCCCGGTCCCGTTGACCATCGCTTCGTGCTCCTGGTGAGCCTAGAACCCTCCCCGTCCTCCCCCTTGTTCTCCCCGTGCCCGGAATCGGTGGATTCACCGGAGTCCCGAGGGCGCCGCCGCTCTCCGAGCAAGGCGGCTCGCCGTCATCAACCAGTTAGGGGCGGCGCCACCACGAGTAGAACCCCCGCGACGAGACGGTTCCTTTGCACCCGTCTGCGTAAGCCGGGACGGCCGGAATCGCCGCCGGCGTCCGTGGTTGTCCCCGGCCGACCACTGGATGACGTGGGGTGACGTCATCATGACGTCACCTGGCCACGTGGTGGCTCCAGGATATTCGAGTTTTTTTTAAATGAATGTTTAATTTGACACGTGGGCCCCACCTGTATTTAAATTACAGAAATGATTAAAACTTGTTTTATGAATATCCTTTAATCTGTAATTCAGAAAAATAATATAAAAATATGGTTCTGTTCAGAAAATTATTATCTATCCAAATATGTACTTTTCATGCATGTTTGAAAACCTTTATTTTTGAACATTATTTAATGTGTTTAATCATTTTAAAATAGAAAAATAAGTTTTTATTCAAGAAAATTAGAAAATTAAAAGTTATATACCATTTTGCTCAAAATGACAGATGCAACCTATTCATGATGTTTTCAAACCCATTTGAGCAATAAAAATTGTACTCACTTCTAAGATCGCCCAAACCCCCCTCCAGGGTCTGTTTCGGGTTAATTTCAGTAAAATTGCATATCTGCCATATGAACCCTAGCAACCCATTAAACATGTCTAGGGCTTTATTTCAGTGCATTAACCTGCTCATGCATACATATTGCGCATTGCATAGTTGCCATGTGTTGATTGTTGCTCTTCTTGTTTCGGTGTTTGTTCCCCCTCGGTAGAACGTGACTCCGAAGAGAAGGCCAACAAATCCAATGGAGAATACTTGATCCTAACCGACAAGTCAAGCACTTATTCCTGAAGACTTTATCTGGTTTTCTTGAAGCAAGGCAAGCATAACCTCTTATCTGCCCATATATGATTTCGAAAGACTTTTGATTCTCGTACAAATGCATTCGATTCCAATGTATCTTGAGTCAATAGATAGAGTTATCCTATTTATTTGCATAACCCAGATATCATGATTCAATGATCCAAGCAGACATAGGAGTTGTTTGTGTGTATCGCCAAAGCCTCAAATATGCCATGCTTAGTCATACATGCCTGTTATCTCTGCTCCATCCGGTTGATGAATCAGAGTTACGAAATAATCTAGTATGGCAGGAAGTAGTGGTAAGTTAAGAGATGTTTGATTAACATGATTTGAAGGTGTGGATGACGAGACCACAGAGGGTCTGTGGTGGTTGTCTCGTTCATGCCCCTAGGAGCGAGTTCTCGTCTTTGAGCCAAGACTGAGCGTGCATCCACACGAGGGATTGGATTCCCCTCGGTCTCAACTTGCCTAGCTTGTTCCATGAGTTGCCTAGTTCGGGCTTTCCATTTCGATTTGCGGGGATATTAAAACCTTTTCAAAATTAGGACGTGGCGATGTATCGGCGCTCTACGGGTAGGTAACCGTCGAGCATTGCGCACAACGATAGAGACCCGGCAGGAGATGGCCACTCCCTATTGGCGGTCCATCTCTACTCGGAGCGACTCATGGAATAGGCGAAGCAAGGGAAAGGTCGTGGTCAACCTCCATCTGCCGGCACTTCCCGGAATAGTGATCTGGCATTAAGAGTTGGTTGGTACGTGTGGTTAAAGTTGTACACCCCTGCAGGGTTAAATCTTTTCGAAAAGCCGTGTCTGCGGTTAAAGACGACTTGGTGACGTATTCTGTGATCATAGACAACTTAAACGGAATGAATAAAACTTGCTGATAACGAATGAAGGATGCCTCCTCGGAGATGCCGAGAGGGGTTACCTTGTAGCATGAGGTAGTGGAACAACTGGAGGAGGTGATCTTTGAAGCACGATGTGCTGATGTGTTTTGGTGGATTAAAAGATGATGATATCAGTAGTTGAGTATCTTTCTCATCTGTTTTCAAAATACTCCATGAGACGTGCTACTTCTTCCTCAATTTGGAAAACAAAGATGGCTTTACGCAAAATAACCTTCATAACTCTTTCTAAAAAAGGCAGATATATAATACGTTAACTAAGTCTTGTTGAGTACCTCCCGTACTCATGTTTGCTTCAACTTGGTTCAGGTGGAGTTCCTCAGTTCGGTGGTGTTTCAACGTGGACATCGATGAGTAGTTTGGGGTTCCTAGGTAGCAGCCTGGAATCTATGGGCTGGGACGTCGCCTTATGTTGCGGCCTCTTAGGCCTTTTGGGTTCTTGTTGACTAGCAACATAATTTGCCTTCTGTTGTCTGATGTAATGTTGGGTCATGTGACCTCTGTTTGTAAGCTATACTCTAGTATTACTTGCTTAATAAAGCTTCATGTCTAGAGTGTTGCTTTGATCGGTTGTTGGTTTCGATCCCGTTGTTATACAGTTTTGGCTATGCCTGCATAGTTGTCGCAGTCGAGGGGTTGTGGAGCCGATGATCCATGTCCGAGCCCGCCTGTCGAAGATATTCGGCCTGGGGCGAGGTAACCCCAGTAACCCTCGATTGTTGTTGCACTTTCTGGACACATAGCAGCTCTGTATAACTTTGGTCCTGTTCCTTCAGTTTCATCCGACTCGTGGACGGTTGGGTATACATATCTGGTTATGACTAGCATGGACACAAGGAGTAGTAGACCGGGGATCCGGACTGCGTGCCGATGAATCCGGTCTGCCTGCCGTTGTTTGTTGCGGCCGGGGCTGGTAACCCTGAAGCCCTTGTGAGTCCATTGCTAGGAGCACATGACAGTTTGTATATCTCTGGGTCCGGGGTCCGACAAAAGTTGGTATCAGAGCAAGACTGCCTGTAGGAAAACCTTACTGCTTGGTCGATGTCGAGTCTAGAGTTTGTGAAAACTACTTTGAAACTCCAAAATGGATTGTGAAAAACCTTCTTAGGATTCTTTTTACTCCTTACCTGGTATCGCTTTTACTCTGGGTCATCTTACCTGTTTTGATATGAAAAGGTTTTGCTATCTCTTCTAGTCATTCAGAACTTAGGTGCCTTTTTTGGCAAGGACGTTGTTATCCAAGTTGACCTAGTGTTAAAAAGTTTCTAGAGTCGGGTGTGTTCCTTACTCCGTTATCTCTTAACTGGGAGATTTCCTTTCCATCCTAATCTCTCAAAGTTGTCCGGATTCCACATTCTTACATGTTTCAAAGTTCTAAATCCCGAACCTCAAAATTTCCTTTTCATCTCGAAGGTATCTGTTATCCTCTGTCCAAATTCTTCCGGAGCTATCGTTGTCCTTTGAAAGATACTTCATGATTGCTATCCGTAGTGTCCTTCAAGGCACTCATATAGTAGTTACTCCTTTCATTGTGATTTTAATCCTTGGACTTGAACCGAATGTCCCGGAATGTGCTGAATGGTGGTGGGTTGAATCATGTGGTTTTATAACCATCTGATGCTCACTATATCAGTACAGGATGCTGACCTTTAACCCAAGTTCTGTTTCTTTGGATCCCGATGAATATCTTCTACCTCAGGATGGCTAGGTAGTTTCAACTCCAATAGCCGTAGGTTTTCTCTTCTAACAAAAAAGGGATCACAACAAGAGTGGTCATCATGAAATCCACATCTTCGTTCTTAATTCTGCTATATCGATCTTTCTGCATGGGTTCTACAAATGACTAATACCTGTGCATTCAACGCATTCAACGTGATCTCATGATTCTTCTGAGCACGTCACTACTCTTTAGTTGCTTTCCGAACTTCGTCCATTGTTTGGAAGCCAAGTTGCATATGTGTGTTGGATAATCCAATGCATTTGCCCTTGTTTTCCGTCAGAACGTTCCACCTTGGAATGTCAGGAGAAACAAACTCCAGTACCTCGTTCATTTCTAGGACCATGTCAAAGTTTTGTAATTCACAGATTAAAGAAGTTTCATTAGCTTCTATTCTGTTCTACCTTCGAGTATCACACTCCTATATATCAAGAGGTCGTGTTGAGTTTCATGGCCTCACCGATGAAGTGATGCTCTTACACATTTTCACTCCCCCTTCCTCCAAGCTTGAATGCTTGAGAATGATGGGCATGTGCTTTGAGGTGTGTGTAAGATATTCTTAGCAATTCCTATTGCTTTTAAAAAAAATCTAAGAAACATCTGTATCCTTCTTAGCACTACTGGTCACCTGGTCTCTGTTTGAAGTTGACCGTGTTACCAAATCTGTTCATTCCGGTGCACATTCTTGGTTAGAGAGTTAGGTTCATGCCGAAGCTCTCAAGATCATATCAGTTGCTTTGAAAAGCAAGAATTCCTTTCGAACTTCAAGACATACCGGTAGGTTGTGATGTTCTGGTTGTCTTTCTAGAAGTATCATCAGGTTTTACCTGACCGTGATGTCTAAACCAGGATTAGTTCGAACTACTCCTTTCTCCATGGAACTCTGCTGGATATCCCGGACTAGTTGGTTGAGCTTAAACAATAACTTGGAGAGTTGAAAGACAAAAGCTCATCCTAACTTGTTCCTTTGGAATGGGATGTCTAGTTTCTTCTGTGTTGAAGCATGATAGTATCTCTTTTTCGTAAATGTCATCACTCTACCTCTTGATTTGATTTGGGATATCGTCAAATCGACAAAATATCCAAGGTTTGTCTTGATGGTGTTTTTACTCATGGTGTTTTTCCCGAGTACACCTTCATGTCCTCTATTCTGACCAATACCTTGCCTCGTTCATGTATCATATGGACACCTCATCTTGGAGTGTTGATAAGTGTGTTTTCGAGCCCATCGATGACATTCCCATTTACCCAAGTTGCAAGAGATTCATGTTGAACACTTGGCATTAATGTTGGAAACTCTCGAGAACCATCTTTGTTTCATTACGAAGATTGTGTTCTGGATGTTTGAAGTGACTTTATCGGGTCCATGTGTGTCGCACCCTGACTTCTAGAGGATACTCATCGGGCCGAACTGGATAGCAGATGCTTGGATTACGGGGCCTAACTGCTCCCGCATCCTCTTCCGAGTAGGCCAGCACTTATGTGCGACAACCAAGCTCCGCTATTCCATCGTCGATGTAAACTATCCACTAGAGATCAAAGGTACTACCGTCGACGTACTTCATACCAATCACACATGGTACATCAACGACGTTAAACGGAATGATACCACAATCATATCTCTAAGACACAAAAGAGTGAAATAAATTGCAACTGGCCTTCACTAAGGCAGAGAATAGCAAATACACTCATCCAGATGACACATGTCCCAACATAGCATCATTACATCAGCGGAAGCAAACAAAGTGTCTGAGTACAGACAAAATCCAAATAGGCTTTAGAAGCCGGGAAATAAAAGAAGACGAAGCCCATCCACGTAGGTCTTGGATCCTGCCCGGGTCCACTATCTACTCGTCTGCAGTCTCGTCGTACTCCACGTAGTAGCCTCCAAGGTGATCCTCGTAATCGTAGTCTGCGTAAACCACAACCCCAAAGGGGTCAGTACATCCAAGTACTGGCAAGCACGACTCACACTTCATCAAAGAGTTACCCGTCAACACAAGCACATATGCTTGGGATCAACGGAAGAAATAGGTGATATAAAAGCTGCAGCGGGCTGCTCTAACCAACTACAGAGATATTCTACAAGTTCCGGCTAACAGAAAGAAGATAAGATCGAGTATTGTAACCAACTGAAAGATAACTTCAAACAAACCCATCCAATGTTTCCCCCTACTAAGGAAGCAACCCAAGGATAACTCACACAGTTGAGTTAATGATGATTGAGGTTATTGTGTCAATAAGCCTATTACTAGTCAAGATTAGCATTGGTTGGGTGATTAACATTAATTAGGTGTAAGTTGTTCTGAGTACTTGTTAGCCAGTACTTTCACCAAGTCAACCATAACCGCGGAAAACACGGCTTCTCGAGAAGATTTAACCCTGCAGGGATGCACCAATTTAGCCGTACACGTAAGAATATCCCGCCAGATGGGAATCAAACCCACCAAGCGAGACACTCAACACAACCCAACCCTTCTTCGCATCAAGACCAAAGCACCTTGGGCGCACGGCTAATCGAGCCCCGAAGAAAAGGGACCCTCATAGCACTCTAAGAACGTGTCCCCCTATATGCCGACTACGAAAGTTCCACCCTGCGCTGGGCTCGCAAAAACATGCATGCGGCAAATGGAAAAACACGAACTAAATGAGGCGATTTGGACGAGATGCGAATCAAGTCAAATTGAGGGGGCGCCCATACTCGCTTCCCACATGCGGGTAGTGCGCTCATCATGGATCAGTAGACAAGACCCTTTTCCTATTAGGGTCGACACTAGCAGGCCTCAAAACCACACAGGGCCTCCTGCCGGTGCCTTATCATCAAATTATTATTACCATTAGCATTAACAGGTTGATTGAGTTAACCCGAGCCCACAGAACATAAGTAAGTAAGGTAAAAGAAGTAACCGACAACAGACTCGAGCAAAAGCAACCCTAAGCATGCTAGGTAAAACTAAGGCAACAAGCAAGGGGTTTTAGGTATGGAGTTGAGGCAA
This sequence comes from Alopecurus myosuroides, assembly GCA_028641055.1. Lineage (NCBI taxonomy): Eukaryota > Viridiplantae > Streptophyta > Magnoliopsida > Poales > Poaceae > Alopecurus > Alopecurus myosuroides. The sequence continues at coordinate 281,284,015 of CM054063.1, forward strand.
TATCAGGGTTCAGGGTATCATGTGATAGGTTCGGAGAACAAGCAACGATACATAGGGCTAGCAAAAGTAGACAAAGGATAGTATCGATAACAAGGGTGGAAAGGAACTCGATGATTCATGTGAGTGATAACTTGCCTGCAAACCCAGTAGCCTGGTTCTGAGCTAAATCCTCAGAAGGGGTGTCGTAAGTCTCGTCGGGCTCAACGTCGTCGTCTAAAGCGAGAAGAAGCAAACACACAATCGAAAGAGACGAACAATCAATAACAGAATATAATGCACAATCAGGGGATGATGCATGGAAATTAATGGATGCAGCAAAAGTAAACTACTTGACAAGATAACAAGTTTAAATGGACCCATATGGATTGCATATGGATGCCCACGAGTTAAGGTTGAAACAAATGATCTATAATTACTTAACATGTGTAAGTTGTTTAGCATGATGCATGCATGATGAAAACAATAAGGTAACAACATTAGATGCAAGTGGAAATGAATTTTACCAAGTCTGGAATTTTATTTCACAAGTTAAGAATTTTGGTTCCTTAATGATGTTACACAAGCAATTGGTTGTTTTCATCAAGTTAACTTGTGCAAAACAGATGACAAACTTATTATTTGAAAAGAACACAAATTTTTTTAGGTGGATTAAATGTTTCAATTTTTAGCAAAGGAATGACAATGATTTAATTGGGAATTAAACAAGTTCAACAAGAATTAAATTGGAATTAATTCAAGTAGGAATATTAATTGAATTTTATTTGTTCAAAACATTGATTAGAATTCATATTTGAAAAGGTTATGTTTTTCTGGTTTGAAAACATATTTTACATGTTCAAGAATAATTTAATTTGAGCAAGTTATGAATTTAGCAAATTTAAATGATTTAAACAAGGTTTAAATTATTTAGGCAATTTAAATTATTCAAAACATGAAACAAAAATTATATTTGAATAGGTGGTTTGAAATAGCATGGAAAACATATTTTATTTGCATTAATTGGATTAAGTATGAATTAGTTATGGATTTTAGCAAATTACAATTGAATTGTTTAAATTTGAAATTTGATTGCATTTGGAAAATTCAAATCAGAAAACAAATGTTATAAATAGGTAGATAATTGAATTTGGGGCAGTGCACATATTTTATTTTTACTATTTGGGTTTATAAAACAAAAGTTATTTGCATTTTATTTTCAGGGACCAATCTGTGAAGTTTAGGACCTAAACAGAAAAAGAAAACTTGGAAAAGGACCTGCACCGCGCAGTGACCTAGCTACGGTCACTGCCAGTGGGCCAAGGGCCAACGTGGCCCACGCAGATGCACGCGTGGCAACAGCAGTGGCTGACAGGGGGGGCCACCCTGTCAGCACTCGGTGCAAAAATTGGTTTTAATCGCGCGAGCCAGGGATCGAACCCTGGGCTCGGGGGTGCGCGCAACGCACTGTAACCAGTGCGGTAGCGAATCGTTGCTTACCAGTATACACTATGCAAACAAGTTAAGGTGTAACTCGCGTATCTGAATTTCACTGACGAACGATCGCTTCTGCAACCTGACGGAGGTCGACGGTGGACGGCGGCGTGCCGTGGTGGTGCTGCCGTGCTGGGGTGATGTGCGCGGATGCGTGTGTGCTTGCGAGCAAGACAGAGGGGAGGGAATGGTGGAGGCTCACCCTCGGCTGGAGTCGCTGCAGAGGCCCGAGGTAGCGCGGCTGCCGGCGACGTCGAGGACCGCGGCATCGATCCGGGCAGCAGATGGCGTCGGGGAAGTGTCGCCGAGGAAGAGGGACGCACGGCGGTGCGATTCCCGCTGTCAGACAGGGAGGAGGAGGTGCATAGCGGCGATGGTCGTCGAGGTTCAGAGGAGGATCTCTCCGGCGAGGTGGGCGTTGCTGTCAGCGGCGAGGATGGCGGCGGCGTTCCAAGATGCCCACGGGCTCGCAGAGGTGTTGAACAGGTCGAGGAAGGAACGGCGGTTCGATTCCGGCGACTAAGTGGGAAGGTGGCGCTGCGAGGTGACGGTGGTCGCCATGGGTTCAGAGAAGAGCTCGCCGGGGTGAGTTTCAGAGAGGGGAAACGGGGCAGAGAGAGGGTGAGCGGCGGCGGCGCGAGGGAGGAGTAGGTGGTAGGTAGCTAGGGTAGGGCTGCGGGGCTCCTAGGGGGTAGATATAGGGCTGCGCAGCTGCGCACGGCCGTCGGCGCGATACTGCCGGCGACGTGGCTACTGTGGATGATCAGCCGTACAGGTTGACGAAACTCGAACCGTTACCGGGCCAGGAAAAGGTAAGTGGGCTGGGCTGCTGCTTACCCCCCGCTGCGCGCGCTGTTTTTCCTTTTAACATTTTTATTCTTCTGTTTTTTTTTGCAGCAAATGGAAATGGAAGAAAAAGGTGATTTTGGAGTTAGCAAAAATTTCAGAAAAATTTGTGTCAACTCCTTGATGGAATAGCAACCAAAAGAAAGTTTGGAATTCAAAAATATTTGAATTATGGTGCTGTTTGGATTTGGAGTGAATTTGATTGAATTTTATGGTTAATTGGTTATTGAAACAATATTTTAAATAGGATGATCACATGATTTTAATTGGAAACAAAAGAGCACAATTGTTTTGGTTATTTCATAATTTCAAAAGTGGGTACTGTTTGCAATTGAATGATTTTAATTGGAAATAACATTGGAAGTAATTGAGTGAATAAAAACCACCATTTTATTAGTTGATCATTATGGAATAATTGGAAACAAATAAGGTTTTGATTTGAACTTTTTATTTGGAAAAGATTGTAACATGACAAGTATGAATCACATCATTTGAAATTGTTTGAATTTCATTATGAAAACAAATAAAAACAGATGCAAACAAATAGGAAACAAATGGAAACAATATGATGACATGATGCAATACTTTAATTAAACAAGAAACAATCATTCTAAGGGGAGTTTTCATACTTGGGATGTTACAAAACGCCCCCCCTTGAAGGAATCGCGCCCCGAGATTCCTACTGAGAAATGAAAAGATCCGGATACTTCTTGCGAAGATCCTCTTCGGTCTCCCATGTTGCCTCTTTATCGGAATGATGCGACCATTGCACTTTCAAGAACTTGGTGCTCTTGTTGCGAGTCTTACGAACGGTCTCATCGAGAATTTGAATAGGGTGCTCCTCATAAGAGAGATCATCTTGCAGTTCAATGGCATCATGATCAACTGCACGATCTGGATCTTTGAAACACTTCTTGAGCTGTGACACGTGAAACACATCGTGCACCTTGGATAGTTTTTCTGGGAGTTCAAGACGATAAGCATTTTCTGCACGCCTTGAGAGAATGTTGAAAGGACCAATGTATCTTGGTGCAAGCTTTCCTTTCACACAAAAACGATGAGTGCCTCTGAGGGGAGTTACACGGAGATATGCTTTGTCACCAGGAGCATACATCATATCCCTGTGCTTGCTGTCATAGTAGCTCTTCTGACGAGAATGAGCAATCTTGAGATTGTCACGAATGATGCGAACTTTCTCTTCGGCTTCCTTAACAATGTCAGGACCTAGGAGTGAACGTTCACCAACTCTAGACCAATTGATTGGACTCCTGCATCTGCGGCCATAGAGTGCTTCAAATGGTGCCATACCTAGGCTTGCCTGGAAACTGTTGTTGTAGGAGAATTCAGCATATGGAAGACATTCCTCCCATTTCATGCCAAAGGAGAGACCACATGCTCTGAGCATATCCTCGAGAATCTGATTGACTCTTTCGACTTGCCCCTGAGACTGAGGGTGATAAGCTGTGCTGAACAGAAGTTTAGTGCCCAATGCATCTTGCAAACTCTTCCAGAAATGAGAAGTGAATATGCTTCCACGGTCTGAGCTAATTTCCAATGGAACACCATGAATAGGAACAATCTTTGTTGTGTAGAGTTCTGCTAACTGGCTAGCTGAGATAGTTTCTTTGACAGCAAAGAAGTGACCAACCTTAGTGAGACGATCAATGACAACGAAGATTGCATTGTTGCCCTTCTTGGACTTTGGAAACCCAGTAACGAAGTCCATTTCAATCATGTCCCACTTCCACTCGGGGATTTTTAGAGGTTGGAGAAGACCGGCTGTTTTCTGATGAACTGCCTTAACACGTTGACAAACGTCGCATTCAGAAACGTATTGAGCAATTTCACGTTTCATGCTAGGCCACCAATAGAGTGTCTTGAGATCCTGGTACATCTTTGTACTTCCAGGGTGTATGGAGAGAGGAGTTTCATGAGCCTCCTTGAGAATGATATCTTTGAGACTTTGAATCTGAGGAACTGCAATGCGTCCTTCAAAGAACACAGTTCCCTTGTCATCAATTGAGAAGGACTTGAATTTATCCTTGCCTTCTTTAATGTGCTCTATAATCTTATTGATTTCAGCATCACGAAGTTGTTCAGAACGAATCTTGTCCTCGAGAGTTGGACTGGCTGTCAAGCTTGCAAGATAGCCTTGAGGAACAAGACCAAGGTTTAGCTTCTGGAATTCTTCATGAAGTGGAGGTTGGCTTTCCATGATCATGAGATTATTGCAATAGGACTTGCGACTGAGTGCATCGGCCATAACATTAGCCTTGCCTGGAGTGTAAGAAATGGTGAGATCGAAGTCTTTGATCTTTTGAATCCATCTCCTTTGCCTGAGGTTTAGATCTGGTTGAGTGAAGATGTATTTCAAACTCTTATGATCGGAAAAGATTTCAGTGCGGTTACCCAACAAGTATTGTCTCCATTTCTTGAGGGCAAACACCACTGCTGCGAGTTCAAGGTCATGAGTGGGATAATTTTGCTCATGGGTGTTCAACTGACGTGATGCATAGGCCACAACTTGACGTTCTTGCATAAGAACTGCTCCTAGACCTTGGAGAGAAGCATCACAGAATATCTGGAAAGGTTTGGTAGTATCTGGGCCAACCAGAACTGGTGTAGAAGTGAGTTTAGCCTTGAGGAGATTGAAACTTTCATCACATTGTGGAGACCAAACGAACTTCTTGTCCTTCTTTGTTAGGTCAGTGAGAGGTTTGGCAATCTTGGAGAAGTTTTGGACGAAACGACGGCAATAGCTAGCCAAGCCAAGAAAACTTCTGACTTGCTTCACCGTCTTGGGAGGTTTCCAATCAACAATTGCCTTAACCTTTTCTGGGTCAATGGCTATGCCCTTGGCAGAGATCATATGACCCAGGTAGGCAACTTCTGAAATCCAGAATTCACATTTGGAGTATTTGGCATAGAGACGATGCTCGCGGAGTTTCATGAGAGTGAGACGAAGATGTTCTTCATGCTCTTCCTCGGATTTTGAGTAGACAAGAATATCATCAAGATATACCACAACGAACTTGTCGAGCTATTCATGGAAGACAGAATTCATGAGTCGAGAGAAGGTCGCCGGTGCATTGGTGAGACCAAAGGACATGACGGTGTATTCATATAGACCGTAGCGAGTGGTGAAGGCTGTCTTTGGAATATCTTCCTTTCTGATCTTTATTTGATGGTAACCCATCCTCAAGTCCAACTTTGAGAATATTGAGGCTCCAGCAAGTTGATCAAAAAGATCATCGATACGAGGAATTGGGTATTTGTTCTTGATGGTTTTCTCGTTAAGAGGACGATAGTCCACAACGAGTCTCTTTGTTTGATCTTTCTTGGCAACGAACAGAGTTGGCCAACCCCAAGCCGAGGAACTAGGCTGAATATAACCTTTCTCCATGTACATATCGATTTGCTCCTTCAACAATTTCAGTTCAGGAGGAGCTATCTTGTATGGATGCTTAGAGATTGGAGCAGTACCTGGTTCAAGCTCGATCACGAACTCCACTGCTCTGTCCGGAGGCATCCCTGGCAATTCTTCTGGAAAGACGTCAGGGAATTCACAAACCACCGGAACATTTTCGAGTAGAGGTAGAGGTTTTGCATCGAGTGTGTATAGTTGAGTGGAACTTGATCCATATGGAGAATAGACTATCTGGCCAGAAGGTTGGGAGAGAGTTATTGACTTTTGAGCACAGTCAATTTTAGCTTTGTTGGGCTTCAACCAATCCATGCCCAGAATGACATCAATGTCAGAATTTCCCACCAACATGAGTGAAGCAAGGAATATGCGACCTCCAATTAGGATTTGATTGTCCATACTTATCTTGGAAGTCAACATTTGAGGTCCCGGGGAGTGAACGGTGATTTGATTGCTTAGTGGAACCAGAATTAGGTTATATGTTGAGGCAAAGATTTTTGACACAAAGGAATGCGATGCTCCGGTATCAAACAACACTTTAGCTGGATAAGAGTTTACGGATAATATACAGAGAACGACGTCGTTAGCTTCCTCAGCTTTGTCGACCTTGACGTGGTTCACCCTTGCGGTCCTCCCGACAGGCCTGTTGTTGGAGTTGAAGGCCTTGTGCGGAGGAGCGCGCACCATTGTCTGGTTGGTGTTGGGGCGAGGTGGTGGTGGAGGTAGCTGCCTCTGAGTACACTTGTCAGCATAGTGTCCCGTCTCCTTGCACTTGTAGCAAGTGACGACACGAGGAGGACCTGGCCTTGGCTGCCCCATTGGGACCCTTTGACCATGCATCTGAGCTGGGTTGGGTGGGCGGGGAGCGAAGCCTGGAGAAGCTTGGGCGTATGGAGCCCGAGTGACAGCACCATTTGGCACCCAGATGCGGCGCTTCTGCGGAGGAGTGGTCATGTTGGAGGAGGAACCACCCTCACGCGAGTGCTTGCGAGAATCCTCGAACGCCTTGCGCCCATTCTCCTCATTGAGCGCGGTGTTCACGAGCTCCTCGAAGTCTTTGCACTTGACATTTGTGAGAGCGTACTTCAGTTCCGGGTTAAAACCTTTGTGGAACCTTGCCATCTTCTTAGTCTCAGTGGACACCTCGTCTCCAGCATATCGACCGAGGCGATTGAACTCATTCTGATAGCCGATGACGTCCAGCTTGCCTTGCTTTAGAGAGCAAAACTCTTCACTCATCCTTTCCATGAGACCATCTTGGATGTGGTGCTTCAGGAAGGCATCCTTGAAACAACCCCAGGTGATAGGATAGCCAGCTCTCATAGCCTTGTAGTTTTTCCACCACGAAGCTGCCTGACCCTTCAGTAGGTAGGAAGCATAGTTGACTTTGTCCTCTTCAGCTACATGTGCAATCTCCAGAGCCCTGGCTACGTCAGGGATCCAGTCATCAGCGTCCAGAGGCTCGCGTGTTGCCACGAAAGCTTTAGGGCCCAGACTGAGGAAGTCCTTGATGGTGACCCTTGGAGCAGTCTGGTGGATGTGCTGATTGTTCTGGAACTGGGCCATCTGTGCCATCACTTGGGTCATCTGAGTCAAGAGCTCCGCGATTGGCGGTGGCTCAGGCGTGTTCCTTGTTGGAGGCATCCTGAATTGAAATTCATTTTAGCACAACAATAGGAAGTGATAGACTTGTACCCGAAAGAGAGATTATTCCGACGCATGAATAGATAACCAACAGGTACATCATAGGTTCAAATACATCAGAATATCCAACACACCATGAATAGTTCGAGAACGAAAGGATAACTAAACATAGCTAGGAATGGATACATCGGTACTCCAATGCTCATCACGCAGGACGGCGTCTAGGAGTACGGCGATAGGTACGGCGAGGAACACGCTCATGAAAGTAAGTATCACGACGATCCACGTAGAGCGGAACTGCTCTGAGAGCGACTCTCGGTGTGGTGAAGTAGAAAGCGTCCTCTCCCTGTGCTCCAAAGCGAGGAATACCATTGTAACCAGCTCCAAGGTTGAGGAGTGGACCTCTGATCGGCTCGTAACCTCCACCATCTGGCAGAGTACGCCCAACTGGCTGCTGGAAACGTGCAAAACGCTCGTCTCCAACAAAATCTGTGGTGTAAGTCGCCAGACGCGTCAGAGCAAGGTAGAGCTGCTCCCTGACTGTAGCCAACTCCTGAACTAGTGTGATGGCAACAGCATCACTATGCCTCACAAACTGAGCTGTGGTGTGCAGTCTGGAGCTATCGTGCTCGTAAGGCTCCAAGTTGTCCTAGAGAGTGAAATGAGCTCCATCCGAAGTGATGTAACCACGGGGGATGTGGCGATAGATAGAATCGTCAAATCCCCAGTAGTCAGCACGAAGGACGGTGATACTCACGTAAGCTGCCTGCTGCATAGCCATGTCCACGGTGGAACCTACTGCCTCGTAGCGGTGGACTATGCTCCTGCCATCATCTGACAGAATGTAGACGATCGCCTCGTAGTAAGTCTGCTCATACTCTCGCTGCTGCTCGTAGACCTGGTACTCTGGTGCCCAATGGAACCCCAGATACGTGGCCATGTCTCTCAGCAACTCCGGGTAACCGGCGGTGCTCTCACAGCGGGTCATACGAACCACCTGCGGGTAGAACCATAGATCCATCTGCAGATGATTTTGGGAATTTGGATTAGACTCCGGTAGAAGAATTGAGTGGAAACAATAACAAGGTTTCAATGGACGAAAGGTTCTTGAGAAGAACAGGATATCGAAGCAACATCGGGAAAACGAGACATAAACTCCTAAGGTACTACGGAAGAACCCATCCGGGCTTCTAAAGGATCAATATCTACTGCTTAAGGAACAGAGGATCTGCTTCCGGGGCTTACACGCCTCCGTTCTCAATCGTGAGTAGGCAACATGATAAATCATGTCACCACCACCTCCATTCCTATGGTTTAGTAGATATTATCATCCTAGAGAAACCAGAATACGTGAAATCCTAACTTGAAAGTTTAGATGAGAAGGGAAAAAAATCAACGTTGCACTTCCTTACCAGAAAAAGGGAGGGTGGGTGGGGAAAAGAAGAAAAAGAACAGAATTCCTACTCTCACGTTTCATTTTTTTCCTATATAGCTACAAAATAGTTTCTAGACTCAAACTGCGACCAGTAAAAGGGATCCTACAGGCAGACAGGCTCTGATACCATTTTTCGCACCCTGACTTCTAGAGGATACTCATCGGGCCGAACTGGATAGCAGATGCTTGGATTACGGGGCCTAACTGCTCCCGCATCCTCTTCCGAGTAGGCCAGCACTTATGTGCGACAACCAAGCTCCGCTATTCCATCGTCGATGTAAACTATCCACTAGAGATCAAAGGTACTACCGTCGACGTACTTCATACCAATCACACATGGTACGTCAACGGCGTTAAACGGAATGATACCACAATCATATCTCTAAGACACAAAAGAGTGAAATAAATTGCAACTGGCCTTCACTAAGGCAGAGAATAGCAAATACACTCATCCAGAGGACACATGTCCCAACATAGCATCATTACATCAGCGGAAGCAAACAAAGTGTCTGAGTACAGACAAAATATAAATAGGCTTAAGAAGCCGGGAAATAAAAGAAGACGAAGCCCATCCACGTAGGTCTTGGATCCTGCCCGGGTCCACTATCTACTCGTCTGCAGTCTCGTCGTACTCCACGTAGTAGCCTCCAAGGTGATCCTCGTAATCGTAGTCTGCGTAAACCACAGCCCCAAAGGGGTCAGTCCATCAAAGTACTGGCAAGCACGACTCACACTTCATCAAAGAGTTACCCGTCAACACAAGCACAGATGCTTGGGATCAACGGAAGAAATAGGTGATATAAAAGCTGCAGCGGGCTGCTCTAACCAACTACAGAGATATTCTACAAGTTCCGGCTAACAGAAAGAAGATAAGATCGAGTATTGTAACCAACTGAAATATAACTTCAAACAAACCCATCCAATGTTTCCCCCTACTAAGGAAGCAACCCAAGGATAACTCACACAGTTGAGTTAATGATGATTCAGGTTATTGTGTCAATAAGCCTATTACTAGTCAAGATTAGCATTGGTTGGGTGATTAACATTAATTAGGTGTAAGTTGTTCTGAGTACTTGTTAGCCAGTACTTTCACCAAGTCAACCATAACCGCGGAAAACACGGCTTCTCGAGAAGAATTAACCCTGCAGGGATGCACCAATTTAGCCGTACACGTAAGAATATCCCGCCAGATGGGAATCAAACCCACCAAGCGAGACACTCAACACAACCCAACCCTTCTTCGCATCAAGCCCAAAGCACCTTGGGCGCACGGCTAATCGAGCCCCGAAGAAAAGGGACCCTCATAGCACTCTAAGAACGTGTCCCCCTATATGCCGACTACGAAAGATCCACCCTGCGCTGGGCTCGCCAAAACATGCATGCGGCAAATGGAAAAACCCGAACTAAATGAGGCGATTTGGACGAGATGCGAATCGAGTCAAATTGAGGGGGGCGCCCATACTCGCTTCCCACATGCGGGTAGTGCGCTCATCATGGATCAGTAGACAAGACCCTTTTCCTATTAGGGTCGACACTAGCAGGCCTCAAAACCACACAGGGCCTCCTGCCGGTGCCTTATCATCAAATTATTATTACCATTAGCATTAACAGGTTGATTGAGTTAACCCGAGCCCACAGAACATAAGTAAGTAAGGTAAAAGAAGTAACCGACAACAGACTCGAGCAAAAGCAACCCTAAGCATGCTAGGTAAGACTAAGGCAACAACCAAGGGGTTTTAGGTATGGAGTTGAGGCAATATCAGGGTTCAGGGTATCATGTGATAGGTTCGGAGAACAAGCAACGATACATAGGGCTAGCAAAAGTAGACAAAGGATAGTATCGATAACAAGTGTGGAAAGGAACTCGATGATTCATGTGAGTGATAACTTGCCTGCAAACCCAGTAGCCTGGTACTGAGCTAAATCCTCAGAAGGGGTGTCGTAAGTCTCGTCGGGCTCAACGTCGTCGTCTAAAGCGAGAAGAAGCAAACACACAATCGAAAGAGACGAACAATCAATAACAGAATATAATGCACAATCAGGGGATGATGCATGGCAATTAATGGATGCAGCAAAAGTAAACTACTTGACAAGATAACAAGTTTAAATGGACCCATATGGATTGCATATGGATGCCCATGAGTTAAGGTTGAAACAAATTATCTATAATTACTTAACATGTGTAAGTTGTTTAGCATGATGCATGCATGATGAAAACAATAAGGTAACAACATTAGATGCAAGTGGAAATGAATTTTACCAAGTGTGGAATTTTATTTCACAAGTTAAGAATTTTGGTTCCTTAATGATGTTACACAAGCAATTGGTTGTTTTCATCAAGTTAACTTGTGCAAAACAGATGACAAACTTATTATTTGAAAAGAACACAATTTTTTTAGGTGGATTACATGTTTCAATTTTTAGCAAAGGAATGACAATGATTTAATTGGGAATTAAACAAGTTCAACAAGAATTAAATTGGAATTAATTCAAGTAGGAATATTAATTGAATTTTATTTGTTCAAAACATTGATTAGAATTCATATTTGAAAAGGTTATGTTTTTCTGGTTTGAAAACATATTTTACATGTTCAAGAATAATTTAATTTGAGCAAGTTATGAATTTAGCAAATTTAAATGATTTAAACAAGGTTTAAATTATTTAGGCAATTTAAATTATTCAAAACATGAAACAAAAATTATATTTGAATAGGTGGTTTGAAATAGCATGGAAAACATATTTTATTTGCATTAATTGGATTAAGTATGAATTAGTTATGGATTTCAGCAAATTACAATTGAATTGTTTAAATTTGAAATTTGATTGCATTTGGAAAATTCAAATCAGAAAGCAAATGTTATAAATAGGTAGATAATTGAATTTAGGGCAGTGCACATATTTTACTTTTACTATTTGGGTTTGTAAAACAAAAGTTATTTGCATTTTATTTTCAGGGACCAATCTGTGAAGTTTAGGACCTAAACAGAAAAAGAAAACTTGGAAAAGGACCTGCACCGCGCACTGACCTAGCTACGGTCACTGCCAGTGGGCCAAGGGCCAACGTGGCCCACGCAGATGCACGCGTGGCAACAGCAGTGGCTGACAGGGGATCGAACCCTGGGCTCGGGGGTGCGCGCAACGCACTGTAACCAGTGCGGTAGCGAATCGTTGCTTACCAGTATACACTACGCAAACAGGTTAAGGTGTAACTCGCGTATCTGAATTTCACTGACGAACGATCGCTTCTGCAACCTGACGGAGGTCGACGGTGGACGGCGGCGTGCTGTGGTGGTGCTGCCGTGCTGGGGTGATGTGCGCGGATGCGTGTGTTCTTGCGAGCAAGACAGAGGGGAGGGAACGGTGGAGGCTCACCCTCGGCTGGAGTCGCTGCAGAGGCCCGAGGTAGCGCGGCTGCCGGCGACGTCGAGGACCGCGGCGTCGATCCGGGCAGCAGATGGCGTCGGGGAAGTGTCGCCGAGGAAGAGGGACGCACGGCGGTGCGATTCCCGCTGTCAGACAGGGAGGAGGAGGTGCGTAGCGGCGGTGGTCGTCGAGGTTCAGGGGAGGATCTCTCCGGCGAGGTGAGCGTTGCTGTCAGCGGCGAGGATGGCGGCGGCGTTCCAAGATGCCCACGGGCTCGCAGAGGTGTTGAACAGGTCGAGGAAGGAACGGCGGTTCGATTCCAGCGACTAAGTGGGAAGGTGGCGCTGCGAGGTGACGGTGGTCGCCATGGGTTCAGAGAAGAGCTCATCGGGATGAGTTTCAGAGAGGGGAAACGGGGCAGAGAGAGGGTGAGCGGCGGCGGCGCGAGGGAGGAGTAGGTGGTAGGTAGCTAGGGTAGGGCTGCGGGGCTCCTAGGGGGTAGATATAGGGCTGCGCAGCTGCGCACGGCCGTCGGCGCGATACTGCCGGCGACGTGGCTACTGTGGATGATCAGTCGTACAGGTTGACGAAGCTCGAACCGTTACCGGGCCAGGAAAAGGTAAGTGGGCTGGGCTGCTTCTTACCCCCCGCTGCGCGCGCTGTTTTTCCTTTTAACATTTTTATTCTTCTGTTTTTTTTTGCAGCAAATGGAAATGGAAGAAAAAGGTGATTTTGGAGTTAGCAAAAATTTCAGAAAAATTTGTGTCAACTCCTTGATGGAATAGCAACCAAAAGAAAGTTTGGAATTCAAAAATATTTGAATTGTGGTGCTGTTTGGATTTGGAGTGAATTTGATTGAATTTTATGGTTAATTGGTTATTGAAACAATATTTTAAATAGGATGATCACATGATTTTAATTGGAAACAAAAGAGCACAATTGTTTTGGTTATTTCATAATTTCAAAAGTGGGTACTGTTTGCAATTGAATGATTTGAATTGGAAATAACATTGGAAGTAATTGAGTGAATAAAAACCACCATTTTATTAGTTGATCATTATGGAATAATTGGAAACAAATGAGGTTTTGATTTGAACTTTTTATTTGAAAAAGATTGTAACATGACAAGTATGAATCACAGCATTTGAAATTGTTTGAATTTCATTATGAAAACAAATAAAAACAGATGCAAAGAAATAGGAAACAAATGGAAACAATATGATGACATGATGCAATACTTTAATTAAACAAGAAACAATCATTCTAAGGGGAGTTTTCATACTTGGGATGTTACAATGTGCTTATGGTGAAAGTTGTCGCCATGGATTCGAGAAGAGTTTTTTGTTCCTTCGGGAATAACTCCAAGTCGTTCATGTATGTGTGGACTATTCTTGAGATGGTAAGTTGTTACCTCCTTTTATTTGAAGAAGCTTGCATCCACACCAAGCCACGACTGATTACTCGTGAAAGAGAAGAAGTCCAAGATCTTGGTGATCTTTGTTGTCATCTTCCCAACAAGGACTCCGATGTGTTCTTTTGCAAGTACGTCATGTAGGTGCAACCGTATTTTGCAAGTTGCTAATACATGAGTCCTGCAATCTAGCTCATCTTCTTGAGCGTGGCATCGTAGTCCATATCTTGAGAAACCAGTAAATGTATCTCAGTTGTAACCGGTACAATTCCGCTGATCTAACATAGTGAGTCTTGTTTGACAATCCACTAACCAGAGCTGAATCTCAAGCAGCAACGATGGTTGGTGCTTCCTCAAGGGTATCGAATTAGGTCTTTTCAGAATCCGGCATGGTTTATGTTGTGGTTGACGCAATTAGCCGGAAGGCCTAATTTCATATCTCTTTGAATCCGTAACAACAGCCATTCTCCATGAGAATTCTTGTGTGGCTCGTGCTAACGAGTTTTCTCACCGTTCTTCCAAACCGGAGTTTTACTTTCACTTGATTACCTATAGAACGCTTGTCATGAGCCTGCTATCGGTATCTATAACATCCAGGATAACTTGGAAGTTGATCTTTCCAATATCTTTCCGTTGAACCTCCAAAACTTTTGTTCTAGTGGAAACAAGATCATCGTGAAGAACGTCTCGTGGTGTTTTGTAACCGTTGTTGATCAGTTCCCTTTCTCAAGTTGTTACTACCTGAAGTTATGTTCATCTCACAGATTGTGTGAATTTGTCAGTCACTCCGGCCGTGGGATCTTAACCATGTGGTAAACGTATTGCTACTTCAAGTTCACCATAGGAAAGAGATTCCCTATTCATTCTGGTGTTTCAATCCTCGTTGGTTATTCGTCCTTATGGTGTGACCAAGGATTGTTCCTTTGTTACGGTGTATCAAATTATTTTGGTTACTCCTCTTCTGCCGTGAAGTAACATCCCGATCTTTGACAAAGCTTTCGATGAACTTTAACGGAATGAAAGTTCCTTCATCTTTCATGTCCACTCCAAAGAGTGAAAATGATCCTGTATCAACTTTTCTCCGATGCATGATTCCAGTGTTTCCTCGTGTTTTGTTTTTCTTGTCTACGGATATTACTTTGTGGTATCCAAGACCAAACTTTCCATCTTGGTTTTCTGTTTGAAGAAACCTCGATGTCATAAGTTGTCCAACCTTTCTTTTCGAAAAGGATTTAAAGTCTTGTGCAAAGATCATATTCTAAATTCTTTCAAGACCAAACGTCCACAAACTTGAAACCTTCTCTTATTCCCTCAGTTACCTTGATGTTTTCATGCACGTTAACTCAACAGTTCTTTTTGAACGTTCCTGTCATGAGTTACTCATGAGATACTCGATCTTCGTGAAGATCAGTTCCTTAGAGTTTTTCCCTCTTATCTAAGGTGTAGCCAATCAACACTGGATGCTACGGATCAACCTCTACAAGAATAAAACCGCAAGGTTCGAGAAGATCGTTCAAAACCGGTGTTCCTTCTTTCTTCTCCTTCGGGAATCTCGGGACGAGATTCTTGTAAGGGGGGTAGATTTGTAACATCCCTGTTTTGCAACAATAGGGTGTGTGGTGTTGTTCATATCATACATGCATGAAACCACAAATTTAAGCAATGTTTGAAACTAATTTAATTTGTGAATTTAAATGGTTTGAGAAAATACCACAAATAGTACTTAAATTGAGTTCCAGAATTTTGTACTGAAAAATATTTCAAACACACCAAAGAAACACATGGTTTTGTGGGAAATTTTACAAGGTTTTCAAATCTTATTTTTGCCAAATTTTCTAGTTGCAAAAAGGCCCTCAAAAACATTGTTTCTGTTCTGTTTTAAAATAGAAAGGGACCTCTTTGCAAAAACCAGAAGTTTCTGGGGGTTTTCAGAAAACTGTCTTTGTCTTCTTCGTTGGGACAGAAGAAGTAGCTGCGTGGCAGCTCGACCGCACCGCTGCCACCTCCTGCTTCCGAGCAGCCGAGGGGATGAGTACCCCTGGAGGCGTCTGAATCGCGCTCGCTCCGTGGAAACCGCACCCGAAACCCTCCTCTCTCCCTATGCTCCTCCCCGCAAGTCCGAAACCCTAGCTCGCCGGTTTTTCGTCGTCGCCGCCGTTCCATCAACTCCCGCGCCTCCCCGAGAATCTCCAACGCCCTATCGTATCTCCCTGCACTTCCTCGCCCACGGAATCGAGACGATATGGCCTAGGGGAGGAGATCGCCGCCGTTTTCTTCCGCGCCCGCCGCCAGACGTCGAGCAAGCTCGCCGTCGACCTCGTGCTTCCCCGGCCCCGTTGACCATCGCTTCGTGCTCCTGGTGAGCCTAGAACCCTCCCCGTCCTTCCCGTTGTTCTCCCCGTGGCCGGAATCGGTGGATTCACCGGAGTCCCGAGGGCGCCGCCGCTCTCCGAGCACGGCAGCTCGCCGTCGTCAACCAGTTACGGGCGGCGCCACCACGAGTAGAACCCCCGCGACGAGACGGTTCCTTTGCACCCGTCTGCGCAAGCCGGGACGGCCGGAATCGCCGCCGGCGTCCGTGGTTGTCCCCGGCCGACCACCGGATGACGTGGGGTGACGTCATCATGACGTCACCTGGCCACGTGGTGGCTCCAGGATATTCGAGTTTTTTTTAAAAGAATGTTTAATTTGACACGTGGGCCCCACCTGTATTTAAATTACAGAAATGATTAAAACTTGTTTTATGAATATCTTTTAATCTGTAATTCGGAAAAATAATATAAAAATATGGTTCTGTTCAGAAAATTATTATCTATCCAAATATGTACTTTTCATACATGTTTGACAACCTTTATTTTTGAACATTATTTAATGTGTTTAATCATTTTAAAATAGAAAAATAAGTTTTTATTCAAGAAAATTAGAAAATTAATAGTTATATACCATTTTGCTCAAAATGACAGATGCAACCTATTCATGATGTTTTCAAACCCATTTGAGCAATAAAAATTGTACTCACTTCTAAGATCGCCCAGAACCCCCTCCAGGGTCTATTTCGGGTTAATTTCAGTAAAATTGCATATCTGCCATATGAACCCTAGCAACCCATTAAACATGTCTAGGGCTTTATTTCAGTGCATTAACCGGCTCATGCATACATATTGCGCATTGCATCGTTGTCATGTGTTGATTGTTGCTCTTCTTGTTTCGGTGTTTGTTCCCCCTCGGTAGAACGTAACTCCGAAGAGAAGGCCAACAAATCCAATGGCGAATACTTGATCCTAACCGACAAGTCAAGCACTTATTCCTGAACACTTTATCTTGTTTTCGTGAAGCAAGGCAAGCATAATCTCTTATCTGCCCATATATGATTTCGAAAGACTTTTGATTCTCGTACAAATGCATTCGATTCCAATATATCTTGAGTCAATAGATAGAGTTATCCTATTTATTTGCATAACCCAGATATCATGATTCAATGCTCCTAGCAGACATAGGAGTTGTTTGTGTGTATCGCTAGAGCCTCAAATATGCCATGCTTAGTCATACATGCCTGTTATTTCTGCTCCATCCGGTTGATGAATCAGAGTTACTAAATAATCTAGTATGGCAGGAAGTAGTGGTAAGTTACGAGATGTTTGATTAACATGATTTGAAGGTGTGGATGACGAGACCACAGAGGGTCTATGGTGGTTGTCTCGTTCATGCCCCTAGGAGCGAGTTCTCGTCTTCGAGCCAAGACTGAGCGTGCATCCACACGAGGGATTGGATTCCCCTCGGTCTCAACTTGCCTAGCTTGTTCCATGAGTTTCCTAGTTCGGGCTTTCCATTTCGATTTGCGGGGATATTAAAACCTTTTCAAAATTAGTACGTGGCGATGTATCGGCGCTCTGCGGGTAGGTAACCGTTGAGCATTGCGCACAACGATAGAGACCCGGCAGGAGATGGCCACTCCCTACTGGCGGTCCATCTCTACTCGGAGCGACTCATGGAATAGGCGAAGCAAGGGAAAGGTCGTGGTCAACCTCCATCTGCCGGCACTTCCCGGAATAGTGCCAATGATCTGGCATTAAGAGTTGGTTGGTACGTGTGGTTAAAGTTGTACACCCCTGCAGGGTTAAATCTTTTCGAAAAGCCGTGTCTGCGGTTAAAGACGACTTGGTGACGGATTCTGTGATCATAGACAACTTAAACGGAATGATTAAAACTTGCTGATAACGAATGAAGGATGCCTCCTCGGAGATGCCGAGAGGGGTTACCTTGTAGCATGAGGTAGTGGAACAACTGGAGGAGGTGATCTTTGAAGCACGATGTGCTGATGTGTTTTTGTGGATTAAAAGATGATGATATCAGTAGTTGAGTATCTTTCTCATCTGTTTTCAAAATACTCCATGAGACGTGCTACTTCTTCCTCAATTTGGAAAACAAAGATGGCTTTACGCAAAATAACCTTCATAACTCTTTATAAAAAAGGCAGATATATAATAGGTTAACTAAGTCTTGTTGAGTACCTCCCGTACTCATGTTTGCTTCAACTTGGTTCAGGTGGAGTTCCTCAGTTCGGTGGTGTTTCAACATGGACATCGACGAGTAGTTTGGGGTTCCCAGGTAGCAGCCTGGAATCTATGGGCTGGAACGTCGCCTTATGTTGCGGCCTCTTAGGCCTTTTTGGTTCTTGTTGACTAGCAACATAATTTGCCTTCTGTTGTCTGATGTAATGTTGGGTCATGTGACCTCTGTCTGTAAGCTATACTCTAGTATTACTTGCTTAATAAAGCTTCATGTCTAGAGTGTTGATTTGATCGGTTGTTGGTTTCGAGCCCGTTGTTATACAGTTTTGGCTATGCCTGCATAGTTGTCGCAGTCGAGGGGTTGTGGAGCCGATGATCAATGTCCGAGCCCGCCTGCCGAAAATATTCTGCCTGGGGCGAGGTAACCCCAGTAACCCTCGATTGTTATTGCACTTTCTGGACACATAGCAGCTCTGTATAACTTTGGTCCCGTTCCTTCAGTTTCATCCGACTCGTGGATGCTTGGGTATACATATCTGGTTATGACCAGCATGGACACAAGGAGTAGTAGACCGGGGATCCGGACTGCGTGCCGATGAATCTGGTCTGCCTGCCGTTGTTTGTTGCGGCCGGGGCTGGTAACCCTGAAGCCCTTGTGAGTCCATTGCTAGGAGCACATGACAGTTTGTATATCTCTGGGTCCGGGGTCCGACATTGGGGCCACAGGGGCCAAAAGGGGGCCTCTCACGCGGCCAAGGAATCTGGCCGCGTGGAGGGTCCTCTTTTGGGCCTCCTTTTCCAATTCTCGTGGATCCTTCGCCCGCATGTCTTCTCCTTCCAAGAAAATGACCCTCGGAGATTTTCAGGTGATTTCGCGGAAGTTTGCCCCCTGAAACGTCAAAAATATAGAAAATGGGGTTTCTGACAGGCAGGGTTAATTCCATAAAAGTTGGGGGACTTTGTAATTTAACCCCAAAATACTATAAAACATTGAATTATACCCTTATATGATGCAATATGTAATAGAAAACCATGTGAAAATATGCAAAATTCATCTATGCATTTTACATGCATCAACATCCCCAAGCTTAACCCATGCTCGTCCTCGAGTATAAAGGTGATAAAACTAAGATGGGTTTTGCATATTGAAAGAATCATGGGATATCAAGGAGGATTATTTATGCTACATATAATCAAATGATTAATACTAGAAATGAGTAGCAATATACAATTCATGTTGTAAGATATATCAAATATGCAAGCAAAGATGCTTCATGAAAGTTCACAAAGTGCATAATGAAATAAAAGCACTATGGACCAAATGCATACACAAAATGAAAAATAAAATCCTATATTGGTCAAAGAATAGCATAATGGAGAATATAAAATATGGTGGACACTTTGGAGAAAATTAAGTAGAGGTAAAACATGATCAAGTATTATTTATCCTCTAAATTATTCAACTAAAATTACTAGTTGAAATGTGGTATCCATTGATCTAAGACTCTCATTGCCCCTTTATCACTAACATCTTAAAATTGTGAGTATTGAAGTAATGAGAATGACAAGGTGGTTGAAAGCCTCATGCCCCGTGAGTGTGAAAACCTACTCCATGATTACTCAACTTAAGATTCCTAATAAGCTTTGTACAATCATAATAAGTATTAATGACATCATAGAGAACTGCAAAGAGGTACCTCTTGCCCCATGACATGTAAACAAGCCCATGTTACAATGACAAGATGAACAAACGGAGTAGACTCATCATCCTTTTTATTTTCATTCACTATTATGCATAACTTCTTATTTTATTATAGGATGTGTTGTAGAGTCACTCAAGCTGTAAGTAAATTTCCATCATGATAAAGCATGGCTTGGGTTAGCGGACCAATGCGTTTCTCTAGTCATATAGCTACTTACTCATCAAAACTTACTATTCCTCTATTTCATTTCGGCATGGCAGGAGTCCGAAAACAAAAGTACATGATATCAACCAAATGTAAATTTTTTTGTGCAATGTTGAAAGCTTTCCGGTGATCAACGTTTATAGCTAGCTCCCAACCACACACTTGTCAAACGCAAAACTTGTGGCTCCCATTATTGGGTCATGTTTATTAGATGCATAAAAAGTAAAGTGTGCCTTCAAAAGTTCGTGAGAGTCCTATCCCAAGATCAACCCATGACAATTAATAAAGTGAATATATTAATTTAGAACATAAATAACACAATAACATGGTGAACATACTCGGAATAGCAATGAAGCTAATGGGAAGATATGGTGGACTCGCTGGAAATACTTGGCTAAGGAGTGTTGGAAACAAGTTTTTACTTGTTGGAATTTTTAAATTTTTGGGCCAGCAAGAGGGAGATAGTTGACCAGCTACTATGCATGCATATGTCCATAGAACTACTCATTTCATGACAAACTAAATAAACCAGCAAATAAAATCAAGGACATGAATAAGAGATAGCTCAAGACAACATTATTGCAAATTTCTACACATAAAAAGCCTATAAATCATGCAAACATATGTAGCTCTTCAAATCAACCATGGCATCCCTATTCCAAGTCATAATACTAGCATCCAATACATTCCAACCCCAAACTCCAGTAGCTCAATCTTATATAAAATGATGATGGTGGTCTTATCAAAACAAAAATAAAAACAAAAACTAGACGCTTCAAGTCTCTACGATAAATGCTTTGTTTAGAAAAACAGAAAGTAGACGTGTGCTAACCAAAAGAGTGTAGCTCCAGTGGGGTGTTCATCAAATCCCCAATCTTATGGCTTTCACCATTCTTGGATGTCTTGAGGCGCAGCTCTTCTATTCCCTGTGGAAAAACTTCACAAAACATGTTTCTCCCATTCTTTTTCTGTGGGGTGAGATTAGCAAGGACAAACAAATCACATGCTTGTTGTGCAAAATTCCAAATCAAATGCTCCAGTAGATATAAAATAAGGTTCATTATGTTGTATGTTCACTCTCTTGCTTGAAAGAATCATGGAATTTGATTCCCAAGCCCAAAGAGTGCATAAAACAAAAGAAGGCAGAATCTGTCCAGAAAAGCAACAGCAGCAAAACGAACGTTTTTCCCTAAGCTAGACTCGTCAAAAAAATTAAGTAAATTTTTGTGCTTACGGAGGACGATAGGTTGCAGAATATACTTAAAAATTAGCTCAATCCGACATACCAATAAAAAACGTAAAATCATACGGTGAGCAGACTCGTGCTGAGACAGAAATTTCATGCACTAGGATAGCAACTTATATGTCCGAATGGGTTTGACTTGACTCTTTATTGAAAACTCCATAATTAAAACAAAAAAAATAATCTATTGAGACAGAAATAGGAAACTAGCAAAATCCAAACAAAAACAACCGGGTTGCCTCCCGTAAAGCGTTTTCTTTATAGCCATATAGCTAGGCTTTACTTACTTGATAATCAAGAGGGATAAAGCTCTGAGGGAGCTTGTTCTTCAGTGTGCCCCTCTTCCTTGGGAAGTGCTCCATGATTTTCTTGTGAGGGAACTGAAACTTGACATTCCCTTCCTTGGAGTCTATGATTGCACCTGTAGTACGAAGAAAAGGTCTACCCAAAATAATAGGACTAGGGGATTTATCCCCCATATCCATAATAATGAAATCAACGGGTACAAAAGTCATGTGCAATTCAATAATAACATCTTTTACTTGTCCTACAGCATGTTTAGTAGAGTTATCAGCAAGGACAAATTCACTTGAGCACTTTTCTAAATTTTCTAGTTCTAGCAATTCATATAATTCTTTAGAGAGTACCGATACACTAGAACCTAGATCTAACATAGCATGGTGAATTTCTTTTCCAATTGAAACTAGCACCTTGGGGATCCATGCATCCCCAAGCTTAGGAGGTATCATGGCCTCATTCTTGTACCTAGCAATTTTTTCTTGCAAGACATGATTAGCAATATAAGATCCAAAGCCAGGTTGATTAACATTTATAGTCGGATCACTAGCAAATTTTTGTAGAGTAGCAATAAGTTCTTGCAAGCTACTTTTTTCTAAATCAAGCAATGGATCCTTAATTTCAGTAAGCATCATAATTTCCTCTATTTTTCTCTCTAATTTAGCTAGCATGCTTGATTCATGAGGACTAATTTCATATTTGCTAGCAAGATAAGACATATATGGAAGTAAATATTCAGGGTACTTCACTATTTCATTCAAAGTTTCTTCTAAGCTAGTAGGGACATTCTCACTTGTATTCTCAGCAATATGATCAATATTTTCAATAATATTCCATTTACTATAATTTTTCAATATGCTTTCTAATATGCTCTTAGCCTCACCTACAGTTTTACTCATAAAGGCACCTCCAGCAGCAGAATCAAGTATATTTCTAGACATGTAGTTTAGACCATTATAAAAAGAGTGTAGTATGGTCCATTCATTTACTCCATGTGATGGGCATGTTCTAAGCATTAATTTAATTCTATCCCATGCCATGGCCACATGTTCATTATCATTTTTCCTAAATGAGAGGATATTATTCCTATTTTGCAAAATTTTAACGGGAGGATAATATTTCTTAATGAAAGCTTCTTTTAAATAATCCCAAGACTTTATACTAGCTGTAGTTAGTGAAAGTAACAATTCTTTAGCCTTTCCTCTAAGTGAAAAAGGAAATAATTTCAGTTTTAAAACACTACTTTCCACATTTTTAAATTTTTGCATAATTAGATATTTCCATGAAATCATGAAGATGCATAGAGGCATCCTCCATAACACTACCATCAAATTGCTCTCTAGTAATTAAATCAATAAACTAGGACTTACTTCATAGCTTTCAGCTTGTATTTCAGGTGTAGTAATTGGCCTAGCAATGAATTGGTCATTGGGTGTATTTGTGTAGTCACTTAATTTAGTTCTATCACCCATTTTAACAGTTTTTATGTAATTTTTAATTTTTTTATGCAAAACTGAAAAGTAAAGTAACTAGGCAAATTCGAAATACTAAAATAAACTAAATAACTAAATGCAAAACTAAAATGCAAACTAAAATAAAATATGCAAGACAAAACAAAAACAAGAACAAAAACAAAACAAAAACAAAAACAAGACAAGAAACAAAACAATCTACTTGAAAGAAGGTGGAGATAGAAAGGACGGTACTCACGTAGGTGCAACCTCCCCAAGCTTAGGTGTTTGCACACCTTGTTGGTGATGAAGACTTCTTGTGAGCTCCCTTGGACAACTCCTTCACCTATGGCTCCCCGGCAACGGCGCCAGAAAAACGCTTGATGGCTAGGTTGAGACTCCAAGTGCAGAGTGTGTAGCTAGTGGCAAGCCTTCTTCCCCAGGAGGGTGACTCGAGGGTTTATATCGAACTCTTGGGGAGCAAGTATTTCAGCAGTTATCTTCCAAGCTTCCTCCAGGATCCTGCTGTAACACCCAGGGTTTTTTTGCCAACTAGAATTGTTTGTCGTTTTTTTTCGTCTTCTTCTTCTTCTTCATGGCATGGCATAATGCATCATCATCTATCCAAAACGTGCAAACTAATTAATTGAAATTCATCAACTCTTGTTTTCGAAAAATTTCTAGAAATTATTTGATGCCTAAATCTATTTCTATTAGCACTCCAAATCTTTTTTTCTTTTCTGAAAAAATTAATAAAGCTCAAAAAAAAATTGTAGAGGGAGGCAACCGAACTGGGCCAACTAAGGCCCAGCCGGCCACCCCACCTAAACCAAACCCTAAACACCACGCACGCACACAACGCACACCACACAGAACCCACACCAGAACACACGCACACACCCAACTCAACGCACCACGCACGCAACACACAGACGCCACACAACGCACACCGCACGCAACGCACACACGCACGGAAAAAACTCACGCACACAACTCACGGGAGGGGATCGATCGATCCCCTCCATCGTCTCCAACCTCCCTCGCTCGACCCTGTCCCTCCTCTGCACCGAAACCCCGCCGCCAGGAGCTCGAGCGCCGCCATCCTCCTCCCTCTTCCTCTCTCTCCCCTACCCCGGTCGCCCTCCTCTGCCTCCCGCCGTCCCCTTCCTCCCAAGCCCGACCACCACCGTCCCCATCCCCTCCGTTGCTGTCTCTCTCTCACACGCGCGGGAGACGCCGCCGCAGCGTTTCTGGCCGCTGTTGGCCGGCTCCGTCGCCGCCGCTGCCCGGCGCTGCTCCGCCAGAGTCTCCTCTTCCGATTCCCCAACATCCTACAATCGATTTCCGCCCCCATGAGCTCCAATCGAACCCACCAGCGGAAACCCTAACCCTGGCTTGGTTCACCGGCGGTCCTTGCTGCTTCTCCTCGCCGGCCACGTCGACCTGCGCCACCTCGACACCCTCAAGCCCATGCTCGACGGCGCCCTCAA
Source organism: Alopecurus myosuroides (assembly GCA_028641055.1). Taxonomy (NCBI): domain Eukaryota; kingdom Viridiplantae; phylum Streptophyta; class Magnoliopsida; order Poales; family Poaceae; genus Alopecurus; species Alopecurus myosuroides. Next base: position 281,308,508 of record CM054063.1, read on the forward strand.
TCTCCCCAAGTCTGCAGTGACTCTGCTGCCCCCGGTGGTGTCCTGGTGGTCTACTGGTGATTGGTTGTGGTCAAGGTGCGGCAATGTTGCTGCTGCAACGACTTAGATGCCGGAGGGACGGCAGCAGAGACTGCAACCCCGCATCGCCTCCGACGCGGTGCTCCTGTTGATGCGAAAGTTACGGTGGTGAATGGTGTTCTGATGGTGGTGGTCTACAGTGGCACGGCGAGGATGTATGGTGGTGCGGTGGACAGGTGATGTTGGTGTTGGTCGGCGCAAATCGATGCGTCGCTGCTGTGGTGCTCCTTGTGCCGCCGCCGCTACGGCGATGCCGCTACTGCCCCATCTTCGATGCCGGCGGGAAGGTGTTGTGGTTGCACTGCTGTTGTGCCCATCTCGTCAACGCTCAGTTGTGATGGCCGCCTTCGTGCGTGTCCACCATCGACCTCCGAAGACCGTTACGCCGTCGAGATCCTCCCCGACCCTTACCTCGACGACGAGCTCTTCCCCGACAAGTACCGCAACGTGAACGACTACACCGCCGTGAACCTCGCCGTGTCCGCCTTGCGTCGGACGCCTTCGTGCGTGCCATGAAGCCCTGAGACCGAGACCATCAAATTCACCACCGACCCGAAAACGATGATGTTGCGGATTCGGCCATGACTACGTCGACTACGGAACGGAACGGCTACTTCGTCTACTTCCCTTCCTTCCCCGACGTCGACTACTTCCTCTGCTACTACTACGTCGGCTACTTCGTCCACGTCCCGAACACTCCGGCGTTGTTCCGAAGATCTCCTTCTTTCCGGCGTCAAACCCGAAGATCTCCCCTCCACACGTGTGCACCCAAACCCAAACCCCTATATATTTATGCCCTATTTTCTATAACATGTCATCTACTTTTATAATTATCATATCATCATGTTGCATCGCATTTTGTGGGTGCGGGCAATAATGGTATCACCTAATAATTAAATATGGAATGAGTTGGAATAATTAAATATTGTTCCGGTTCCATTTAAAATTGCATAAATCATAACTAATTCATTTTAACTCCAAATTTGAAAAGTAAAATATGTTTTCCAATCAAAATCCTCTGAACTTTGCAAATATCAACTTTGTGTTCTGTTTTAAATAAATTAAATTGCTGAGAACAACTATTTCTTAATTAATGCATTAAAATTGCTAATTTGATAACTTGCTCATCTAAATTCCAAATCCAACAAATAAAATATGTTTTCATACCAGAAAAATGCACTTAATCTGTTCATGCCATCCATGTTCATGTTGCACCTTGCATGTTGAATTTGTAGTAGTGTTATGTATGTTCACTTAATAAATAAATATGGAATGTGTTGGGATATTTAATTCAACTGTTGCCCCATTCCATTTAAATTGCCTAACTCATCTACTTTATGGTTTTCCATGCTAAACAACATTTAACTTGATGGTTAGATAAACAACCTGAACCAATTCCTATTTCTCCGGACTCCTGTTCCGATTAAATTGTTTAAGTTGTTTCCCCTGTTGCATCTTGCCATGTCATGCATATAAAATAGGATCATGCTGGATCTCTTTGCCGTAGTTGTAACTGTTGCATCCGGTGTTTCTTTTAGTTCGTTGCTTCTTCGCGGATAGGACGTTGAGATGATGTGAGCAACGACAAGTTCTGCTACCTTGCGGGATCTCAGGCAAGTATACTCACTTGCTGCCAAATGGCTGCCTTTCATCACTTGTTACCGATTCTTTCCGTTGTCCTTATTCTAGCCTGTTGATACGATGCTTGTGTCTCGATCCTATCTTATGTTTACCTTGCAGCCATGATATAGCCTTTTCCTTCCACTTCCTATTAACTGTCGCATGTTTACCTTGTTGGCCCCCGTGTCGTAGTTGCATGCTTAGTGTTGTTTGCTCAATTCTTGTTGTCCGTCTTATCACCTGTTCTAGTTTGATAGTTGGGTTTCAATTTAATCAACAACATGATAATGTTTGGGGTAACGATAATAATTTGATGTTAAGGCACCGGCAGGAGGCCCGGGTAAGGGTTTTGGAGCCGGCTGGTGTCGAAACTAGGAAAAGAGTCTTGTCTACTGATCCATGATGAGCGTGCTCACCGCATCCGGGTGGTAGTATGGGACCCCCCTCGACTTAGACCTGATCTGCAGCTTGTCCGAAGAGCCACACTTAGTTCGGGTGTTCCATTTGCTCCTTGCATAATGGGTTGATCACCCATGGTTACTGATGATGATGATGATGCATATAGGGCGAGGCCTGTTGTTCCGGGGGGTGTGGTTTTCACCCTTGCGCCTAGCGGACTGGCCGGGACCTTATAGCTCCGTGGCTCCTAGGATGGGTTGTAGAGATGGTTTGGGTCGTGTCGAGCCTACCTGAGTTGTAGTTGGTGGCTTGAGTGTGTACGGGTACTGGAGCACACCCTGCAGGGATAAATCTTCTCGAGAAGCCGTGTTGTCCGCGGTTATGTGATGACTTGGTGAAAGTACTGGCTAACAAGTACTCAGACAACTTACACCTAACGATAATAACTTGACTAGTAATAGTCTTATTGACACAATAACTTGATCCATCATTAATCAACCGTGTGAGTTATCCTTGGGTTGCTTCCTTAGTAGGGGGTAACATTGGATGGGTTTGTTTGGTGAGTAGTTGTAGTTGGTTACGATACGCTATCTTATCCCCCTCTTTTAGCCGGATGTTGTAGTAAGTTTCTGTAGTTGGTTAGTGCAGCCCGCTGCCGCTTCTTTGCAATAATCCTTTCCTTCCCGTTGAACCCAAAGTATTTGTATCTTGTGATGACTGGCTACGCCGGTATCTTGTGAGTATGGGTTTATCCACTTGCCAGTACTTAACCGTACCGACCCACGAATCCTTTTTCGTGGCTGCATATTCAACATTGCAGTCAACAGGTTTGAAATCTGACGACGTTAGCTTGGGAATCCCTCCGGCTTGGCCTGGGCAGGGATTGGACGCTCTCGGTTATCTTCAGGACTCTTAGTCCAATTTGTATCTTGTCCGTAGCCGGACGCTATGTTGTTTCTTCCGCTGTTATTTGGATCTTTGTATTGTATCAGTTGTATCCTTGACTCATTTGAGTCTTCTTGTATAAATCTCTTCTGTTGTTGTGGATTATTCGTGAACTGTTGTAATGTTATCACAAGTGGCAACCTGGAATCGGTTATTATGTGGATTTTGGCGGAAAGGCTGAAATCTGCATAGTGCCCGATCCCGGGGCGTCACACCTGCAAACAAGTAGAGAATTTTGTGCCCTCAACCTCACCAAGTGGTTGTCAAGCACAAGGTGTGAGACTTCTAAATTGCAATGCAAAACTGAAAGTAAATGTGCAATAATTAAATCTACTACTAAATGCAAATGAGCAAATAAATATGCAATGGATTGTTTTTGTATTTTTGTGATGCAAGTGGTGATGTATATAATGTAAATTCGAATTGGAGATGCAAGTAAAGTAAAGTGCAAGTAAAGTAAATTGCAGCAAAGTAACTAGAGTGTTTTCTTATAATTAAAATAGGACCGGGGTTCATGGTTTCACACTTGCATTCTCTCAAATAAAGTGGTAGACGGTGGACGTAAAGAATTACATGTGAGATTACAATAACATGTTTAACATTGAGTACTTTCATATGGGCATCACGTCCTAGCATAGAGATCTCTACGGTCATATTGATCCCTCTTATACTCCACCAAGATGCGAAATAAATCATAACACCTCGATAATTAAGGAAAAAACAGAGTACAACTTTAAGCAATGTGACATGAAGCTGAAGTAAGAACTTGCTAGATCTAGTCATGGAGATTGATTAGTGTCACTTCAAATCCCCGGTAACAATATACTAATTTTTATCCCTAGTGAGGTAACTAAGAAAGGTTTAACAAAACCTAAGTCGATCGCTGAACTTCTGTCACTTTCACAATACTATCCACCCCCTGATACTCCAACTAATGCACCCATCACCCCACACACGCTCTCAAGAACTAGATTGATAAAAGCTAGCAAATAAGAACGGGGTACATAAGATACATCTACTCAAATAACTCAAGAGAAACAATTGCAATCTCAGATTCAATAACTCATAGAAAAGATCCACCACATAGGAATTACAACGGTGCCCGTAATCATGTGAGGCAGCTCATACGGATCTAATTAGTGAAGCACATAGAGAGAGAGATACAAGTGCTACTTCCACAAACCCATAGCCCTGGGTTGGACTACTCCCTCTTCATGGAGATGTCGATGGAGATGACGTTGGAGGGGTAGGAGATCACACCGGCCGTGCCCCGCTGGAGTTTTCCCCCTCCAATCTGGAACTTCTGGTATCTGTTTCGGTGTTTCGGTGTTTCATCGGCGCTCTTCTCCGTAAGGGTACGGGGGACCCTTTTTATAGTCGGTTTTAGGTCAAGACGGAGTCGGTAAGTCGAAGATGGAAGGAATTGGGGCCACAGGGGCCAAAAGAGGGCCTCTCACGCGGCCAAGGAATCTGGCCGCGTGGAGGGTCCTCTTTTGGGCCTCCTTGCCCAATTCTCATGGATCCTTCGCCCGCAAGTCTTCTCCTTCCAAGAAAATGACCCCCGCAGATTTTCAGGTGATTTCGCGGAAGTTTGCCCCCTGAAATGTCAAAAATATAGAAAACGGGGTTTCTGATAGGCAGGGTTAATTCCATAAAAGTTGGGGGACTTTGTAATTTAACCCCAAAATACTATAAAACATTGAATTATACCCTTATATGATGCAATATGTAATAGAAAACCATGTGAAAATATGCAAAATTCATCTATGCATTTTACATGCATCAGTACCTTGGTAAGGAAAAGAGTGCAAACTTGCTGCCCCAATTAAGCGTTTACAAAGATAGTTACATCATCGGCTATCACACCTCTAATGAAATCAGGTGGATCCTCATGCCAGATGTGCAACCCATCCATACTAGCATTAGCTGCAAGACAATAAGATGCTCGATTACTCTCCCTAGGAGCGTACTCGAAGATGATTATGTTAAACCCCTTGGACAACATCGTGCACTCCCCATAGATCGTAGCCGTTTGTCACATAGAATTACGTCCATTGTTAATGGTATCAATAACTTCCATGCAGTCACGGTTGACAATAATGTTCATGCACCTTATTTGTCCCGCGAGGATTAATCCATCCTTAAGCGCTCTAGCCTCCGCCATCGGTGCATCAGCAACATAGGGAATTCCGTAGCAGCTCCCTGATATGAAGACACCATGGTCGTCTCGAATGATTGCACCCGTTGCACCTGTACCATTGAGAGAAGAAAAATATCCATCAATATTTAGTTTGGTAAAACCCTCCCGGTTTTTTTCCCAACCTTCTCTTTTTGCTCCTGCATATTGGTTTGTTGCACGAGTGTAATTCAGGGCAAGAGAAGCAATTGATTGTGTTGAGTTTGTTGGTTTCATAATTTCCTCCCCGTGCACCACTTTTCTTCTCTCCCACCAAATATACCGGCATGTGGTGGTGATCAACTCTATTAGCCCCACCTCTAAGCCTGGCGCTGATATGTTTCTCTCTTTTAGCAGAGATTCGAAGGTAACATTTCCGTCCAAATAGGCATTGCTAGCCCTCGATATTAAATCATGGATGCCCAAGTTTTCCCAAATTTCACGAGCCCTGCCACACATGAAGAAGATGTGCCTTGTATCTTCACACGAAATCTTGCAAATAGGGCAAGTACTCGAGGGGATGATATGTCTATTAGCCAGAGTACAGTTGCAAGGTATGGTCATGAAGTAGTCGCCATGAGAAGATTTTTACTTTCGGTGACACTTTCAATTGCCAAAGGTTCGTCCAAACCAAATCCCTCTCCGAAGTGTTCTGGTTGCCAGTTCTTTTTAGTTTGTGTCCATGATATTCCCACTCTTTATGATAGGACGATCAAACAGAGAAAAGTCATGTTTGAGTGTAGTTCCAGGAGATGAAATCCTCCATCATCCCCATAGCCAGTGGTATATTAAGGATCTGAGAATCATCGAAGGGGGCGAATAGAGATCAAATAGTCTCCTCGTCCCACTGTCATGTCTCCTGGTTAATGAGTTTGGAGATCTTCGTATACACAATGTTTACCCTCTAAGTGATGATCTTCCTAGTAGGGTTGTTAGGAAGCCAAGCATCATACCATATATTAATGTTTCTGTCGTCACCAACTCTCCAAATATGTCCCTTCTTGAAAGTTTGGATGCCAGCATGGAGACTTTTCCAAGTGTAGGACGAGCCTTTTTTTAGTTCTGCATCTCAAATGCTTCCCGAGGGGTAGTATTTTGCATGTAGAACCTGGGCACACAGGGAGTCTGGTTCACAAAGGAGCCACTAAATCTGCTTAGCAAGCATGGCAAGGTTAAAACATGGTAAATCACAAAATCCCATGTCTCCCCTTTCCTTTGGGATACACATTTTCCACCAGGCGAACCAATGCATATGCTCTTTTTTTCATCATCTCCCCACCAATAACGGGTCATAGCATATGTGATCCCTTTTGTTACTTGCTTGGGCAGTCTGAATACCGACATGGCATACGAAGGGATTGCATGTGCCACTGCTTTAAGTAGCACCTCCTTGCCACCATAGGATAGAAGTTTCTCCTTAAAACCCCCCAACCTGCTTTAAGTAGCACCTCCTTGCCATCAATTAAGTGTTGAAAGCAGTCCGACCGGTCAAACCCCACAAGTGGTGGAAGGCCAAGATATTTATCAGTAATTGCTTCAGTCAATATATTCAAGGTGGTACACACCTCCTCTTTAACTTCAACCGCAGTACACCGACTGAAAAACACGCTGGATTTAGCCTCACTAACCATATGTACGGAGGCCAAGCAGTAGTCATGAAGAATTCCCTTCAGAATAGTTGCATTACTAATATCTGCTCTCATCAAGATCAAAGAATCGTCGGTGAAAAGAAGGTGCAAAATTGTTGGGCCATTACGACAGACCTTAACCCCAATCAGGCACTCCTCTCTTCAGCTTCTTGAATAAGGCTCGAGAGCCCCTCAGCAACAAGAAAGAATAAGTAGGGGGATAGTGGACCCCCCTTTCTCAATCCTATGGACGGAATAAACTGCTCTGTCTCACTACCATTAAACCTGACATGGTACGAAACACTAGTAACACAAGCCATGATCATAGCAACCCATCCTGGATCGAAACCGAACTGGATTAGAATCTTATGCAAGAACTCCCACTCAACTCTGTCATAAGCTTTGTGCATATCCAGTTTTATAGCACATGTTCCGTACCGCCCTTGCCTCTTCTTCTTGATTGCATGGTATGATTCATATGCAATCAAAACATTGTTCGTGATCAATCGCCCAGGAACGAAAGCACTTTGATTAGGCGTGATAATCTCTAAGAGCAGGTCCTTCAACCTACCTGTCAACACTTTTGAAATCACTTTGTAAGTAACATTACATAGACTAATGGGACGATACTGAGTTACCTTTGTAGGACTGTCTGTTTTAGGGATTAGAACAATCATGGTTTCATTCCAATCTTTTGGGTTAGACTTAGTATTTAGTGCACTAAGAATGACCTCCGTGAGTTCGTCACCGATAAGTTCCCAATACCTCTTGAAAAAACACGGCATGTAGACCGTTTGGCCCAGGTGCCTTGAGGTCTCCAATATTAGATAAAGCTTTTTTGATCTCCTCCCTCGTGTATGGTTTGCAAAGGGCATTGTTCATGGCACTTGAAACCCGAGGTTTAACTTTGTTGATCACATTATCAATTGGCTCATGAGCTTCACTAGAGAATAAATTGTTGAAATAGTCCCTAACGTGGCCGTAGAGCGCAGATCCCTCTACATAATTCCCTGCTTCATCAACGATCGTTTTGACCGTATGCATTTTCTTCCTCTCACTGGAAAAATTGCGGATGAACGATGTGTTTTTATCTCCATGTTTCATCCAATTAGCCCGGGCGCATTGTACCCAACGGATCTCCTGCTTCTCCTGTTCAGTTTCGATTTCTAGTTGGAGGTTTTGCTGTTTTTCCATCGCCTCATCAGAGAGATGACCATACAACACTTCGTTAAGCTTAGTCGTTAAATCACGGATGGATCGACGTGTTTTCTTGAGGACTTGCATGTCCCATGCATGCAGGGCCATGTGGACCTCCGCAGTTTTTGGCCCAAGTTCACGCCCGTGAGCTGGGCATCTTGGCAAGCTTTGTGAACAATTGGGTCCACTGATTCTTCCATTAGCCATGCGGCTTCAAATCTTTTCATGCCCCTATTCTGCACTGTTGTGGTAGATTCTAGGTATTGAAGATCAACAGATATAGGACGGTGATCAAACCGGCCAAACTCTTCGTGGATTACTGAGGAAGAGGGATAGAGATCATTCCATCTGTGGTTGCAAATCGCTCTATCGAGCCTTTCTCTGATTTTCCCTCTCCTCCAGGTAATTTTTTTCACCAACGTAGCCAAGGTCGAGCAGACTACAGTCCACTATGGCATCACGAAAGCCTTGCATATATCGTTGGGCTCTGGTGGCACCCCCTCTTTTTCATCTCCATGTAAAATTTCATTAAAATCACCTAGCACGATCCACAGAAGATCCCCCATCAGGTTGAGGTCCCTAAGATATCCCCAAGTAAGATGTTTCTGATCTGAACTAGGCTCCCCATATAGACCAGTAATACGCCATCCCGAATCACTGTTTTAATCTATACATATGTCTAGATAGTTACTATGAACCTCCGATGAAGTGACCTTCGGCTCTTTTTGCCAAAAAAGCAGCAAGCCACCACCCCCTCCATCACTTTCCCAAATCAGCATGTGGTCAAAGGAAACCTTACGCATGAGTTTGTCTGACCTAGCTTTATCCAAATGTGTCTCAGAGATAAAAAAAATAACATCTTGTTTGATCCATCCTTGGGAGTCCAAGAACGACCAGACCGCCGGGTTTTTTTTCAAACCCCGACTGTTTTTCCCTACGATTTTCATTGCTCCCGGTCGAGCTCATCCGAGCTCGCCGATATTTTGTAGTTGTTTTCCGCCACAGCAGGGAGTTCACTCTTATGTATTTTACTTCCTTCAGAGGAGGCTTGACCCTCCAAATCTTCATCATCTTCTCTTCCACTCCTCACCTCATTCTCAGCAGCAGTATCAAGGTTAGCATTTGGCTCCACCACTTGGTATTCCCGCGCTAGTCTTTTCCTTGAATGTGGGGTTTTTTCCATCTCCATATCACAATGTTTCTTGAGAGGGCTAGTGCCCGTGTCCCTTAGGTCCTCATCAGCTGCTCTATCAGGCTGCCACTGGCCTTGGCCCTTACTGTTTCTGCTCCCACTTCTTCCCCCCCCCCCTCGCCCTCCTCGAGAGTTGTTCCCTCCTCAGAACGGAGACCATTCTGGATGTGGTGTAAGGAGCCAATCGTCCCACTGTAGATCCTTCTCAGTATGTTTTCCATTACCATGCTCTAGGTGAACATGGCCAAGCAAACCGCAGACGAAGCAGAACTTAGGAATTTTCTCATAATAGACCTAATAAAATGTCTTCTTCTGGTCTCTTGTGATTGAAAGAAATCTAGTCAGTGGTTTGTTAACATCAAGTTTAACCCTGATCCTGACCTGGTGGCCATCTCCTCTAGGTGTTAGACTAACCTTCGTAACCTTCCCAACAATTTTGCATAAAGATTCAAGAACCTCCTTTTTCCTGAACCCCATTGGTAAACCTTTCAGTTGAATCCAAAGTGGCAGTATGTTCAAGTCTACCTCATTAGGTTTTGTATAGCCATCGTACTTTTCAATCAGAACGCCGTTCTATTTGAAAATACATGGCCCACGATCCATGATTATGTCGTAGTCGCCAAGGCACTTGACCTTGATCGTGAAGAGATTCTTCCCCACTGGTTCAAAGGTAACTCCCTAGGCTAAACTCGAGGCTATTCTCATATAGGAGTAGAAATATTCAGGTGAGTAGGGTTTTTCGATGTGTACCCTGCATATGGCCATAAACTCATCATCTGGATGTTCGTGAGGGAATTCCTCATCAAAGTTAACATCGTATTCTTCTTCCTCCCGCAGATTGAGTCTTTGGAGAAGATCATTGATTGGGATCGGTTTCCCACATTGGACGCCAGAGGTGCGACTCTGTGCAGATGAACCCGAAGCTTCGCTCGCCATGGATCCACGCAGAGGAAAAACCAACCCTGATTGCCCCCCTATAGTCCTGACGCAAGGGATTAATAGGGGTTGGAGCAGGCGCAAACCGACTAGGATTCCACCTGCCTGGCTTCGTTCCCTGGAAGGATTTGGGGTACTCACGTCGGAACCGCAGATCCCGTCGGAGGAGGAAAAAACCTAGGTCAAGCCAAGGGGGAGTCTGGAGGCATGCGCATCTTTTCGTGCGAGGCCACCTACCAGAGTACACTTTATCTTTATATATTACTATTAAGTTGAGTTGGTCATAGGTTAGTCCCCCGTCATCCTATGGCATGCCTTTGTTGGACAGTTAGATCTTTGTGTGGTTCTATCTGCCTTCGCTCCACCGTCGGATCATACTGCACAAGAATATTACGTCTGGATCCCACCGCTAAGAGCATCACTAGTGGAACCCTCATATCCCCAAACCCTCAAACCAGTTTAAGGGTTGAAATGGGCCTTTTTTGCACTTTTAAGGGCTGAAAAACAGGGGCAAAGAATAGAACCCTCAAACCTAACCCTTAGAACGGAATATTCCACGTCCGCGTCTTGAAGAAGGTCCATGAACGACGTCGACGGTGCGGGCATACCGTCGAACACCTCGTGTGCGACGGGCGGAGGGTCGGGGATGGCGACAGCGGGCTTCTTCCTCGCCTTGGGAGCGGTCTTCCTCGCAGCGGCGGCGACCTTGGCAACCGCCGGCCCTTGCACAGTCACCTTCCACCTTCTCTTGGTCGGGGCCGGGGCGGTCGAGGCGGACGGGGCAACCGCGGTCGAGGCGTGCGGGGTGGCGCGTCTTGGCCCTGACGTGGGTCGCCGCCACCACGGACGCGACCTCCGTGTTGGTCGCCGCGGTAGGCAGGGCGGGGACGGGGGTGGCCATGCTCGAGGAGGCGGGCGTGGCGGCAGAGGATGCCATGACGGCGGTGGTCGGAAGGGCGGGGGTGGGGGCAGGGGCGGCCGCGCTCGAGGAGGCTGGTGGAGCGGTGGAGGAGGTCGGCGGGGCGACGGAGCAGGGGGCGCGGCCAAAGAGGAGGCTATGGCGGCGGCGGCCGGCGAGGGCGGAGGAGGCGACGACGGCTAGTTGGAGGGCGGAGGGAAATTTCCCTCCCGCGTGTGGATGGAAGCGGATAGGGGTTGGGCAGCTCCAATCCCCTCCAACCCTTCTTTTCACAGGTTGTAGGGGGCGACCTGTGTCCAACCTGGGAATTTTTTAGGGGTTTACGGTTTCTAGTCTACGCGTTTTTTTTGTCCAACCCGTAAAAAAGCAGTTGTTTTTTACATTTTTGGGGGTTTAAGGGTACTATAGACATGCTCTCCCCTCCCACCTATCGTATCTCCATTCACGACAAAATCTCACCACCAACCCTCACGGTTCCAACTCCAATCTCGTCGCCGCCCGATTCAAGCCGGCAACCAGCGAGGAGAGGCCTCCGGCGACTGAATCGACTGGCCGTCCTCTTCGCCGCCGCGCGAATCGAGTACCTGCTTGCCGCCGCCGCCACAATTCCTACCCTGCCCCTTCTCGCAGTCGAAGCCGCTCTCCACCACCTCCAAGAGCCCCCTCGCTATATATACAAGATCCCCACGTCCGTGTCCCGAGCCCCACAATGAGCATTCTCGATTTAAGGCCCGACCCCAACAATGGCTGCATCGGTCGACCTACACGGTGGTCATCATCTTCCTATTGACCTCCATCGGAGACTCGAGGGTGCCGCCGTCGATTCTACCCCGCTGCTACATCTCGACCCTCCTCTTCTGATCCCTCACCGTCCCGCGCCCGTCATGAAGCATCGTGAGGTTTTCCTCTTGGTCGCGCGTCCTTCAGGCGCTCTCCCCGCATCTTTGTGCTCCTGACTCCAAAGGAGGACAGTCGCTGGTCGACGGGTATGCCACCAGAGGCGCCGTCTTGGTTGCCATGGAGAAGGTTGTGGCGTCTGGTGCAATGAATCGACAATTGACGCGCCAATGATGCAACTCCAGCCGGACCAGCCCGTTGTAAAAACTGAATTCTATCACACTGGCTTGTATTACTCTGAATCAGTTACATACATATATAGGCACAAGTGACTGGCAGTGTGATCGTGGCCACCTAGAGTCTCCTATTCTATCGGTGCTTGATCCTATCTATCTATCTATTCATGAGAGAACGGTTACATAGCTTGACACGGTCATATACAGTACATATACTTCAACATCCCCCCGCAGTCTGAACATCATAAGGGAAAATGTTCAGACTTGACCGAAAATCGCTGAACAACATGGTTGGCAACCCCTTCGTGAAGATGTCGGCGAACTGAGAGGCCGAAGGAACATGCTGAACTTTGGCCTCGCCGAGGGACACCCGATCACGCACGAAATGTAAGTCAATTTCGACATGTTTCGTGCGTTGATGCCGCACCGGGTTAGTGGAGAGATACACTGCGCTGATATTGTCGCAATACACAACAGTGGCACGGCGTGGTGGTTGATGAAGTTCACAGAGCAGTTGACGCATCCAACACGACTCGGCGATGCAGTTCGCTACTGCGCGGTACTCGGCCTCGGCACTGTAGCGGGAGATGGCCAAGAAAGACGCATAACCCGGAGGTGGAACGGCGAGTGTCAGGGCACCCGGCCCAATCGACGTCACTGTAAGCGACAAGATCAGTAGAGGAAGTGCGGTAGAGTTGAAGCCCATAGTGTGCAGTGCCCTTGAGGTAGCGGAGAACACGTTTTGCTAGCTGGAAATGGGATGTGGATGGTGCGTGCATGAACAAACACAACTAGTGGACGGAGTAGGCGATATCTGGACGCGTGAGTGTTAGATATTGTAGGGCGTCTGCTAGGCTTCGAAACAGTGACAGATCATGGAAAGGGACTCCATCATGCGCGGATGACTTGGCTCGAGCGTCGATGGGTGTGGTGAGGGGATTACAGTGGGACATATTGGCTCGTTCTAGGATGTCTAGAGGGTACTGTTGCTGCGACAAGAAGAGGCCAGAGGAGTTGCGGTGCACGTTGATACCCAAAAAGTGGTGCAATGGACCGAGATCAGACATGGAAAACTCGGTGGAGAGTGAGGTGATGATGGATCGAAGAAGAGTGGTGGTGTTGGTTGTGAGAAGTATATCATCAACATAAAGGAGAAGATAGGCCATGTCATTTCCTTGTTTGAGAATAAAGAGAGAGGAGTCGCACCAAGAGGCAGAAAAACCGAGTGAGAGGAGAAAGGTGGTGAATCTTGTAAACCAAGTACGTGGTGCTTGCTTTAGGCCGTAGAGGGATTTATTGAGGTGGAAAACATGTTAAGGCATTGTGGAATCAACAAAGCCAGATGGTTGTTGGCAATAGACTATTTATTGGAGGGTTCCTTGGAGGAAGGAATTTTTGACATCTAATTGGTGTATAGGCCATGAATGGGAGGTGGCTAGGGAGAGAACGACTCGAATTGTGGCTGGCTTGACAACGGGACTGAAAGTTTCCCCATAATCCACACCTGCTTGTTGGGTGAACCCACGGACTACCCATCGTGCCTTGTAGCGAGAGAGAGAGAGCCATCCGGGTTCAGCTTGTGACGAAAAATCCATTTCCCCGTGGCGATGTTGGCACCTGCGGGACATGGGATCAAAGACCAAGTGTCATTCCGTAACAATGCAGTATATTCATCTAGCATCGCAGCATACCAACTCGGATCCTTAAGTGTCTGTCTATATGAGGATAGTAAGGGGGAGATGGCGGGCGTGGATGTGGTGACATAAAGATTAAACAGGCGTTTGGGCATTAGGGATCCATGTTTGGCTCGGGTGTGCATTTTGTGTACATTATCGGGTGGATGTACTGGAACAGCATGTGGAGGCAGCGTGGGGTGAGGTGGCGAGTCCATAGTGGTGGGCTGTGGGGGCTGGTGGCCGATAGCACTAGTGGAAACAGGGGCATTAGTCCCGGTTCGTAGGCCCCATTTGTCCCGGTTGTGCAACCGGGACGGGGCATCCGGGACAAATACCCTTCCCCCTTTGGTCCCGGTTGTGCCAGGACCCGGGACAAATGGGGCTGACCACGTGGCCCGTGCGATGGATCCTGGCCAGGGCTATTAGTCCCGGTTCTCAATACGACCCGGGATGCATGCCCCTTCTGTCGCGGCAGGGCTTTTGCCCTTTTCTCTGCCGCGGCAGAAATTTACAATTTTCGTTTTTTTGGTCCCCCCAGACCTCCTGGCGGGCCCTCCCCGGACCTCGAGAAGAGAGGAGTCTCGGTGGACCCTCCACAGAGCTCCCGGATCGCACGAGTGAATAAATATATAAAGCAGAATAAGAAACACTTATATTACGAAAGCAAAGTATATCGAGCATATTACATGACCGATGGAGTGTAATACAAAATCAAACTAAGTTCCAACCGGAGGCATAGTACTCTCCATTTACGTTTATGACCTCTGCATCTAAGAAGCCCGCAATTTCCTCCTGAATTGCTCGTATGCGGTCCCTTGGTAGAAGACCGTCCCGAAGCCGTTCGATCTAATATAAAGAAGAGTGGTCAATATAGATAGTAACTAAAATAGATAGTAATAAGAAGAATTGACGACTAACGTACATGAAGTTGCTTTAAATTTCTGCCCTTGGGAGATGTCGTCTGACGAATGAACTCGCAAACGTAGTATCCACACAAGTTATTCCCGTCTCCTTGTTGCAAGCACTTTACGAGAAGATTGTTTCAATCAAAATAATAATCAACCAGGCATGATAATGGTATCGACACTAGAATCAAGGAGATGGGCGCGGATCTAGATAGTACTTACTTGCACAACATCAAATGTAAGATTTTTTTCCCATTCACCGGGAGACTTCTTTATGAACCTCTTCCAAACCCTACCCGGGAAAGAAAAAGAATAAAAAGAGTTAGTAATTACTTGATGTCCGAAAAAGAAACAAAGTAGTCGATATATTGCCATATATAAATACTGAAATTAATAAAGATTGAAATTACTGCTGGATCATTTCCTGCATGTCAGCCCACATTGAGAGGGGTTTACGTTTTGGGTCCATTACAATTACTTTTGCTTTGTCAATTTGCAAGATTAGCATAATATAGTGGAAGCTGCGTACGCAGAACTCATCAATTATACAGTGAACATCGAGTAAGGAAACAGAATGTTCACAACAGAGTAACACACTTACTTGAAGTTGTAAGGAAATAGTATTTCCCGTCGGTGTTGGTTAAATATTATTGCGCTCAGAATATTATTTTCTGTATCCTTGGGAGATTGCTGAAGAGTCTTGTCATAAACAATATTTGGATCAATGAACCCAATATCATAGATTCCACGTCTTTTGCATTCGAGAATCTTCATTCTGCAATTATATTATATGAGTGTACTATATATATATATATATGAATATGCAATTGAATGAGGTGAGCTAGAGAAATAAGTGCTTACAGACAATAGGCACTAAGGATAGACTTGTCGAGGGCCTGCTGCTGGTATAACTGAAACAATTCCTCAAATTGAATCATAACATATCCATTTCCAGTTCCATATATAGTGCTCGTTCGTAACGTTGAGATATATCCAGTCCATAGATTTATCAGCGGCTTTCATATACCAACTATGCACTCTTCGCATTTTCGTTGGTAGATCCTTTATCTCCTCGGGTTTGACAAGAGACATCCCGTACTGGTATTTGTACGCACATTCAGCTGCGGGGAAGTAGTTCACTGTTTGCATATACTCAGCAATGGTCAAACCCGCATCAGCTGCCTTGTCTACGTACAGTGTTATAAACTCCGGATCAATATCCTCGTCAGCAATATTAGTGCTCGGCCCCACCTGGGTATTGGAAATCACTTTGAGCGGGGACGTGGATTGTTTTTTCTGCTCTCCGAGCTGAGCAACTGATTTTCCCTTTTTCCCGCTTGCGCTACTACTCTTCGTCGACCGCACCATTTCCTGGTGTGACTTCAGAATAGAGCGGTCATAGTCAGATGACAGACTCGGCTCGGGTTGATGAAGAGTCTTCACCATTTTCCAAGCTCGTTCTATCTCTTCTACGGTCTCGGGGAAATCTGGCTTTTGCTTCTCCTTCCGCTTTGATTTCCACGCCTCGTATTCGTCCTTTGTGATTTCCTGGGTTTCCTCGGGAGTATAGTCGTAAGGTAACTTGGGTACCTCTTTTGGTACCTTCGGGAGGGGTGACCGTTGACGTTTCGGTGATTTTTTACGTTTCGGCAGAAACTTAGTGGGCGGAGAGGGCTGACGCGGCGGCGGAGGCAACCGCGCTGGAGACGTGCACGGCGTAGGCGACCGCGCCGGAGACGGCATGCGTTGCGAAGACGACCGCGCTGGAGACTTTTGCGCTGGAGAAAGGCGAGAATTCGATGGCTTTGCCGTCTGATTTGTGAGCACAATGCATTCCTTTAGCCATAGAACGGTCAAGTTCTTGGCTTCTCCGAGTTCAGTCAACTCTTCATCTTCACCTTCAGGAAAATCAAGCTTTACCCGCTCGAATCCGTTGACAACTTCATCGACCCCAACAACAGCGTAGCCCCGTGGAACCGGAAGACTATGGTGAGTTGGTTCGTTGCCAATTGGTAAGACATAGCCGGCCGCCGCCTTGATGTTTATATTGACGACCTTCACGTGGAGCTCACAGGATGTCATTTCCGTGATCTCATCCACCGGGTAAATCATCGGTGGTGCATCATCACCCGGTAGCTGCGTGGACGCAACGCTGCTTTTGCGATGAGAATGTGCGGCGTCGGGAGCCTCGACTTCAACTTCTACCATGTGTACTGATGCGCCGGTAGACACTATCTGCTGGCTAAGTGTGTTAATTTGGTCCTGCTGCTTCTTTGCTACATCCTGTGTCAGCTTTACCATTTCTTCAAGTTGACGCCTCCAGTTTGCCTGATTCTCTGCTTCAGCTGCCTCCTTGTCCTTTTTACGTTGACGGCTTCTATCTGGGTATAAATTTTTGGTGGAGTCGAACGCAACACTCCACGGAGGAGTGCCTTTTGTGCCTCGTGTACGCCCTGCGTGTTCCTTATTTCCGAGGGCGCGTGTGAGCTCGTCATTCTCTCTATCTGGCACGAACTTCCCATCTTTAACATCCTTTATTGCGTCTCTTAGCTTCTCTATGGGTAGAGGACTCTCTTTATGCCTTAGGTTATATATTGCTTTTCCTTCGGCGTCCAATATGCCCCCATGCCCGTAGAACCATGACCTTGTCCGCTCGACCCACAAGAACGGCTCGGGAGTGATCCCCTGCTGAAGCAGGTTGTTCTCCCATGTCTCCCACTTGGGACTGGAACCCTTGTAGCCACCTTTCCCCATAACATGGTGATATACCTTTTTGGCGGCGTTTTTCTCATTTGTTTTTGTCCTTTCCAGTTCATTCTCTGCCAGCTTGTACTTCACGAAGTTTGCCCATACGGGTTTTATTTTCTCATACCCTTGAGTGAAATCAGGAGTCTTGTTCTTCTTAACATAATCAAGGTTCAATCTTTTTTTCCAGTTTTTGAATTGCTTGGCCATCTTTTTCAGGGTCCACGCTTTGACCTTTTCCCATATCTCATGTTTCATTTTAGTAACATCGGCCTCTTTCACAGCCGCTTCATTCTCGTCGACCTCCGGCACGGGTAAGTTGAAATTAGCCAAAATCTTTGAGAAAAGATGATCTTTGGCTATTTTGCCGACATATGAAATTCCTTGTTTTCGCGGATCTTTTGGCTTATTCCACTCATTAACAGTGATCGGGATGTGATCTCTAACTAGCACTCCGCATTGCTTCACAAATTTTTGGGCAACATCAGCGGGAAGCTCGGGTGCGCCGTCTGCTGCGATCGTGTCGATCCCGTATCTTTCTGTATCTTTCAACTTCTTTGTTGCGTCTCGTTTAGTCTTTTTTCCGGTTGATATACTTGAACCGGATGGCTAAAAATATAAAGACTGTTAATACATGTATATAGATAACGGATGCTTCATTAATTAACATATATATATATATATATGCACCTCGGAGCCGGTGTTTATAATTTGTATGGTTCCACCGGAGCCGTCGGCTGCTCCCATATCGGAGCCGTCGGCTTCTCCCTCATCGGAGTCGTCTCCCTAGGTGAGTACCTGTAACATCCCAGTGTTTGGGAGGTTATAAGGATCTAAATTTAATATGTGCATTTGCAAAGCATGCATCTAAAAATACGGGAAATTTTTGGCGCGAAAGTTTAAATGAATCAAAGTGACCAATGTTTCACTTGACATGATGAAATAGGTCTAGTTCATCTAGTCAAGAGTACATTTGGAGTGATCTTTATAACAAGTATCTTAAGAAACCAAATCATCTGGTTTCACAAACCATAATTGGTTGTGACCAACACAAACTCATAACAACCTTAACCACAAGTCTTAAAGTGACTTGGGATAATTCACTAGGTATCTAGAACTCAAAGAGGGGTGAGAATCCAAATCTCATAAATGCTGATCACACTTTCACTAATGAGTAACCAATTAACAACCAAGATCAAAGACATTAAGCTCAATCACTTTCACATGCTCATTGTTTCAATCATTTCATACAAGTGAGCATATGAAATCTTAACACCTCAATGAACTACTTGATCCACTTACCATTAAGTCATCAATCCATAAGCATTTGACACCTCTACCCAAATCCAAACCATCATTGAACCACTAAAGTATCTTTGGATACAACTAAGGAACAACAAGTTATAATCTCTGTTAGAAAAATTGAATTGATATCTAAGTAAAACCAATCATGAATGAAATAAGTATCTATCCTTTGGGAAATAAAATAAGAAGTTTATGGAAGGATAATAAAATCATCAAGTAAATTTTAACCTAGATCTTGTTATGTTGTTAGACCAATGTATCTTGTTTCCCAATCTTCTCCAAGTTTTTCTGCAAGAGAAGCAACCCACAAGACAGAAGGAACTACCACAGGATGATATCCAAGAAGATTGTTTAGAGTGAGCTAGAAGTACTACTCTAAGCTACTATAGGAGTACTTGGAAACTCTTATACCTTGATCTGATCTTATTAAACCTCTTGAAATAGTATGATATTCCAATGTTAGTGCTATATAGAAGTAGTTTGATAACAAGCCTTGCAACCTTGTTAACAGATCACTTTTGTATACTCAAACAATTGAGTGTCATACACCAACAAACAGAATATTGAATAACCTAGTACATCTCAGTCTCTTGTATATGAAAAGTAATTTGGGGACAAGCCTTGCAAACTTGTCAACAGATTCTTCTTATACGCTTAAGGCTAACTGATGGTATAATCTACACCTACATTCCTTTTATCATCAACCAATAGAAAGAATAACACTAAGGAAACAAGAAACCACAATATAATCATCTAAGTAAAATCTTTGCTTGGAATAACTATTTGTTCTCACCACAAGGGTGAGATAGTTGAAGATTGAATCCAAGAGATGATATTACTTGCAAATTGACACCAGGTGAGAACAGAAGGCTAGTGGAAACTAGAGAGAAGAACATGAAGCAACAGAAGACCACATGCAGCAACACTGCATCAGTAAGGGAGCATAAGAAATTATCCAGTGAATGATTAGGTATTATTAGAGAACCTATAATTTCTATTCCTTGACAAGCTCATATGAAATGAGGAACTCATAATGATATCTTTAATGGAAATAATTATCAAGTATGAAATACTAACAAGCCATTACATCCACATGTCTTGATATGTGGAGGTAGATGAAAACAAGATTAATACCTTGTTTTCCAAATCATTTTCATACATAAGACTAACAGATGATGACTAAAATTCATCAAACCATAACCATATAAATTATTACATGATCTATAACAACATGAGATAACATCCATAGTGGAACCTATGTGGAAAACAAACAAATAAGATTCCAAAACCACACATGTTTTCCATCTGATCAAGTACTGAAAACAGTAAACATAGAATATACATACCTTAGTAAAATGCCAACCAAAATTGCTAAGAGTTGTAAATATGAAAATAACATAGTATTATAAAAATAAAACAAGTTCATGCAACCATTATAGTCATTTGGTGTGGTATGGAATAAAATTCCATATTTAAATGATGTTCACAACAGTGCATAGAATCAGTACCAAATAGTTTTACTAAATTATTTTCTAAAAGGAATTGTATACAATATGGTTCACTTGTAAAAACACCACTTGGTTAACCCCATGTGTTTGGTGTGAAGATGATATTCATGCCTAAAATAGATTTAAGACATTTAATAAATTAAATAAAGTGAAAACAATAAAATCACTTAATCTAGCACCCTAGGTATAAAATCCAAATCTATCTAAAAATTGAAGAATAAAAATATAGTGAGCTTGGAAATTTAATAAGGATTTCAAAACTGAATTTTATTATTTTTTATGTTTACAGAAAGGCCCTGAAAACAGTGGTTCTTTTAAACAGAAGGACCTAGTTGAAAAAATTAGAAACTATAGGGGGTTATTGAAAATTCACATTTCTTTTCCTCTATCTTCTTCCTCTGCCAGAAGGCAGAGGAGAACGTCGCCGTGTCGAACTCGCCGCTGCCACCTCCTAACAGCCGACCTCGGGCGTGGATAAGGACCAGAAGACGTCCCCATCGAGCTCACTCCTCTCCCTCACTCGTTGCTCCGCTCGCTCTCTGCCTCTCTCTCTGCAAACTGCTCCGAAACCCTAACCCTAACTATACGGCCGCCATTCGCCGCCGTCCACTCCGGTCACCCCGCGACTAACCGAACACACCATTAGAACCGCCATCCTCTCTACTCCCTCCTCGCCGAATCTCGTTTCCAGGGATGCCCGGAGGCGGATGAATTGGTTCATCTTGTTCATCTCCGGCCGTCGGGAAATTCATCACGCCGCCGTCGATTGGGAGCAAGCCGCACGCCATCGACCACATATTCGTGTTCCTGGTGAGTTGCCGCACCTTATGGTGCTTTTGCCTTCGAGTTCTGTCCACGGAGTAGTCCAGACGCCGTAGCCCGTGAAGCTCCGCCGCCGTTGAGCTCGCCGCCGGCGACTCCTCGACCATTTGGTCACACTACCACCGTCCCCGTACTCGCCGTCGCCTCCTCTAGCTAGCACAACATACGGGATGCACCAATTTCTTCCAAATCGCACAATTGCGAAGCATCTGTGAGGATTGGGAAGTGGTGGCATCATCTGTGATGTCACCATGACGTCATTAGCCATTTTCTTTTATCTTTTTGATTAAAAACTGGATATGACACGTGGGACCCACCTGTCAATTTGAATTCTGGCAGAAAATAAATAAAACTTGATAATTCAATAACTTTAATTCTATAAATCCGAAAAATATAAATAATATATCATATTAATCAGAAAAATAAAATCTATTTGATTATGACATTTTCAAATGAATTTGATAAAGTTCAAAATTAAATATTTTCTTTAATTAAATTAAATCATTTAAAATAAAGAAAAATAATAAATAATTTATAAAATCAGAAAAATACAAGTTATGTACCAATTTGCTCCAAATGATTAGTACAACTCATCTATGATGTTTTCATGGTCATTTGACCAAGATTTCATGAGTGCAATATTTGCCTAGTCATTTAATTCATTTAAAATTAATAAATTAATCATTTATTGAAATATTTTCAAAAAGCATTGAATGATATACCAAATTAAAGAGAAAGGCATTTCCAATTCAAATATATCAAACACAAAATATTTTGTTTAACTTATAAACTTGTTCCTAAGGGATTAATGGAATACTATAATATTCCATTATGACCACCAACAACCACCTTAAAATCATTTTCATTATTAATAAAACTCAAATATTTTCATAACTACTAAACTTATCATCACAAGTCAGTAGCAAAAATTGTAATGATAGAGTTCGTTGTACTAGTTCATCGTTTTCAAATAAACTTGATGTCATTAGCTCTACACTTTTAAACATAAAACAAAATGTGTTCATTATAATTTCTATAGTTGTTTTTCATGTGTTGTTGTTTAGT
This sequence comes from Alopecurus myosuroides, assembly GCA_028641055.1. Classification (NCBI taxonomy): domain Eukaryota; kingdom Viridiplantae; phylum Streptophyta; class Magnoliopsida; order Poales; family Poaceae; genus Alopecurus; species Alopecurus myosuroides. The sequence goes on from CM054063.1 coordinate 281,330,697, forward strand.
TATTTAGCCAAATAATAAACACTTGTACCTAAACATGGTAAAAATTGTTTGTTAAGTAAAAGTGAAACACATGTAAGTCTAAAAGAACTAATAACCCCATCACCATAAGGAATGAAACCATTCACCTAAAACATGTGTGATTAAGTTATCGTATCGATCATAGCTTACACTTGTGAGCTGGGGTATTTTCCAGGGTATTCCACGATGCATCTCATTACTATGCATGTATCATGTTGCCAGTGTTTTCTGTAATCCTTACCGGGACTACTTTGCTATCTTCCAGATGTTGGATTTCTCTACGCGACCCTCGAACCCCGAAGATCTGGATTATTATTATGGTTATTTCAAATCTCAGGCAAGTTCATCACTTGCTCATATCCTTTGCAGTACTTCATAACAAACTAATTGTGAAAACCCTATCGTCTTAACACCTAATCTCAAAAGAATGCATGATCCTATTTTTATAATCATATGACTAATTGAATGACTACCCGAGTGGTAGTGTTCTGTTTGGTGGGCGGATGGAACCATGGTAAGATGAATAGGTCAAAGGAAGGTTCCATCTGCACGGGAACGTATTACCTAGGAATTAACAACAACTGCCGTCAGGATTCTTGCGCCGTAAATTCGCGTTGACCATGGATCTTTTGTGGGGGGAGTAAGTCAACCGTGATACTTTTCTCGTTCGCATGTCAACGGACGCGCCAGAGACGTACGCTGTAGGTCTTGCGGGACTACATGCACATGGGTGGGAGCCCTTACGTCCCACGGACTCTGGGGTCTATGAGTGTCTGCCAGGGGCGCGTAGATCTCCATCGTGAGGGGTGGAATCAGGCGTTCAACCTACTGGCAGAAATGGGTGGGCATGCGTTGTGCGGAGAAGCACGGTTTGGCTTGGACCAACTACCGGGCCCCACACCTGAGTGGGAGTGGACAGGATCTCGAGCCTGGTTGTGCAACATGGTCTTGGTCGTCCATGGGTAAAGTAACGCACCTCTGCAGAGTGTAACAGGATGTGACATGTTACCCCTTGTTCCGGGAAGGAGCTGCGAACGCCGCAGGAAAGGCAACTCCATGAAAGTTCTAATCCTGTGAAGATCTGGCGGGCATAGTTTTCAGAATTAAAAGCAACCTCTTGAAGAAAGTTTTACAAAAACCTTGCATTAGCTTATGACTCTTTCGAGCCTAAAGCTGTAGTTAGTGCATCAACCACCCACTATATATCATGAACTTGCTGAGTAACGCTCGTTACTCATTCTATCCCGTTTGACCCTTGCTTAGAGTTGAAGCCTGTTGAAGTCGTCATCGAGAAGCCATCGCTGTCTAAGGAAGCTAGGTGGGGTCTTACACTACTTAGCCAGTAAAGCATCATCATCAACAACGCTGATGGAGGAGAAGCTATCAAGGTGTAGGTAGAGACCATTCTTGGACTTAGCATTTACTAGCCATAGATTAGGGCTGACATCAGCCGTAGTGGATTAGTTCTGAGCTAGAGTTCTTCTCCGGCTTGGAGCTTCGAATTGCTTCTTCTGATGTTTCATTTGCAGGACATCTTCTTGATTCATCAGGGAGATTCTCAAGATTTTGTAATGAAGTTTGTATCCTATAGTTTTGCCTGGACCCGCTGTGTTTCTGTTGTACCACTCTGAGAGATGTAATATTCACGGATAAGTCCTTCTGTGAGTATTATGTCACCGACTTGCGCACTACCCATGCAGTGGTGTGCTGGGTCACCACAGGTGGTATCAGAGCGAAGCGACCTTAGGTTTAAAACCTTTTAGGAGATCTGTAGGTTGGTAAAGACTATAGGAAGCCATCTTATCTAAACCATACTTTCTACAACTATGAAGATCATTCACTTGAGAATGATATAATCATACTTGTATAGAATTATTCTTACTCAACCTGAGTAAATCTACTTATCTATTATCTTTATACTTAGGTATGAATAGTTAGAAGTCTAGCATATATTAGTGCTATTGTGAGAAAGAGTGTTCCAACATAATCAGAGATTCTTAAGTCAAAGTGATGATTACCCCATCCTATGAATGAATAGGATGGAGTACAACATGGTATAGAGTACGTATAATACTCGTCAAGAAGGGATGTTTGAGAATCATAAAGAAGCATTAGACCATGGTAACTATGGGGTACATACCATATCCTTAGTTATCAACTCTAGAGGTGAATCATCATAGTATAGAATAGAATTAGGAGAAGGCATAAACATGGATGGAAGCTACATTACTACTCCTACGATGTGATCAACATGAGGGATCAACAAATTCCATGAGAAGCTTATCATAATCAAGATGAAGTACTTCAAACATCATGGTACTTAGTCCTATAGGGAACCAAGTTAGACAACAACTACTATATGATCAATTTGTCTTGGTTTATTCCATTGCAGTAAGGCATGCAATTGGAGTAATTACCTGGGCAAAGAGTGGTTGTGTAGAATAGGATTACAAGGTAATATATACCTACTTGTAGTGTATAGCATTTAAGAGCCTTCGTACTTGAGATGTTTTACTCTAAGTACTCTTATTTCACAGGCTTTTGATGCATGAGTGATAAATGCATTTGGGATTTATTGCTTCTTATTTGATCTTTGATTGACTAGATCTGTACATGAAGATTGAATTTGATGTGCAAATGCATGTGCAAACATTGAGTTCTATCTTGATGTTACTGGTCTAGAGGGTATAGGATTAGTATGAGAGCGGTCTGAAATATCAGCTGATTGAAGCAACCACCAAAGCTCTAGAAGACTAGAAAGTCAATGAAGCCACTGATGGGAATGGACCACATTCCGCATCTTGTTTGGAGTTGGTGAGCTACTACATCAACACATGGTGAGCTACCACAAATCATGCCAGGAAAAAAAAAATAACATGGGGAGTTATATCTTAGAAGGAAACATGTAGAAGTTGATAAATAAACTTATATAATTGTCCCATAGAAGTCAAAAGCCAATGATGTAGAAGGACCATAGGAAGTAACCAATTGAATAGGGTATAATCATTTATAGGAAAAAGTTAAAACTCGAGGAAACTCGAAGATATTTTTACTAATTAGAAGAGTCTAAGTCAGTGTACACTACATCGTACAAGTTTCTTTGAGCAGTATTCCTCTTGAGACCATTAGATTGAACCAAATGGAGTCCTAAACATAGACAATATCCAGTGTATCGGAAGAATATTATCGGTTTTTCATCACCTGGTGGATGTACCAATTGTTCTTCAGAAAATTGTGAGAGTTATGAAACCATACCTATTCATTGGAGAATGAAACCTGGTATCCACTATGTGGTGGAAATACCACATGTTCATCGTGAGACTATTAGGAAAACCTAGTAACAAAATAGAGTTGTCCTAACAACTGGCATACTATTAGATTATCATACAGGACAGTGGAAGGTGAACAATCAAGACAAAAGGATACACATGCCAAGGTCAACACAAGAAACATATGTGAAGATTCAACGGTCTACAGAAGTTCTCTCTACCTATCTTTACGTGAGAGAGGTTGAACTTCGGGACGAAGTTCTTGTTAAGGGGGAGATACTGTAACATCCCAGTGTTTGGGAGGTTATAAGGATCTAAATTTAATATGTGCATTTGCAAAGCATGCATCTAAAAATACGGGAAATTTTTGGCGCGAAAGTTTAAATGAATCAAAGTGACCAATGTTTCACTTGACATGATGAAATATGTCTAGTTCATCTAGTCAAGAGTACATTTGGAGTGATCTTTATAACAAGTATCTTAAGAAACCAAATCATCTGGTTTCACAAACCATAATTGGTTGTGACCAACACAAACTCATAACAACCTTAACCACAAGTCTTAAAGTGACTTGGGATAATTCACTAGGTATCTAGAACTCAAAGAGGGGTGAGAATCCAAATCTCATAAATGCTGATCACACTTTCACTAATGAGTAACCAATTAACAACCAAGATCAAAGACATTAAGCTCAATCACTTTCACATGCTCATTGTTTCAATCATTTCATACAAGTGAGCATATGAAATCTTAACACCTCAATGAACTACTTGATCCACTTACCATTAAGTCATCAATCCATAAGCATTTGACACCTCTACCCAAATCCAAACCATCATTGAACCACTAAAGTATCTTTGGATACAACTAAGGAACAACAAGTTATAATCTCTGTTAGAAAAATTGAATTGATATCTAAGTAAAACCAATCATGAATGAAATAAGTATCTATCCTTTGGGAAATAAAATAAGAAGTTTATGGAAGGATAATAAAATCATCAAGTAAATTTTAACCTAGATCTTGTTATGTTGTTAGACAAATGTATCTTGTTTCCCAATCTTCTCCAAGTTTTTCTGCAAGAGAAGCAACCCACAAGACAGAAGGAACTACCACAGGAAGATATCCAAGAAGATTGTTTAGAGTGAGCTAGAAGTACTACTCTAAGCTACTATAGGAGTACTTGGAAACTCTTATACCTTGATCTGATCTTATTAAACCTCTTGAAATAGTATGATATTCCAATGTTAGTGCTATATAGAAGTAGTTTGATAACAAGCCTTGCAACCTTGTTAACAGATCACTTTTGTATACTCAAACAATTGAGTGTCATACACCAACAAACAGAATATTGAATAACCTAGTACATCTCAGTCTCTTGTATATGAAAAGTAATTTGGGGACAAGCCTTGCAAACTTGTCAACAGATTCTTCTTATATGCTTAAGGCTAACTGATGGTATAATCTACACCTACATTCCTTTTATCATCAACCAATAGAAAGAATAACACTAAGGAAACAAGAAACCACAATATAATCATCTAAGTAAAATCTTTGCTTGGAATAACTATTTGTTCTCACCACAAGGGTGAGATAGTTGAAGATTGAATCCAAGAGATGATATTACTTGCAAATTGACACCAGGTGAGAACAGAAGGCTAGTGGAAACTAGAGAGAGGAACATGAAGCAACAGAAGACCACATGCAGCAACACTGCATCAGTAAGGGAGCATAAGAAATTATCCAGTGAATGATTAGGTATTATTAGAGAACCTATAATTTCTATTCCTTGACAAGCTCATATGAAATGAGGAACTCATAATGATATCTTTAATGGAAATAATTATCAAGTATGAAATACTAACAAGCCATTACATCCACATGTCTTGATATGTGGAGGTAGATGAAAACAAGATTAATACCTTGTTTTCCAAATCATTTTCATACATAAGACTAACAGATGATGACTAAAATTCATCAAACCATAACCATATAAATTATTACATGATCTATAACAACATGAGATAACATCCATAGTGGAACCTATGTGGAAAACAAACAAATAAGATCCCAAAACCACACATGTTTTCCATCTGATCAAGTACTGAAAACAGTAAACATAGAATATACATACCTTAGTAAAATGCCAACCAAAATTGCTAAGAGTTGTAAATATGAAAATAACATAGTATTATAAAAATAAAACAAGTTCATGCAACCATTATAGTCATTTGGTGTGGTATGGAATAAAATTCCATATTTAAATGATGTTCACAACAGTGCATAGAATCAGTACCAAATAGTTTTACTAAATTATTTTCTAAAAGGAATTGTATACAATATGGTTCACTTATAAAAACACCACTTGGTTAACCCCATGTGTTTGGTGTGAAGATGATATTCATGCCTAAAATAGATTTAAGACATTTAATAAATTAAATAAAGTGAAAACAATAAAATCACTTAATCTAGCACCCTAGGTATAAAATCCAAATCTATCTAAAAATTGAAGAATAAAAATATAGTGAGCTTGGAAATTTAATAAGGATTTCAAAACTGAATTTTATTATTTTTTATGTTTACAGAAAGGCCCTGAAAACAGTGGTTCTTTTAAACAGAAGGACCTAGTTGAAAAAATTAGAAACTATAGGGGGTTATTGAAAATTCACATTTCTTTTCCTCTATCTTCTTCCTCTGCCAGAAGGCAGAGGAGAACGTCGCCGTGTCGAACTCGCCGCTGCCACCTCCTAACAGCCGACCTCGGGCGTGGATAAGGACCAGAAGACGTCCCCATCGAGCTCACTCCTCTCCCTCACTCGTTGCTCCGCTCGCTCTCTGCCTCTCTCTCTGCAAACTGCTCCGAAACCCTAACCCTAACTATACGGCCGCCGTTCGCCGCCGTCCACTCCGGTCACCCCGCGACTAACCGAACACACCATTAGAACCGCCATCCTCTCTACTCCCTCCTCGCCGAATCTCGTTTCCAGGGATGCCCGGAGGCGGATGAATTGGTTCATCTTGTTCATCTCCGGCCGTCGGGAAATTCATCACGCCGCCGTCGATTGGGAGCAAGCCGCACGCCATCGACCACATATTCGTGTTCCTGGTGAGTTGCCGCACCTTATGGTGCTTTTGCCTTCGAGTTCTGTCCACGGAGTAGTCCAGACGCCGTAGCCCGTGAAGCTCCGCCGCCGTTGAGCTCGCCGCCGGCGACTCCTCGACCATTTGGTCACACTACCACCGTCCCCGTACTCGCCGTCGCCTCCTCTAGCTAGCACAACATACGGGATGCACCAATTTCTTCCAAATCGCACAATTGCGAAGCATCTGTGAGGATTGGGAAGTGGTGGCATCATCTGTGATGTCACCATGACGTCATTAGCCATTTTCTTTTATCTTTTTGATTAAAAACTGGATATGACACGTGGGACCCACCTGTCAATTTGAATTCTGGCAGAAAATAAATAAAACTTGATAATTCAATAACTTTAATTCTATAAATCCGAAAAATATAAATAATATATCATATTAATCAGAAAAATAAAATCTATTTGATTATGACATTTTCAAATGAATTTGATAAAGTTCAAAATTAAATATTTTCTTTAATTAAATTAAATCATTTAAAATAAAGAAAAATAATAAATAATTTATAAAATCAGAAAAATACAAGTTATATACCAATTTGCTCCAAATGATTAGTACAACTCATCTATGATGTTTTCATGGTCATTTGACCAAGATTTCATGAGTGCAATATTTGCCTAGTCATTTAATTCATTTAAAATTAATAAATTAATCATTTATTGAAATATTTTCAAAAAGCATTGAATGATATACCAAATTAAAGAGAAAGGCATTTCCAATTCAAATATATCAAACACAAAATATTTTGTTTAACTTATAAACTTGTTCCTAAGGGATTAATGGAATACTATAATATTCCATTATGACCACCAACAACCACCTTAAAATCATTTTCATTATTAATAAAACTCAAATATTTTCATAACTACTAAACTTATCATCACAAGTCAGTAGCAAAAATTGTAATGATAGAGTTCGTTGTACTAGTTCATCGTTTTCAAATAAACTTGATGTCATTAGCTCTACACTTTTAAACATAAAACAAAATGTGTTCATTATAATTTCTATAGTTGTTTTTCATGTGTTGTTGTTTAGTTATTTAGCCAAATAATAAACACTTCTACCTAAACATGGTAAAAATTGTTTGTTAAGTAAAAGTGAAACACATGTAAGTCTAAAAGAACTAATAACCCCATCACCATAAGGAATGAAACCATTCACCTAAAACATGTGTGATTAAGTTATCGTATCGATCATAGCTTACACTTGTGAGCTGGGGTATTTTCCAGGGTATTCCACGATGCATCTCATTACTATTCATGTATCATGTTGCCAGTGTTTTCTGTAATCCTTACCGGGACTACTTTGCTATCTTCCAGATGTTGGATTTCTCTACGCGACCCTCGAACCCCGAAGATCTGGATTATTATTATGGTTATTTCAAATCTCAGGCAAGTTCATCACTTGCTCATATCCTTTGCAGTACTTCATAACAAACTAATTGTGAAAACCCTATCGTCTTAACACCTAATCTCAAAAGAATGCATGACCCTATTTTTATAATCATATGACTAATTGAATGACTACCCGAGTGGTAGTGTTCTGTTTGGTGGGCGGATGGAACCATGGTAAGATGAATAGGTCAAAGGAAGGTTCCATCTGCACGGGAACGTATTACCTAGGAATTAACAACAACTGCCGTCAGGATTCTTGCGCCGTAAATTCGCGTTGACCATGGATCTTTTGTGGGGGGAGTAAGTCAACCGTGATACTTTTCTCGTTCGCATGTCAACGGACGCGCCAGAGACGTACGCTGTAGGTCTTGCGGGACTACATGCACATGGGTGGGAGCCCTTACGTCCCACGGACTCTGGGGTCTATGAGTGTCTGCCAGGGGCGCGTAGATCTCCATCGTGAGGGGTGGAATCAGGCGTTCAACCTACTGGCAGAAATGGGTGGGCATGCGTTGTGCGGAGAAGCACGGTTTGGCTTGGACCAACTACCGGGCCCCACACCTGAGTGGGAGTGGACAGGATCTCGAGCCTGGTTGTGCAACATGGTCTTGGTCGTCCATGGGTAAAGTAACGCACCTCTGCAGAGTGTAACATGATGTGACATGTTACCCCTTGTTCCGGGAAGGAGCTGCGAACGCCGCAGGAAAGGCAACTCCATGAAAGTTCTAATCCTGTGAAGATCTGGCGGGCATAGTTTTCAGAATTAAAAGCAACCTCTTGAAGAAAGTTTTACAAAAACCTTGCATTAGCTTATGACTCTTTCGAGCCTAAAGCTGTAGTTAGTGCATCAACCACCCACTATATATCATGAACTTGCTGAGTAACGCTCGTTACTCATTCTATCCCGTTTGACCCTTGCTTAGAGTTGAAGCCTGTTGAAGTCGTCATCGAGAAGCCATCGCTGTCTAAGGAAGCTAGGTGGGGTCTTACACTACTTAGCCAGTAAAGCATCATCATCAACAACGCTGATGGAGGAGAAGCTATCAAGGTGTAGGTAGAGACCATTCTTGGACTTAGCATTTACTAGCCATAGATTAGGGCTGACATCAGCCGTAGTGGATTAGTTCTGAGCTAGAGTTCTTCTCCGGCTTGGAGCTTCGAATTGCTTCTTCTGATGTTTCATTTGCAGGACATCTTCTTGATTCATCAGGGAGATTCTCAAGATTTTGTAATGAAGTTTGTATCCTATAGTTTTGCCTGGACCCGCTGTGTTTCTGTTGTACCACTCTGAGAGATGTAATATTCACGGATAAGTCCTTCTGTGAGTATTATGTCACCGACTTGCGCACTACCCATGCAGTGGTGTGCTGGGTCACCACAGTACCGGATCTCCCTCACCGGAGTCGTTCATCCACTGGCTCACATCGGTCTCTACGTCGGGCCCGCGGATTAAACCCTCGGTCATATTTTCGGCATCTTCGTCTCTTGGCTCCATACTATACAAAAAGAGTAAGTATATAGTTCAGATCCATTTCATTAAAATTGCTTATACATAATAATTAACTAATGATCAATTATTTTCATCAAAATTGCTTATAGATAATACACAAAAAAAGCAACATATATTCATGAAATATTTAAACGTACGATAACATTTCTAGCATTCTTAAATTTATAACACTATCTTAATTAATTTTTCTAACATTCATAATTAATAATTCTAACATTCTTAAATTTCCTATATCAATTCTAAACGTACAAATCTAAAATTTCTAACATTCATAACTAATAATTCTAACATTCTTAAATTTCCTATATCAATTCTAAACGTACAAATCTAAAATTTCTAAGTCTAATCTAAAATTTCTAACATTGATAACTAATAATTCTAACATTCTTAAATTTCCTATATCAATTCTAAACGTACAAATCTAAAATTTCTAAGTCTAATCTAAAATTTCTAACATTCATAAACTAATAATTCTAACAATAATAAAAAACAGTAATTAAGTAAAAAAAAGAAAAAAAACAAAAAAGGCCCCAGGTTAGGGCGAGATGGAGGCAGGCCTTACCTCCTTTTGGGGCAGCGGCGGGCCGGCGGCGCAGGGCAGCGGCGGCGCGGGGCGGTGGAGGCTGGCGCGAGAGGAGGCGCCGCAGAGGAGGACGCCGACGGGGGCGAGGGGCGGCGCGGGGGGCGACGGGATCGAGGGGCGGCGCGTGGGGCGAGTGGCGGCGCCGCAGAGGAGGACACCGACGGGGGGCGAGGGGCGGCGCGGGGGACGACGGGATCGAGGGGTGGCGCCGCAGAGGAGGACGGGCGCGAGGGGCGGCGCGGGTGCGATGGGACCGAGGGGCGGGTGCGCTCGACGGAGTCGAAGGCGGCGCCACAGAGGAGGATGCCGACGGGGGCGAGGGGCGACGCGGATGCCGACGGGATCGTGGGGCGGCGCCGCAGAGGAGGACGGGGCGAGGGGCGGCGCTGGTGCGACGGGACCGAGGGACGGCGCCGCAGAGGCGAGGACGCCGACGGGGCGAGGGGCGGCGCGGGGGGACGGAAAAAATGGGCAGCCTGGCGGCGTCGATTTCGTCCCTGCGCGCGGTCTGGAACTGAGGGGGCCGGTGACGTGTATATATCCTATCAACCTTTCGTCCCGGTCGGTGGCAACAACCGGGACGAAAGCCCCTTCCGTCCCGGTTGGTGGCAACAACCGGGAGGAAAGGCCCGGCTGGTCGCGTGCGCCGGGACCAGTGGGCCGGGCGCGCCAATTGTTTAGCGCCAAAATTTGAATATCTTAAATATGCACGTGAATAACTTCTATATACTTTCAAATTAGAAAAAAAAATTACAACATTAAAATTGTTTGAAATTGCGTAAATAATTCAAATCCGTTTTCTGTTTACCTAAATAATTATTCTAACTATTCAAACTATTAACTATTTCACTATTTGCACTTAATTTAAATATAAATATCTTGTATTGTTTTAAAATTAGTAATAATTACATTAAACAGAAAACAGACGCGCTAGCGCGCCGCAATGTCGCCGGAATACAAATTCTTTTATTAAAAAGAGAAAACAAACGAACACCGAGGGGGATACGGTAAACCTTTTGTTCTGCCGTGCTCGGACGCCGCGGATGATGTTCCCGTGCACATTACTACCCGAGCTCAAAGTGAACACTGACCCAAGTATGCATGGATGAATGTGTTAAAGGGGGATGAATGTGTTAAACACTGACCCAAATGCACGGCAGGACGTATGATGTCGAATCCGGATGTTTTGTATTTGCTCGATGAACTGAATATATGATGTATCCAAGGGGGGTGTAGAACAAAACAAACGGTATCGCCATCATACAGCCCAACCGTGGCTACTGGGTGCATATATGCATACCAAATGCACGGCTGGACGTATGATGGCGAATCCGGATGTTTTGTATTTGCTCGATGAACTGAATATATGATGTATCCAAGGGGGGTGTAGAACAAAACAAACGGTATCGCCATCATACAGCCCAACCGTGGCTACTGGGTGCATATATGCATACCAAATGCACGGCTGGACGTATGATGGCGAATCCGGATGTTTTGTATTTGCTCGATGAACTGAATATATGATGTATCCAAGGGGAGTGTAGAACAAAACAAACGGTATCGCCATCATACAGCCCAACCGTGGCTACTGGGTGCATATATGCATACCAAATGCACGGCTGGACGTATGATGGCGAATCCGGATGTTTTGTATTTGCTCGATGAACTGAATATATGATGTATCCAAGGGGGGTGTAGAACAAAACAAACGGTATCGCCATCATACAGCCCAACCGTGGCTACTGGGTGCATATATGCATACCAAATGCACGGCTGGACGTATGATGGCGAATCCGGATGTTTTGTATTTGCTCGATGAACTGAACATATGATGTATCCAAGGGGGGTGTAGAACAAAACAAACGGTATCGCCGTCATACAGCCCAACCGTGGCTACTGGGTGCATATATGCATACCAAATGCACGGCTGGACGTATGACGGCGAATCCGGATGTTTTGTATTTGCTCGATGAACTGAATATATGATGTATCAAATCTTAAAGGGGGGTGTAGAACAAAACAATCGGTATCTCCAGTATACAACCCTGCAGTGGCTACTGGGTGCATATATGCATACCAAATGCACCGCAGGGCGTATGCTGGCGAATCCGGATGTTTTTGTATTTGGGAGATGAACTGACCGGTGTATGAAGCTGGGATATATATAGGGTCCTCTGGCTCACAAAGTGTTGAGCTAGGGTTTTGATCCAACGGTTAAGAAACACCTCATCCAACGGCTCACAGCAGCTCGAAAGAAACACACCACCCCTGATCGAACGGCTCACAACAGCTCGAAAAAAACACACCCGGATCAAACGACTCACGAGCACTTGAAAGAAACACACGATCCGTGTGATTCTATCTGATTGGTCCAAACGAAACCCTAATTCCATTTAGTCCCGGTTGGTGTCCCCAACCGGGACTAAAGGGATGATCCGTTTTCCAATGAAACCCTAACCCATTTAGTCCCGGTTGGTGTCCCCAACCGGGACTAAAGGGATGTTTTCTTCTCGCTATATATATATGTATGCATTGCCACACCATTGGCATAAACACATACAAACTCACCACTCTCTCATGGATTCTACCGTACCCACTCTAACATTCATCCAGGCGGAGGCACTTTCCGCCTCGAACTACCCCTGCCCGTGCGGCTACAACGTTCCCGCCGGTTGGATGCTGAGCGCCGGAGGAGTGCCGGTCCCTCCTCTTCCTCAAGGTGTGGCTATGGTGGTCCGGCCGGACTCTACAGAGCGTCATGAACTACATCAGCGCCGGCGATATCCCCCGCCTAAGCTACCCTCAGGCCTAGTCCTGGAGTCGTGATCCTCCGAGGGAGTGCAGAGCACCGTCAGACGATAGTGACGACAACGGCGGCGGCGAGTACGACGACTACGAGTACATGTACTATAGGCCTAGGCAGGAGTATGACTAGTAGATCGATGCACTCTTGCCATTATGTACTGCCTTGTTTATTTAGATCTATGCTCTCCGTTTATATTTAGCTTGTTTATCTATCGAAATGCATGTCCCCCTCCTAATGTGAATGCATACTTTGCGGCGTTGATGCCTGACCTCATGTGGCCGCCGGCATGTGCGAGTCGCAGAACGGCAATAGGAAGATGGACTGGCGCTTCGTTTCTGAAATATGTGGGCGGTCGACCTTCAAAAAGAGGAGGATAGAGAGTGGTTGGACATTAACGCAACTGCCTAATGTGAATGCTGCTTTTTGTTGGGAGTTGTGCAACGGAGACGAATATCGTGGCCGGACATTAAGCGCAGCTTCTTCTACTTAGGTTTAGCTTGTATTTCTGATTTTGGAGAGAAAATATCTTCAACCAATATTACAAATGCGTTTGGAAATTGGTTGAATGGGGTGGATAAAAAGACTATTTGTTAGGTATTGGTCCCGGGTCGTGCCACAAACCGGGACCAATGCCCATGCGCGTGCCACGTGGCCTGTGGCTAGGTATTTGTCCTGGGTCGTGCCACAAACCGGGACCAATGCCTCCCCACGAACCGGGACAAATGCCCCCAGGTGGTTTCTGCTGCCTGGGGCAACCGAACCAGGACCAATGCATATCATTGGTCCCGGGTTTTTGTGCAACCAGGACAGATGCCCCCTGGCCCCCTGGACGAAAGGGGTTGTTTCCACTAGTGTAGGCACGGCAGGCGAGATGGATTTGTTCAGAAAGGACGAGGAGGATGGGCGCGCGGAAGGCGAGGCGGATATGCTCGTGCGCGATGATTGCGCATTGATTGTGTCGGGTGGTGAGGTGTTGTTCGGTGATTGGAGCGGAGCGGTGGTCGTGGGGTATCCGATCGGTGCGGATCCCGAAGATGGTGCGCGTGAAGTGGATGGCAGGAAACGGATCCCGAGGCTGATTTCGCTCGGATTTGGTGTGGCTGGGCTGTTTTGTGGGCGCTGGTGTGGTCTGCGGGGCTGGTTTGTAGGGAAATTTGGACTCGTCAAAAATCACATGCCTAGAAACGAAAACACGACGCGATGTCAGATCAAAGCACAGAAAGCCCTTGTGTTCACGCGGATATCCAATGAAAACACACAAAGTGGAGCGGGGTTGCAATTTATGTGTGGTAGTGGCATACAAATTTGGATAACAAGCACATCCGAATGTTTTAAGGTGGGTATATGTTGGGTGGTGGCCAAACAAACGAAAGTGAGGTGTGGTGTCGTGAATGGCACGTGAGGGACGAATGTTGAGGTGGTGATTGGCCGTGTGGAGTGCTTCAACCCAAAAGGGAGGTGGGAGGTGAGATTGAGCGAGGAGAGTGTGAATTATATCGTTGGTGGTTCGCAACTTTCATTCTGTCTTGCCATTTTGTGGTGAAGTATGAGGGCATGAAAAATGAAATAGGATGCCATTGGCCGCGAAAAATGCACGAAGAACATTGTTGAAGAATTCCCCACCATTATCACATTGCACACACTGAACAATCTTATTGAACTGAGTTCTCACATAAACAAAGAAACGCTGAAGAGTGGCAGATGTATCTGATTTATTTCGAAGTGTAAAAGACCAAGAATAATGAGAATAATCATCCACTACAATAAGGTAATAGCCATAACCAGAAAAACTAGAAATCGGAGAAGTCCATAAATCGTGAACTAATTGAAAAGGGGCGGTGGTGAGGCTAGAGGATGTGGGAAAAGGTAAGCGAGGCTGTTTTCCCAATTGACAAGCTTCACAAAAAAAAGATTTATTCCTGGAAGAAACACATGGATCGGTGAATGTAGAGGAAATGCGTGCGAGACTAGGGTCGCTGGGGTGACCAGGTCGTCGATGCCAGAGGTCACGAGTGGTGGAGACCGTCAGAGTTGTGTTGGAGGAGTGTAGATCACCGAAGAATGGGTAGACATCACCGCTGCTACTAGAGCGCATGAGGATGTTTCGCGTTGCTAGATCCTTCACATAGAAGCCATTAGGGTCAAACTCAATAGAACAGGAATTGTCACGAGTAAATTTCTGCACAGAGATGAGGTTTTTAATAACAGCAGGAGTGACTAATACATCATTCAGATAAAAGGGGCGGGTGGTGAGTGTGGTGAAGCCAACAGATGAGACGGGCATTGCAGATCCATTGCCTACTACGATGCTTCGAGAATTATTGCATTGAGGGGAATGAGACGAGGAAAGATTACCCGGGTTTCCCGTAACGTGTGTGGTAGCACCGGAGTCGACGACCCACTCGCCGCCGGGGTGGAAAGCCGTGGAGTTGCTCGGTGCAAATTGCATCATGGCGGCGTAGTTGAACGTGGGAGCCTGCGGTGGGAGGTACGGTGCAGGAGCGGGCGGGGCGGCGGGGGCAGGCATCAAGGTGTAGACCTGATGGTGGGCGTCGGCGCTGGGGCCGAGGATGCTTGCCGCATTGGAGGGCGCCCATGGTGCAGGGCGACCGGCGCCGTAGGCATGCTGTGGAGGTTGTCTGTGCGCGTAGTAGCCACGCCCGCCGTGATCACCGCGCCCGCGTCCACGGCCACGTCCACTTCAGCCGCGTCCGTAGTTCTGGCCGTAGCCAGTGTTGTTGCCGTAGCCGTAGGTGGGCGGGCCACCGCCGCGGCCGTGGGAGGGTTGCCCACCGCCGCGTCCGTTCTGCCCATAGTCGGACTGTCCGCGCAGGCAGTGGCGCGCCATGTGCCCCTGCTCACCATAGGAGTAGAAGTGCCCATAGAAGCGGAAGGGCGGGGCGTTGTTGCTGTGGCCAGCGGATCCGCTGTTGCCACTGGTGGATGCGTGCAAGATCTGTGGAGGGGCCGCGTCCTTCAACTTCAGCTTCTCCTCGGCGAGCTGAAGGCGAGATTGTGCCTGCATGAATGATGGGAAAGGCTTCATGGTCTCGAGGATCTCTTGCTGCACCTTGAACCGATCATCGAGGCCGGCGATCAGGCGCATGGTCAACTTCTTGTCGGTGACGGGGGCGCCGACGTCGCCGAGCTGCGCGGCAAGGCCTTTGAGTTTGCGGCAGTACGCCACAACATCCAGATCACCCTGGGAGGCGTTGGAGAACGCCTTGTCGAGGTGGATCTCGCGGCCTTCCGCGTTCTCGGTGAAGAAGTGCTTGAGGGCCTGCCAGGCGGTGTACGCGGTGGAGTCTGGCGCAAGGATGACGTCCTGGAGTTCATCGGAGATGGTGGTGTAGATACACAGCACAATGTTGGCGTCGGCGACGCGCAAGGCCTCGTCGGCGAGGTGAGGAGACGTCTCCTCCTCAACGTGGTCACGGGCGTTGTACTTGGTGAGGGCGATCAGGCAGAAGTTCCTCCATTTGTTGTAGTTTGCCGACGTGGCGTCGAGCTTGAACTTGATGTAGCGGGTGATGTCGGCGCCTGGTGGGAGGAGAGGGGAGGAGCTGGACGGAGGAATTTGCTAAGTGCTGGGAGAGGGGAAGGGAGTCTTCATCAGCCATGGAGAGGGAAGATCGGAGGAGAGATCAGAGAGGAGGGCTCGGGGAGGAGAGAGGGTAGCTCTGATACCAAACTGAATTCTATCACACTGGCTTGTATTACTCTGAATCAGTTACATACATATATAGGCACAAGTCTCCTAGAGTCTCCTATTCTATCGGTGCTTGATCCTATCTATCTATCTATACAGGAGAGAACGGTTACATAGCTTGACACAGTCATATACAGTACATATACTTCAACAGTAAAATACGAGCCAATGGCGCTCGGGTGTACAGGACATATACATTTACACTCTGTACTTGTTGCCCCGGGGAAGGAGAAGAATGATCAGGGGACTCTTGGTCTGCTGTTTTACGGGAGTTATTAGATCATGGATGAGAGGTGCTGGATGGGTGCAGTGCACATGTGCTTCAGTCCAGGGGCAATGTGGATGGCGCTGGCCACAATCAATGGTGGTCCATAGTGGATTTCAGGAGTGGAAATGACGAGGAGTTTGGTCTAAGTTTGCTGGCCTAATCATTTGTCATGTTTTGCAAAATTATCTTAACAAGATCAATATAGGATTCAGTTTGTGAAGGTTTAACAGTAATTTTGCTGTCATGTTTCAGCAATACTTGGTGGTAAGATAGATGACACTTTCCTACTGCAGGTATGTATGCCTTTTACATGTTCGAAGAAATGCTGGAATGTCATCTGTAGTTGCACCCGCACAGGGTCAGCCTGATACTCCACTGTTCATCCAATTATATGTTGTAATAATGCCATATATATGAACAATCTGCTAATTTCCTTCTTATTGTGGTGATAGATAACAGGACCAACTTCGCAGTTCACATAGTCATCAAGCACATGCAAGTCCTTTCAGAATAAGGTTTCATAAAATGAAGGCAACGGGTACTCTACTTGAGCTAAAAAAGGCAGCTTAGCTTAGTGAAAGGAAATAGATGACATGTAAGTCTCCTACGATCACTACCCGCCTATTGTTTTTTCGCGCAAGGCTTGTTTGGCACCTAAAACAATGGTATCTAGAAGTAGCATTAAAAAATGGTATCTTGGTGTGCGGAAGAAGATTAGCTTATTTCGCATGATTGTCTGTTAGGGCTGCTGTAGGCTAGTGAGGTTGCTCAATGTTTAGTCCCACCTCGCCTAGCAAGGGGGCTATGACCAGCTTATAAGGGAGAGTATCCCTCTCCTTTCAGTCCGGGCTTTTGGGATGTAGTGGGCTCTCTACTTATAGTTGGGCCAGATGCGCATGAACGTCCGAATCTAGGCCGAGTGTTGGGCTAGCCTTGAGTGGACGCTAACATCTGGTATCAGAGTCAGCATCGCCATGCCTTCCTGAGGGGCTTCACAGGGGGATGGGATGTTAGGGCTGCTGTAGGCTAGTGAGCCTGCTCAATGTTTAGTCCCACCTCGCCTAGGCAAGGGGGCTATGACCAGCTTATAAGGAAGAGTATCCCTCTCCTTTCAGTCCGGGCTTTTGGGATGTAGTGGGCTCTCTACTTATAGTTGGGCCAGATGCGCATGAACGTCCGAACCTAGGCCGAGTGTTGGGCTAGCCTTGAGTGGACGCTAACATTGTCTTATCCTCACAGGTATGAAATGAGTAATAAATATATTTTCAGTATCCTTCAAATCAAATATATGTCAATATAGTGTATCTGACTTATAAATAGTCCTATGCCTATATGTTAATTTTTTGGGTTCTTTGTCGCAACTCTTAATTTGCAAACTGCAACATGCAAATGCTTACTTATATTTTGTGATATTACTCTGAATATATGAATGTGTTCTTGCACTGTAAGATCAGGATTTGAGAGAGCATGTACATGATTTTTTTCTCAAATAGATTGATGCTTAGAACATGAAACTTAACTACACATGATTGCTATTTCAGAAAACAACTGATGTTACGTCTGGAGGATAGATTATCCCAAGGTATAGGGAAGGGTCTGGGCTATACAATCTGGTGCTCGGGTCTGGTTCAGAAGGTATACACATTCCAATTGGTGCTTTTGTTACTTTCATATGAAGGTGAGCTGTTCATGTATTACGGTATCATTCATATGAAGGTTCTTGGATAGTGAGCAAGGTCTCCAACGCTGGTCATTTAATGAAGAACGATCTTGATATTTCTTCATGTTTTTGTCCTTCAAGATCTAAGCTTCAGTGCCTAGTCTCTGTCCGAGACTCCACCCTGCTGTCAGTACCACTCTCTCCACTCCCCTTGGCTGCCAAAGTCTCCACACTGGTTGTAGCTCAACATGGTATAACTGTATCACAGGAAGCACTTGTCTCCGAACAGCACCAAAAATTCTCATCACGTATATCAACCTACTTCCGGCAACCTGTCAAGTAGACATGCGAGCGTTTACAAAATTAACATGTCTAATGTTCTTTTTTTTCAAGGATATATAATCGGACATAATGAAAGAAAATGCATCTGGGATTTCTAATATCAGCTACATCTAGAGCCTCACGACATGGGCTAAACCACTGGAGCTATCGAGCCAGAATACATTCAACTTCATCATACATTTCAAATTTAACTTATCTTTCCTATTAGACATTTCACCTCAAGGGAGAGGGTGTTTGAATGATGGTTGTTTTTATTTTAAGTTTTTATAGCTATTCCTGGTGTTAAGGTGTTTCGTCACTGGCTTTTACTCTTCCTGAGCAATATATGCTACTTCAATACAAATTTTGAATCAGAAAGTTACTCGGACTTACTAATAGCACATATGTCATTTCAAAACCAAAATGACCCAATCCAAGAGTTGTTGTGGGCAAGGGAAAATAACTGAGCTTGTGTACTTTGATTGTTGCTGCAGGGATTACAGATGAGGCAAAATTTCTTCATGAACAGCTCACTGAGTTGTGAGTAAAGCATGAAGAATCTTTTGGTTGTCCAATATGGATAGGCCCAAAAGTTACAACAAGAGCAGTTACATTATAATCGGTATCATTCCCCCTCGGACTACCTATATTACCATGGCATGGATGCTGCATCAGGTAAGTTAAGTTATAGTAAGCAAAGTTACTTCAACTATTCTTGTGATGTGCATTATCAAGAAGCATGCACTTAGGTTATGCCTCGGCCTGACAACGTCAAGTTTCTCTTCCACATTGCACTTGATTTCTCAGAACTTCCTCACATTTTTTTACTACATATCATAGTTGAACATATTTCGAAAATATGGACCTTGACAAAGATATTATGGTTTATTTTGATGTGTCCAAGCACTGGCAACACATTTTACACTATGTGGTTATCATTGTTTATTTTTCCTATGTGGAAATTATGTTTGCTTTAACTGCAAACCTCGGTGAGGTATTTTAGGTATGAATATAATTACTAGGAAAAGAACAACACTTAAAAAAACTAAGCGAATGATGTCAAAAAAGGGGTAAGCCTTATGATCTCCGCAAAACCTGATGCAACTCTTTATGATGAGAAAATTACACCATGATGCCCTTTTATCCGCCTCTGAACTGTTGAGTATGTCTGTAGTTTCCACAACAAATCTTGGTGAGCTTAAATTATTATAAAAGATGGATCATGAGAACATCATCAGGTTGAGAGAGATTGTAGTTTCTCGTTCATCTACTCATTTCTGGATATCCTAGAGTAGCAGAACTGCACTTTGATGTTCAAATATTTTCAGGCTCTCTGCATTTCTGGATATCCTAGGTCTGTTGGTCTTTGCCATCTTGCCTATATTTTTTTGTTCACATGGTACACTCATGCATATTGTGCAAATTTTTGTAAGGGCTTGGTTTCTGATGGAGAAAAAGAAGCAACAATTCACCTTTAGAAAACGACATGCAAATTGTGAAGGTTTACAATGAGGTAACTCCATGGTGTTACAGGAGCTACTACCTCCAATCCGTAAAAACAGTCGTGGAAAATGAACTGCCTACGTACAAATGGATGTACATGCTGCGACATATTTTTCGGACCGGAGGGAGTAGAAGAAAAAGTATCCACATTGTAATTCCAAGTGGCAACTTTTAAGCCGTACATAGCGTAGTATTGTCACTGAAGATAGTTTCCCGACTTATATTGTTTGTCAAATAAGTGACGACTGCTCACAGGTGTGATACTGCAATTAACTTGGCGTATGTCATGGAATTTTCTCAATCCATTTCATGTAGTATATATATTTGTTGGGAACCTATATGTAGTATATATATGTGTTGGGAACCTATATGTAGTATATATATGTGTTGGGAACCTATTGTAGCCATAAATCTACATACATGAATTGTGTTTGCCAAGAACGAAAGTGTATCATGGCATGTTTACGGGGAGCCAAATCTGCAGCCGGTTATGATATGAAAGAATGTCCATGTTCATATGCTATGTATACGAGGGTATAGTTTCCGGATTAGGAAGAAAAAGAAGAAGAAACCAGCAGGTGGTTCTCAAGTGGTTGTGCAGCAGACTGAGGGAGCGGCGCTGACTGCGGTTGCTGCTGCGACGCAACAGGTGACACATGATGTGACGGTGGTTAATCCTCAGGTGACGGTGCCTGTGGTGATCGACCAAGGTGCGAAGAGAGGAAAGTCTTGGTGCTGGAAGTGCGGGGTCGATTCGCATGCTACCAAAGATTGTCCAGTTCAGCACTACTGTTTTGTCTGTGATAATCAGCTGCATCCCACTAAGAAATGCCCAGTTCTCAAGTTACCGAGACCAACAGTGATAGTGGAAGGGCAAGGTAACAGAGAGACGATGTTTAGCATGCTCCCCGATAGTGTTCACAAGGCAGAGCTGGCTCTTAGTTCCTCTCCGATCGCGTTGGTCACGGTTGAGGGGACGGCGGCAACAGCTTCGCAGGTGGAGACTCAGATTGCGAGGATGTGTCCGACTCCGTCTTGGGTCTGGGAGGCTACTCCAAATGGGGATCTGTCGTTCACTGTGTGCTTTCCATCAGAGGAGGATTTGCTGAGGTTTGACGGGATGGTTCTTGGGGTTCCGGCACAGTCCACGAGACTTATTTTCAGTCGGTGGTCGCCTGAGGAGATTGAGCCCATAATGGAGTTACATCAACAGTGGGTTCATGTGACAGGGGTACCGCCTCCGATGAGACACTTCTTGGGTCTGTGGGCGGCGGGTTCTCTCATCGGTACTACTATCGATGTGGACTTGGTTGCTCTTCGGCGGCGTGGTCTTGTCCGTATCCGGATTGGCATGGCTGACGATGATTGTTTCAAGAAGTCTGATGGTTTGGGACCGTATATTAAAACTACCGGAGTGTTATTGCTGAAGGGGTTTGAGTTCACGTACAGACCTGAGCCAGCTAGTTATGTTCCTGAACCAGATTTTGTGTCGTTCTTTTGGGATCGCAGAGGTGATTCAGAGGATAAAGGCATGGAGGAGGGGGGTTCTTCTGGTCAGCAGCGGCTTGGTGAGTCTTCTCGTGGCGTTTCCTCGGGCGTTGATAATATGGTTATTGACTCGAGGCCTGGAGATAGCTCATCGCAGCAGAATGGGACATCCTTGTCAGTTCTGTTGGGTGGTATGGCAGTGACTCCTATGAATCCTAATCCTAAGACTCCCCGGGGAAAGGAGGTTGTTCGACAGTTTATTTCGTCTAGGGGAGGAGTGTGGTTGATGTGGTGTTGTGGAACTCTTTGTTGGTACCGAGGCAGCTTACTTCGAGGAAGGAGGGAGCCGGGGGGCTGATGGGGATGTTCGATGCAGCCGCGGACAGAAGTTCCTTGGGCGTTGTCACGCCGGCAGGGGGCATGCAGCACCAACCGGAGGAGTCACCTGTGTCTGTGGTGGGTCGTCCCATCGAGCAGCCTGCGTCGAGGGAGCTGCGAGCCGCTCCGGGCGGTGAACAGCGCGGTGCAGCGCTAGCAGCCGCCACTTCACCAGCAGCAGTGGGCGGGTGGCCCACTGCCCATGTCCAGCCCGTGCAGTCTTCAGGTGGAGCTGCGGTGCTCGCTGGGAGCGCCCTGGGCGTCGAGGGGTTAACCTCCGCTCAGGGGGCGTCCTGGCCCAGCCCGGAGCAGCGCGGGGCCGTGGTAGCAGCATCCGCTTCGTCAGCAGCAGTGGGCGGGCGGCCCATTGCCCGAGTCGGAGACCAGGCCATGCATGCGGCAGGTGGAGATGCTGAGCTCGCAGGGAGCGCCATGGGCGTCGAGGTGTTAACCTCCGCTCAGGGGGTGTCCCGGCCCAGTCCGGTGTCGACCTCCATCGGCAGCCCATCGAGAGTCGTGGACTCGGTGGTTGCTTCCGCGACTGCCAGGGACGCGAGGTCGGCTACGGTGACGACGGCGGCCCCGACACTGCTTTCGACGCAGGTGTCCGCTGTGGTCGAGGGGGCATCTTCGCCACCATTGGCCCCTTCCGCAGTTCCGAGGGCTACGGGGACGCCATATGTGCCGCTTCGTCGCAGTGCTAGGCACCCTGTAGCAGCGGATGGTTCATCTACCACGGATGAAGATGCATTGGCCAAGGCGATGCGTCGTAAGGCGGCTATGTTTTCTTCTCCTGGAGTGGGTACGTCTTCTGTTTCTGGTTCATTTTTATCGTATTCTACTGCTACGTTATCTTCTAGATTAGCTAGTGTAGGATTTAATATTGGTAGAAATGAGAAAGAGATTCTTGTCTCGGCTAATGTTCTGAAAAATATGGAGTTTGATCGCCTTCGGGTATCCCCATGTGGTTCAGCTAAGCCGGTCATATCTCCCTCAGATGATGAGGAAGCGAATGCCATGATTGATGGACAGCTTCTATCACATTTGGTGGGGGAGGTGACATAGGTAGGGATGGACGAGGACGGGCTAGGATCTTTACATGATCTGCATGCCTCGGGCCGAAACTCCAAATCTGCCAAGGACAAGAAGAATAAATTAGCACGCAAAAGCGTGAAAGGCTAAAAAAATCCATCTGTTTCCCAATGAATGGCATTTTCACTAATAGCAGAGGTCTAGGTGACTTGGCTAAACATTTGAATATTGCTCAGTATGTAAGGGATCATAGATTGGAGTTTTTGGCTATTTCTGAAACGGGTAGAAGGGATTTTTCGCCGAGTGTGTTGGACCGCCTTTCAGGAGGTGTAGATTTCACTTGGCATCCAATCCCTCCTCGTGGACGATCTGGCGGCATTTTATTAGGCGTCAAATCAGACTCTATGGATGTTTTGGCAGTGACGGATGGCGACTTTCATATTAAAGCACATATCCGGAACAGAGCTGATAATTTCAGGTGGAGTTTGGTGGCTGTGTATGGTGCTGCCCAAGAAGAATATAAAGCAGCTTTCCTTCGCGAATTGGTGAATCTGGCTAATGAGAACCCGTATCCTATCCTAATAGGTGGGGATTTTAATATGCTAAGATTTCCATATGAGAAAAGCAAAGGAAGATTCGATAGACATTGGCCTTTCTTATTTAACGATGTCATTGATAGCTTAGATTTGAGAGAGGTTCACATGACTGGGAGGCAGTTCACATGGGCGAACAGTCTCCCAGAGCCGACATACGAAAAACTGGACCGAGTACTTCTGAGCACCGATTGGGAAGATAAATACCCATTGGTCACAGTACGAGCTCTGGAACGTATTGAGTCTCTATCGGATCATGCACCCATTCTACTTTCTACTGGCACATTGAAACCATCCGTACAGCCACAGTTCAAGTTTGAACTGGGATGGTTGTTATGGGATGGTTTTGATGAACTGGTTAGAAATGAATGGGCTAAACCAGTGGTGGCGAATACCCCGATCGGAAGATGGAATATGAAAATACACAATGTGCGTAGATATCTTCGTGGTTGGGCTAGACAAACCGCTGGTAATCTTAAAAAAGAGAAAGAGCGCCTGTGTTCCATTATTGATCAACTTGACCTCATCGCAGAAATAAGATTGTTAACTCCGCAGGAAATTGAGCTAAAAAGCCAATCCAATGCGAAGGTAGCTTCTTTGCTGGGTGAGGAAGAGATCAAATGGTACCAAAGATCAAAAGCTAAATTTATTCTGGAAGGAGATTCGAATACACGCTATTTTCATAATGTTGTTAATGGGCGACATAGAAAGAAGCGGATTCATTCTCTTAGACAGGATGAAGGCCTGATCGAGGGACAGGATGAGCTCAAGGCCTATATAACAAAGTTCTATAAAGATTTGTTCGGGGCTCCGATGGATACTAATGTATGCATGGATGAGACACGAACAGATGATATCCCACAAGTTTCCGCTAAGGAGAATACCTTCCTTAATGCTCCCTTCATTGAAGAGGAGATTAGAAAGGCAGTCTTTTTGATGGAACATAATAAGGCGCCAGGTCCAGATGGTTTTCCAGCAGAGTTTTACCAACATTTCTGGGAGGTCATCAAGGATGATTTACTAGAATTGTTTGGATGCTTGCATGCGGGTCAACTAGATCTGTTTCGCCTAAATTTTGGGGAAATCATTTTGTTACCTAAGATTATGGATGCGGAAAGGATACAACAATATAGACCTATCTGCCTCCTAAATGTTAGTTTCAAAATCTTTACAAAAGTGGCAACCATTAGGCTGAATACGGTGGTTGATCATGTGGTCAAACCTACACAAACTGCTTTTATGCAGGGTAGAAACATCCTAGATGGGGTCGTGGTTTTACACGAGACTGTCCATGAGATGCATACCAAGAAGCTAAATGGTGTACTCTTTAAAATTGACTTTGAAAAGGCCAATGATAAAGTTAATTGGTCGTTCCTCCATCAAACTCTGAGAATGAAAGGTTTCTCGGAGGAATGGTGTGCCATGATCCATAGTTTTGTGTATGGTGGTAGTGTTGCTGTCAAAATCAATGATGAGGTTGGCAAATACTTCCAGACTAAAAAAGGATTGAGGCAAGGTGATCCATTATCGCCCATACTTTTTAATATTGTGGTTGATATGTTAGCGATCATGATTGAACGTGTAAAAGAAAATGGTCTAATTGAAGGATTGGTTCCTCACCTCGTCGATGGGGGGCTATCTATTCTTCAATATGCAGACGATACAATCCTCTTTATGGAACATGATCTAGAGAAAGCGACGAACCTGAAATTAATTTTATCAGCGTTCGAGCAACTATCTGGATTAAAAATCAATTTCCATAAAAGTGAGTTGTTTTGCTTTGGCGAAGCCCAGGAAGTAGTTGCTCAATATTCCGATCTCTTTGGTTGTGAGCAAGGTCATTTTCCTATACAGTATTTGGGTATACCAATACACTATAGGAGATTGACTAATGCAGAATGGAAATATGTCGAAGATCGTCTACAGAAAAGACTGGCAAGTTGGAAAGGAAAATTACTACCCCTAGGTGGAAGATTGGTACTCATAAACTCAGTACTCACAAATATGGTACTGTATATGATATCATTCTTCCAATTACCTAAAGGAGTCTTGAAGAAGTTAGACTACTTCAGATCGAGATTCTTTTGGCAAGGGGATAGCGAAAAGAAAAAATATCGACTGGCAAGATGGGATGTGGTGTGCCGACCCAAAGATCAGGGAGGGCTGGGGATTCATGAACTTCAAGTCAAAAATTCAGCTCTCCTAAGTAAATGGCTATTTAAGCTGCTTACAGAAAATGGGATTTGGCAAACCCTTCTCAGGAGAAAATACATCAACACGAAAGCGCTTTCACAGGTTTCTTGGAAACCAGGTGATTCTCACTTTTGGGATGGCCTAATGGCGTCTAAGAAACATTTCTTTCGCTATGGGGTATTTAACATCAAAGATGGATCGCAGATACGGTTTTGGGAGGATAAATGGTTAGGAAATGCCACCCTCCGAGAACAGTATCCATCCTTATACAATATTGTCCGTCATAAAGGGGATACGTTAGCTACAGTAATGCAAACAAATCCACCGAATATGACGTTCAGACGGGATATTGTTGGACCAAGATTACAATCTTGGAACGTCCTGATGGATAGATTGGCTTCGATCCAACTAACACAGGGCTCTGACGAGTTTCGTTGGAATTTAACTAAGAATGGTAAATTCTCGGTTGATTCCTTGTATAAGGCACTCATCCATTCTGGTCTGCCTGTCGATAATAATAATAAAATATGGTGCATGAAGGTACCGCTGAAGATGCAAATCTTTGCGTGGTACCTCCGTAGGGGTGTCATATTAACTAAAGATAATCTTGTCAAGCGTAACTGGCATGGAAGTACAAAGTGTGTTTCATGTTCTATGGATGAGACCATAACACACTTATTCTTCGACTGCGTGTTTGCGCGTTCTATATGGTCAGCTATCCAAATGGCTTCGAATCTATATCCTCCAACATCCATTGCAAATATATTTGGCAATTGGTTGAATGGAATTGATAAAAGGTTTAAAACTATTTTTAGGGTAGGAGCGTTAGCCGTTATATGGTCGCTCTGGCTGTGTAGGAATGACAAGATTTTTAATGATAAAGATTTCTCTCGTTTGCAGGTTCTATTCCGTTGCACAGGTATTCTCCGTTCGTGGTGCATCTTACAACGGGTGGAGTATCGATATGGAGGCATGTGCACGGCTGGAAAACGTGGCGAAGGATATTTTTATCCAACATGGATGGCCGCTTGATCGTAGGATCGCTGGCACTTAGGCGACAGTGGATTCATCATTGATTGTAATCGACATGTCGCACATTTGCTTTATATTTCTTTTTGTTTTCGGCCGTGTGCATCTTTGTTATGCAGAAGCCGGGTGTAATACTTAACTTTTAAGTAATAAAGCCCATTATCGAAAAAAAAGTTTCAGGATTAGGAGTTCCAGTGGCCAAACTGAACCAATATTGTGTCCGTGGATCAGGATTAGGATTACGAATTCCAATGTTTCTCAGCACATGTTTTTTTTCGAGAATGTTTTTCAGCACATGTAATGGCTTGTTTAGCCACTGCGCTAGCTGGGGCTAGCGTCGGTCAGGCACACTCCGCTGCATTCTTGTGGTTTGTTTGGCTAGGAAATGGAAGATCACAATGGTTATGGAAGCACGCACATAGTGAATATTTTTATCAACATGGTATCTACATTTCTTTATATTGTCTTGTAGCAACTAGAAATCGTGGGCTGTGAGAGTAACGCAGTCATTTGCAAGAGTTAGAAAAAAGACATGCACGGAGTATGTAATAGATTTGCGGCGGTGTTCGAATGCGGTGACTACGAAGCACAATGACGAATAAGAAATGTAATTATACACCCGTATCAATGCACGGACATTCAACTAGTACTTCTAAAGCCAGCAGTTGTAATATTGACGTTTTTGTCTTGGAGATTCTATATATCTGCCCCACCTGGCTACCAGACATAATGGCCAATTTTCCTTGTGGCCCTACTAATTGACCACAGGAGAAAACTTTGACCGTGTTAGTCCTTGCGAGTTGCAGATCAGAGCCTCCACGCGTGAAGACAGTATACAATGTAATGGCTACATGTGTGCGTGTATATAAACATGAGGTTATTCCCGGGAAAGCAAGCCAGCTAGCTGCCTGCACACCTCACAAAATTGCTCTCTTTTTTTCCCGCGGAGAAAACTGACAACAGGATCATGAAGCGATCTTCTTCTTCTTCGCTCGTGCGTGCTGTTGCCATCCTTTCCATCATATGCTGCTTCCTGCCATGCTCGCTTGTCATTAAGGAGACCTGATGCAAAGGAATGGTTATTTATTCTTAATGACTCCCTGAAACGTGAGGATTTCACGCCAGTAGTTGTGAGGAAATTTTGACTGCGCACCGAAAAGCATTTCGTGAGGAAAATTTTCAGGTTCTTCTAACTACCTACTGCTTTATTCAATCTTTCCTCAATGATCTCCAGGTTGTATCAGTGAGGAAGCAGGAAATTTGTGCTTTGCATCCTGCAGCTCGTACCACACCGGCAGACAATATGTTACCTCAACAACCAAGTTTCAGGATAAGTAGTACAGATTACATGGCCCTAAAGGCCATACAAACAACCTTACTAAGGTACCTCCGTTCCAAGATGTAAAATGATGTTGTAGGCAATTTTAACCCACTGAAACGGCTTACATTGTGATGATAAATACGAACGAATCTATGTAGCTAGGAAACTATGGAGAAGCAAATGCATCTGTTCTACTTGGTGGGCTGTTTTGAGTTGCCGATGAAGCTTTGCTCTGATTCAAAAAAGAAAAAGAACTGTTACCAAAACATATCACCAATCAGTCTCACCAACTCAGATGGCAAAGTATTTCACGTAACGAATGTTTCTGCACCCTGTGATGTGAACATATACAAAGTAACAGCAACTTCGCCAGGAATGGAGGCCCCTGACAGGCCTTGAGTTCATCTTCAGGAAAATTTGTCACACAAAAAACCAACAGTGGACTAGGTATAAATGAACCGCCAGAAGAGAACCCTTGATATAACTCAGCTTGAGTCCACTATGGCAATGTGATAAGTAGCGCGCTTTAATAATAAAATAATACTGCTAGTAAAGATGAAGCCGTCTTGGAAGATTCTGTTCATACTACTAGCAAAAGGCCTGATTGTTCTCATTTATAGAGTACTTAGGCCATCTCCAGTCATTGCGCCCCCCTCGCTTTTTTTCCGCCGCGGCGCGAAACGGCGCTATTCTGAGAACTGGGGGGGCGCGTTTCACAGCCATGAACCCAGGCCGTCCCCCAGCGGCGACTCGGCCAAATTTGGGCAATAAAAAAATTTCACACCAAATAAATAGAATTTTGCCACACAAATAAATAGAGTTTTGCCACACAAATAAATAGTTCAACAATTTAAACAAAAAAAAGTACACTAGTCATCGTCCTCAACATTGCCATTCTCTTTCGCGCCCACAAATGCTGCACCAGGTCATTCTGCAGAGCATGGTGTGTTGCAGCGTGTAGAATCTCCTGTCGCTTGGTGAGTAAGTCTGTCCATGATGCCGGCACCTGGTGATCAACATCTGCAAGAGGGTCCTTCCGGTAGTATGGTGTGCTTGCCTCACTGTCAGGCACCGGGTCATCCCGCTCACTCTCAATGATCATGTTGTGCAAGATCACACAACACTGCATCACCTCCCACATGTTGGACTTCGACCAAGTCATAGCTGGGTACGGGACAACAGCGAATCGAGATTGCAGCGCACCAAATGTCCTCTCAACATCCTTCCTGCAAGCCTCCTGGCACTTGGAAAACCAAACTTTTGCGCTTCCTGGGACAGGATTGGAGATGCTCTTCACAAATGTTGCCCACTTCGGGTAGATGCCATCTGCAAGATAGTACCCCTTTGTATACTGGTGTCCATTGATCTCATAGTTCACAAGGGGGCATGGCCTTCGACAAGATCGGCAAAGACATTCGAGCACTACAAGACATTGATGTCGTTGTGACTTCCAGGCATACCAACGAATGAATGCCAAATCCATAGATCGTACGAAGCCACGGCCTCGAGAACCACCGAGCACTCTCCTTCCTTTCCCTTGTACACCCCCTGCCAGTCAAATGGGCAGTTCTTCCATGCCCAGTGCATACAGTCGATGCTGCCAAGCATCCCAGGAAACCCTCTTGCTTCATTCTCTGCGAGGAGATGAGCTGTGTCTTGCGCATTGGGTGATCGCAGGTATATTGGGCCAAAAACCGCAACCACTGCCCGGCAGAACTTGTTCAAGCACTCGAGGGCCATGGACTCGTTCATGCGCAGGTAGTCGTCTTGTGCATCTGCGGGAGCACCGTATGCAAGCAACCTCATGGCCATCGTGCACTTCTGGATAGAGGTAAACCCTACCGTGCCGGTGCAGTCCTTCTTCAACTTGAAGTAGGTGTCGAACTCCCGGATGGCATGCATGATCTTGAGGAAGAGCGTGCGTTTCATCCTGAAACGACGCCGGAACACCTTCTCGTCGTTGGTGGGATCTTCGGCGAAGTAGTCGGAGTACAGGATGCAGTAGCCTTCGTACCGCTGCCTCGGCCTGCTCTTGCGGCGACCGGGCTTCGATCCAGTGCGGCGCGGATCGGCGTCCTGGGCCAGCAATCCGGCCAGGCAGCTCAGGACGAGCAGGTGCTCCTCGTCGTCGATGGCGGCCTAGTCTTCCTCGTCGAATAGCTCGGCGAGCATCTCCTCGGCGTCGGAGTCCATGTCTCGGACACAGCGTCGAACACCTTGCGGGCGGTGGACGCGGCTCACCGGGCAACAACCTGCTCCGCGGCGGAGACGCGATCGAACGGCGACGAAGATGTGGTGGACTAGCCGGCGGTGGTCTGCCTCGTCGCTCCTGTGCGATGGTGGCCGACAGCGGCGGCGTGGGGTGCGGCCGTCGGGGTGGCGACGGCAAGGCGGGCGAGCCAAAAGAACGAGTCGGGGTGGGGAAAGTGGGAAAATAGTGCTCCCTCGCCGACAGCGCTGGCCCAAGCGCGTTTTTCCTTTCGCCGCCCCCCCAAGGCCGAACCCAACGGGCTGGGTTCCGCCTGGGGGCGCGGCGCTAATTTCTGCCAAAACGGCGCTTTTTCGGGTCCTGGGGGGCGACTGGTCAAAAAACGGCGTTTTTCGCGCAAAACGACGCTATTTTGCGTCCTGGGGGGACGACTGGAGATGCCCTTAATGCCAGCTGCTCATTAAATTATACTACCCAAGTTTAGTGAGACATGGATAGGTAGACAAACTACTTAACCGCTGCTTATGCATCCACTTCCTTCTTCTCCATTCCCAAAACAACCTTCAAATCTTTGGAAAACTCTGATGCAGAAGCCACCACGCACGTGAGTGAAACAAGGCCGCCTGCCCTGACCACACCATTTGCCCTTTCCGAAAACCGCAGCCACCACCTACAGATAGGTAGTTCAAATGAGATTATATCAAAACTGCCAGTCACACCAGAGAAGAAGAACAAGAAGAAGAAGAAATTCACATATCATACCACTTATAGTCAGATAACCTTGGCTTTACTTCTCCAGATAGATGACGGAGCAGCAGCCTGTTACCCCAGCTGCGAGTCCAAAAACTTTGCTGGGCCTTGGCCGTTGCATCATAGAGCTCCTCTTTCTTCCGCTGGATCTCACGCGCAAGTTCCTCCTTGGCATGCTGGATACACATAGATAACGATCATTCCTCAAATGCAAATAATCTAGTGCCGATACAAAGAAATACTGTCAATTGAGGTCCAGATACAGAAATCTAGCGAACCACTACTAATAACAGAGTAGTAAGTAGGCATGTAGCCAATCCCGTATACATGTTGTGGATTAATGCAAATAGCTTCCCTTGGTTGAATAGCTAGGAAAGATTTCACAAGGCAATGAGCATAGTAGGAAACTAACCATCAACTAGTGTTTACTAAGTGCAGCAGGCACAAGAGATTTGTTCAAGACACCAAAACAGCATAGCAACAAATTAAACATCTTTATATGATGCAATTTGCCAAAGGGGCGAAGGCTGCTTCTTCTAAATACGCTACTGACTTTGAGCAGGTAATATTATTACTCTTGTTTCTAACAGAAAAGTAGAGACCAAATTAAGAAGTGACACATGTTAGCTTTAAAGAATTCAATGATCGCTCACTAGATCCATGATTGCATGAGATAATTGCACAGCTAAACTACTACTACCTCTGTTTCAGAATATAAGACGTTCTGGTTTGGTATTTTAGCTCATGTAGCGGATGTAGTGGTAGTAGCAGGAAATCATGCAGAGGTAAATGATGTCAATTTTGGACCTTGGTGCATAGGAAACAAATCATTGACTAGTGTTATGACGCAGCAGGCACAAGAGATTGCTCAAGACACCAAATATGCTACTGAATTTGAGCAGGTAATATAATTGCTTTTTTTCTAATAGAAGAAGACAGACCAAATAAAAAAGACACTAGTTGTAAAGAATTCGATCATCACTCGCTAGATACATGAAGGTGTGAGGCATTCGCACAGCAAAACAACTAGGAGGAAATCACGCAGAGGTAAGAGATACGAATCAATTTTGGTTAAGATGCCCTTCCTTGGTGTGCACAGGAAACAAATCATTGACTATTGTAACAGGCAAAAGAGACCACAGCATAGCAGCAAATTAAACATCTTATATGTTGCAATTTGCCAAAGGAATGAGAGAACTTTAAGATGATGCAGGTGCTTCCTCCAAATATGCTACTGAATTTGAGGAGGTAATATCATTGCTCTGGTTTCTAATAGAAGAAGAGATACCAAATTTAAAAAGTCACACATGTTAGCTGCGAAGAATTCGATGATCGCTCGCTAGATCCATACCGCGCGGGGTATTTGCAACTTGCCGGGAATCACGGGGGGTAAAAGATGTCAGCTTTGGTTAGCAGTGATACCTGCTCGGTGTGTATGAGCCTTGGCCCCAGCCGGCGTCGTCCCTCCGCCACCGCTCGCTGGACCATGTAGCCCCCAAGCCTCCTCGCCGCCCCTTGTCGAAGAAGCGCCGCCATCGTCGGTGCCTGCCAAAAATTAGGGATTAGGACAATCCGGCACGAACCACCGCCGCCGGCTGCTCCTCCTCCTTCTCTACCCGCGCTACGGGTCTGGAGATCGCATCGAAATCGGGTAGATTTGGTGCGCACCTTGGGTGTGATCTGGGCGAACTTCCTCGTTAGGGTTCCTCGCTCGCCTGCTCCCGCTCCGCCTCCGGACTACGCGGACGGTGTTTTTTTTTTTAGATGAACGGTGGTTTCTTGCGCTGTCTAGAAAGGGCGGGGGGGAAGGGGGGGGGGGGGTGTCCTTTGTATTCTCGCCAACGGGCCCGACCGACTCGGTCGGTCTACTTCTCCACGGTCCGCGAGTTTCTCTCTGAAATTTCCACCGCCGTGCTAATTTCGTGTACTCCCTGTGTACTCCCTCTGATCTCAAAAAATTGTCAAAGTTAGACAAAAGTAGGTGTATCATTAATTTCGTGTACTCCCTCGATCTCAAAAAATTGTCTCAAAATTGAACAAAAATGGATGTAGATCTTTTGTCCAACTTTGACAAAATTAATATGAGACGGAGGGAGTACTTGCACTAATCTGGCCGGAATTCTAGGTGGATCTGAGCAGGTCTGTGGTTTTTTACCTCCATTTTACATGGAAGCAAGCGAGCCAAAATTGGCCTGCCAAATGGGTCAACCGTGTTTTATGGTGTTTTAAAGTGGGATAAGATTATACACGCAAAAACCTGTCAACGCTCTCGGCCTAATGGAAAAAGGTATCGAAGAACCTCATCGAATAGACTTTTCCACGGGCATTTCTAGAGTTAGATTCATGTGTAGCCTTTCTCGGTCGTTTATAGTCCGCACCAAATCAGCGGTGGGTGTACAATTACATGGAGGATCTCGAAAGAAAAGAAAAATAACAACTAGGTCCCTAGATCTGACTCGGTCGGTCTACTTCTCCATGGTCGGCGAGTTTTTTTAGGCCCCGCTTTTCGTCTCTGAAATTTCCACCGCTGTGTTAATTTCGTGTACTCCCTCCGGTCTCAAAAAATTGTCAAACTTGGACAAAAGTAGGTGTATCGTTAATTTCGTGTACTCCCTCCGATCTCAAAAAATTGTCTCAAAGTTGAACAAAAGTGGGTATAGATCTTTTGTCCAACTTTAAGACAATTAATATGAGACGGAGGGAGTATTTGCACTAATCTGGCCGGAATTCCAGGTGGATCTGAGCAGGTATGTGGTTTTTTACCTCCATTTTACATGGAAGCAAGCGAGCCAAAATCGTCCTGCCAAATGGGCCAACCGTGTTTTATGGTGTTTTAAAGTGGGACAGGATTATACACGCAAAAACCTATCAACACTCTCGGCCTAATGGGAAAAGGTATCGAAGAACCTCATCGAATAGACTTTTCCACGGGCATTTCTAGAGTCAGATTCATGTGTAGCCTTTCTCGATCGTTTATAGTCCGCACCAAATCAGCGGTGGGTGTACAATTACATGGAGGATCTCGAAAGAAAAGAAAAATAACAACTAGGTCCCTAGATTTGACAGGCAACACCCTAAAAGAGATCGCAACAACGCAATCAAATCTCTATCTTCTGCCGATGGAGAACAACCTCGAAACACGACGACCTTCACCGCTACCGGAGATGGCACCCCTTGGAGCAGCAGAGATCTGAATCGTCACACCAAGGTTGAAGAATGAACAAGCTCGAGAAGATGCTCCTGAGCAGGACGAGGCAGCCTCCTGACCAAAAATAGGGCCAGCCAAACGACGTCGACTCTTGGGGCTCGTCGCCAGAGCACGCTGAGCAATTTCCCTCCACCATCTCCCACCAGCCATAGCATCAACATTGAGCCCCTCCCCTTCCTCGCCACCACGACCACCAAGGATAAGCTGACAACAACATCGCGAGAGCATGAGCAACGAACGCTTCAGTAGCATGTGGGCTCAAAGATTCTCACCTCACCCCAGTTTCGGATGTTTGGTAGCCTGTGTATGTCATCTGAGCCATGCCCAACTAATAAAAAAAGTGCCCCACGGACCCGCCCTCTTGTGAAGCTCCAATCGAGCTTCACTACTCAGCCTGGCAAGGTCACAATGAAAAAATTTCCACGCGTCGCGACACCCAACGGCCAGCTCCTCCCTAAATTCTTAGCCATTTTCCTCGTCTCATTCTGTGGCGCGCGCTGCTCAACGCCGCCGCCTCGCCATGAGCACCGCCCTGGGCCTTGCGCCAACGTCACACGCCTCACCGCGAGACAAAGCTCACCGCGCCACCCTGGTCGGGCGCCGCGACCCTCGCCTGACCATCGCATGGGGCTCACCGCCTCCGCCCCACGCTTGGCCGATGCCACCACCCCGTGCCTCACCGCCGCCGCCTGGGGCCTACCCGTGTCCCAACGTCGCCTGAAGCCGCTGCCCCACGCCTCACCGCCGCTGCCACGCGCCTGAGTATGAGCGCCACCGCCGGCAATCTGCTCTGCACGGATGAAGCCCTAATGGAGGATCTAATTGCTTTTATATTTCTGTTTAAGGGTTTTTGTCTAAAAAAATCTGGATCTATTTGTAATATTAAATAGAAGGATACCCCGCGCATTGTTGTGGGGTCGCTTTAAAATCTGCACTCTATTGTAAACAAAATTTATAAGAGATGTGATACATTATGTTTTCTAACATAATATACAAATTTTGGTTGATCATAGTATATATTTTATATTATTAATATAAATAACTTGATGGTTTAATAAATTGATAATGTGTAGTTTGCATGTAGTGATTAATAAATATAAGTGAATATGACATGGACAATTGATTGAGTAAAAGAATGGACGATGCGGATAGGTTGCATGTTGAGATAGAAAAATCATTAATGCATGTTAGTGGGGTTTTACTTTATAACAAGTATAGATAGATAGATAGCCACTGTCGAAGTTCTGACTCCACAAATCCCTCAGGTGATCCTATCGGGTTTCGACTAGGAGAAGTCATGAGCGCTGGTGAAATCGTCGGCTTGACAGGAGGCGAGATTTACCCAGGTTCGGGGTCCTCGAAGAGGTAAAACCCTTACTCCTGCCTTCTGCTGATCTGTATTGGATGATTAGATCGGTTACAGGTTGCTCGAATCGAGAATAGATCTCGAGTTCCGAGGCTTTTTGGTCATGCGGTATCACTTGGTCCTCTCCTTGGGGGCTCTCCTGGCCTTATATAGATGGCCAGGTCTCGAGTTCTACCCGGAGAGGACTCAAACCCTAGTCGGGTCGGTTACAAATTCCCTAACTTAACCCGCAAGTTGATGCGGGTGGGCTTCACATGGGCCTTCTAGAGTATTCCAAGGGCGCTTCCTTTTGGGCCTTGACCAGAAGGCCTGAGAGGGGGTGTCCTTACTCGCAGGGTCCAGGATCCATGCCTTCGTCAGTAGCCCCCGAGCGCGTGCTTGACTGGGGCTTTTCCAGTCGAGTAGGCGGTCATACTCTTCTTATTTTTATGGAAGATTGCCCTGACAGTCATTGCTTTTCAAAAGGGTGTGTTCCCTGTTTCATGGGTCATCATGCTCGAGTATCGAGCAATATAAGCGCCTGTTTTACGGCTTTTTTTCGCAGAAGGATGTGACACAGTAGCTTGGCTCTCCCGAGAGATCGGGGCCAATTAATTGCGACTAGGGCAAAAACATTCCTGGCCTACTCAGATTCGAGACCTCCGACTCGAACCCGATAAGGTGATTGTTGCGACTAGGCCGTTGTGGACTTACCGAATCGAACTTAACCTATGGGGGTACCCGGCGCGTCCGCTAGGATTTTTCTTCGTGTTGTTGACACGGGATTATACCGGAGGACGCAGCTTTCGAGTGCGATTCCAGGCCCAAAAGAGAGATCTTTTCGGGTCTTACCTTCATATTCGAAGAATACAGCATCCGGATGTGCCTAGTCGGCTGAACAATCCAGGTTCTTATGATGTAAGATTACCATGTGTAGGAGAGGTAGGTTTTTCCTACCCGATTGAATTGTATGAGCTCCATACGAAAGAAATTTCGTGTTGGAAGAAAAACTAAGCCCATATGAAAGAGTTTTCATGTTCGGGATGCTGTGCCCATACGAAAGAGTTTTCGTGCATAGGGTATTTTCCTCTCTGCTCGAAGAGGTCTTGCTTTATGAACTGTTCATGGAAAAGTTGCTTTTATCCGAAAGAATTGATATTCATACGAAGATAATTTCGCGTTTGAACTTCCAGTCGAAAAGATTTTGGTCTTGAATGACGAATGCCATGACGTCATGGCGCACTCCTCTTCTCCCGATGGGACGTGACGGAGTGGCAGCAGATGGTGGCCCACCTTGTCAGCTTTTCTCGTTTCCCGGTTTTTACGCGAGACGCGCAGTAAATGCGCACGATCTTCTGTTAAGATCGTGGCACGAAACAGCGCTGGGCCGCCGCTTCGTTTCGTCCTCACGCGTGGCGGCCGCGATAGGCGCCACGTAGCGCATCGTACGGCTGAAATCACTTCGCCCCGTGTATAAATACGGGTGTTAGCGCTGCGGTAAAACTTTCCCAGCTCTCTGTCTTCATCTTCTTCCTCGCGCCCATCTTCGTCTTCCCCGCGCTCGAGCTCTCGCTGCAA
Organism: Alopecurus myosuroides; assembly: GCA_028641055.1. NCBI lineage: Eukaryota > Viridiplantae > Streptophyta > Magnoliopsida > Poales > Poaceae > Alopecurus > Alopecurus myosuroides. The sequence goes on from CM054063.1 coordinate 281,368,007, forward strand.
ACAATGGCTGGCGGAAAGAGACGCGGTGCTGCCGGTTCCGCATCCGGTGAACCTTCCGCGCAACCTGCGCCCCGCGCCGGCGACTGGCGGTCTCCCAACACCACCGCAAAAAGCATCAAGGAGATGCAGCGGGAGGGGTTGCTGCCGGCGGAGACGGAGAAGCGAGTCCGCCTCGGGAAAAAGGAAGAGGTACCCAATCCTCAATCGAACGAGCGCGTGGTCTTTGTGGACCACGTGACTCGGGGCCTTTCTTTTCCCCTTCATCCCTTCTTCCTCGGGTTGCTGTGTGTCTATGGCATACAGCTTCACGATCTCCCCCCGAACGCGGTGCAGCACATTACGTGCTTCATCGTGTTCTGCGAATGCTATCTCGGCATTCGCCCGCACTGGGCGCTGTGGAAGGCGCTCTTCAAGGTCCGGATCTTCCGCGAGAAGTCGCGGGTGGAGTCCGAGCTTGGCGAACCGCTACGCACCGGCGGCTTCGGGATCCAAGCTCGACAAGAAGGCAGCTACTTCAACATGCATTTCGTCGACTCCGCCCAAAGCTGGCAAAAAAGGTGGTTCTACGTCGTCGACAACAGCTCGGGTGGGATTGTAGAGTTCCACCCGTTCGCTGTTTTGACCAGGCGAAAGTCTTGGGGGCACAAGATGTCAGCCGAAGAGACCCAGACTGTTGCGCCTTTACTCGCGAGAGTAGCTGCTCTTCGGGATCAGACCGCGGGAGTTGTGCTCAACGGGATGCATCTGGCGAGCATCTTTTTGAAGCGCAGGATCCAGCCACTCCAACAAAGGCCCTCCGCCATGTGGGAGTATCAGGGCTCAGAGGACCCCAGTCGGGTAAGCCGCGAGGAACTTTCGAATGTAGAATTCGAGAAGAAAATCGCGGGTATCACCCGACTGAAGGTGGGAGAGAAATTCCCCGATTGCTCTGTTGAAGCCTTCGCCGCCTCAAATCCTCCCCCAGCCGAGGTTAGTTTCTTTCTCTTTTTTCGTCTTTGTGTTGTTCCTTTTTCTCGTTCAGAGTCCTAGTCGATAAGATTTTCCTTGTCTTCTTCTTGCATTGCAGATCCTAGCCATGGCGGACTGCTACCCGCCAACCACGGGGGAAACCGCCTGAGAGCAAGTGTCGAGTCACCAAGACGGCACGATTGACACCAGCGTCGCCAATGCCTCTTCGAGTTCAGAGCACGATTCTTCGGATGACGTTGCGGACTCGAATGGCGCTCCGACGAAACGTCGTCGGGTAGATGAGGACGAAGCTACTTCCAAGGACAAATCCTTGGAAGCATCGCCCAGTCAAGCTCCTATCCATGCGACTCCACTCCGCTCCCTTGCTCCTTCGCCTTCGTTCCCAGTGATGACGCCCGCTTGGAACGCGGACTTGCTGGATGACGACGAGGATGACGAGTAAGTGTTCTTTCCTCAATCTTGGTCGAACATTTTCTGTGCTTCAATATCGATTGTTTCTATCTTTCGGTGCAGTCTGCAGACGATCAGTCCTCGCAGGTACGCCGCTGCCGTTCCTCCCGAGAAGAGGAATAAGGGCAAGGATGCGGGTGAAACTCCCACCGCGGGCACCGTCCAAAACTCCCCCAGAGCAGCCCCCGAAGCCGCGACGATGGTACGTGAAGCTCCCAGCTTTGCCGCCAGGGCTTCTGCTTCTAAGGAAGTGACGGATAGCTCTGCGGATCCGCTGTCTCGCGCCTCCGGCCAGGTACACTTCATCTTCCGTCTTCAAAACCATTTTTTATTTTTATCGGGTGCACGACAGTGCTCCCGATGGGAGTAGCCCCCGAGGCTGTAGTCGATTGTAAATAATCGGGTACAGACTCTATTTTAATCCCTTTTAACTCTTTTGTCTTCGTACTTTTGCAGTCGCTTATTGATTCTCTTGCGGCGATCGGTCGCCGCGTCGTTCTTGCTGAGTCGGATTGCGAGTCTCTTCGAGCGGACCGTAGCCGACTTCAGACTGAAAACGTTCTTCTCAAGGGTGAGCTTTATCGTTTCCCTGTCTTCCACACTCCGTCCATTCTTGAGTTTTTGACAAGCATCTCTTTGCAGCTCGACTTGAATTTGCAGAATCCGAAAAGGTCAAACTCTCTGAGCAGGTAACTGCTCGGGAGGCTGACCTGACGGCCATTCGACAAGAGCTAGAGACTTCCCGCATGCAGTCAGAAGATTTTGGTCGACAGCTTGCAGATGCGCGGAAGTCCTTGAAGGAGTTAGAGAAAGCTGGCAGTAAGGCCGACAGCGACATTGTCGGGTTCCTCCGTCCCCTTGCTGAGTGCTTCGCGGGTAAGTGTGTTGGAATTTTGCGACTTTGATTCTTCATTTTGCTGTGCTTTGCTAAGTATTCTTTTCTTCCTTCGCAGGTATTCTGGATGTTCCTCTAGAAATCCCTGGACTCCAGCGGGTGGATGTGGTAACCGACACACTTGCCCAGCTTAAAAGGCACGCTGATGGAGTTCTCTCCATGATCAATGATGCCACTCAAGTGCTGGGGCAACTGCACGGTCGCCTTCTCGCCAACGCCACTCCTGCACCCGCGCTAGATGATCTGTTGAAGGTCTTCTCAGAAGGAAAACTTCTGGATGCCTTCGCAGTCGCACAGGCGGAATCTGGTGCGAAGACTGCGATACAATTCGCTTTGGCGCATGGAGTCAAAGGTTTGGAGGAGGCGTACACAGCTCTTCCGGTCGACCCCTCCACGGGCAAAAAGGTACGGCTCTCTCGTTTTAGCGAGCAAGCCGCTATTCTTGCTCGGAAGCTGTCTGAGATTTTTGCTCGGCTGCGGGGAGGGGCGACTGCTGCCAGCGGGAGCACCAATGTAGCTTCGTAGATTTTTTCCTTTTTCTTCTCTTTGAATGTAATGAACCTTGGGATGTATTCCCGTACCTTTGTTGTCTTTAATCGAAGAATTCATCTTGCAATTCGTTCCCTTTGTTTGTGCCTTGTCTCCCGATGGGAGTAGCCCCCGAACGTTTGTCGAATAGGCGATTAGAATTGACTCGAGTAGGGCATCTTACTTCTTTCGTTTTGTGCTTCCAGGCTACTGGGTTTGTCGCAGAAACGTCGAGTGGATGTGGTACTCCAGTAAATCCACTTGTTGCCGCTGTTGGCACTTTTGCGGGCCTTCGTGATAAGGTCCAGGAGGGTGAGCGCAAGCTGAAAGCTATGCGCGGGATAGCCGATGTGGCGAAGTCCAAGCAGAAATTGGCAGCTGAACGCGAACAATTCCTGATGGATGAGCTGGCTGTAGTCGCGAGGGACTTGCTTTGTAAGTAGTGCAGCCCCCGTGTCTTTTTCTTCCTTTTTTCCTCATCTGACTGAGTGCGTTATTGTCTTCAGTCGTTAATCCGGATGACAGGGAAGAAAAGCAGTGGGTAGAGAATCACATCCTTCAAGGGGCTAGTAGCTCCAAACCTCATGCGAACAATTTTTGGTCTGATCGCAGTCGGGGTTTTGTGATGGCCACCTTGAAATTTCGAGTCCGCCAGACGAGAATTCTCGTGAGTTCATTTCACGAGGTCTTGGTTGCGATGAACGCTGCATTTTATCCACTTGAAAAAGGTCCCGAAGACTGGGGTTATCTTCTCAGTTTGTTTGGACGTGAGGGAGAAGTTCACGCGTGTGTGCGCAATCAGATGACGTGCGGCGCGATTGTGGCTCTCTCTATTGTCCGCATATGGCATCCTGAGATAGATGTTAACTCCGTTGCTCGGCGTCCAGATTATGCAATCAAGGATATCTCGTCGTACTATGATGCCGTACGTCCTGTGGCAGAGAAGATTATCCGAATGACCTCTGAAGAGGTGGATAGAATCTTGGCGACTGGGAATGCTCAGCACTTTGACTGATTGTCGGATGTAAATATCCTGTAATCTGTTTATAATTTGTAAAAGATTGTTGTAAGGTGTATAACCTTGTATTTGATGTTGTTTCTTTGTGATGCATAGTTGTAAGGTAGCCCCCGTGTGTTTTAGGGGGTGTATACCTGTAACTTGTAGCATGTAAAGAATGAAAAGCTTCGATACGATGAAGGAATCGCGTCTTTATTGCAATGACTGAGAAGCCATGTATTCGAACTACAGGACTGGCTAGTGAATACGATGAAGTATAGCCTTATTTTTGTTGTGATAACAAATAAAACTAAGGATAAAATTTGCGGAGGTGTGCGATATTCCACGGGTTGGAGTAAACCCCTCCGGTCGCTGGATTCTTTAGCCTGTAGGCTCCGCCTGGGATGACTTCATGTATGATGAAGGGTCCTTCCCAGGGTGGCTCGAACTCGTGTCCTTCCTTCTGTTTGAGCCGCAGCACCAGATCCCCAACCGCGAATGCTCTGTGGCGTATGCGGCGACTGTGATAGTTGCGCAAGGATTGCTGATACACCGCGGATCTCGCGAGTGCGATGTCGCGCATTTCGTCGAGTGCATCCATATCTTCTGTGAGCGCCTTGTTGGAAGTTTCTTCGCTGTAGGCTACAACTCGTGGGGCGCTGAATCGAACGTCCTCGGGAAGGACTGCTTCTGCCCCGTATACCATGAAGAATGGCGTGTACTTCGTTGATCGATTAGGAGTTATGCGCAGGCTCCAAAGTACGGAGGGTAACTCTTCCGCCCAATGTCCTGCGGCGGGGTGTAGACGATCGAGTAGTCGCTTCTTGATGCCCATCGAAACTAAGCCATTGGATCTTTCGACTTGTCCGTTCGTTTGCGGGTGAGCGACTGAGGCAAATTTGAAATTGATGCCTTTTTCCTCGCAGAATTGTTGTGTCTCCTTTGCTGTGAAATTTGTACCGTTATCTGTAATGATGTCGTGTGGCACCCCAAATCGACATACAATGGAGTCGAGAAACTTGACGGCGCATTGGGCGCTTGCTGAGGTCACTGGCATAGCCTCAATCCATTTGGTAAACTTGTCGACCGCGACCAGCAAGTGTGTGTATCCACCTGGCGTGGACTTGCGTAATGGCCCAACCATATCTAGCCCCCATTGTGCAAAGGGCCAGGCTATTGGTATCATGTGTAGTTCCGTAGCAGGGGCGTGTGGCCTTGGTGCGAATCGCTGGCAAGCGTCGCATCGTTCGACCAGGCTTTTTGCATCGTTGGCTGCTGTTAGCCAGTAAAATCCTGCTCGGAAAGCTTTTCCCATTATTGTTTTCCAGCTAGCATGATGTCCGCAGTCTCCTTGGTGTATGTCCTGGAGCAATTCCTTGCCGTCTTCGGGTGCGATACAACGCTGGAGTATTCCCGAGATACTTTGCTTGTATAATTCTCCGTTGACTACTCGAAAGGATTTGCTACGCCTGATTATCTGTCGAGCCTCACGTGGGTCGGCCGGGAGCTGTCTGTGGAGCAGGTAGTCGAGATATTTCTGCGTCCAGACTGGCTCGACCATGAAAATCTGTCGTGATATATTGTGAATAAGCTCGATAAGCGCGACCTGCGGGCTGACCTCTGTTTCTGGCGCTGCTGCAGCTTTCTTCACTTTGACTGATCGCTTGATCATCCGTTCGAAGTATATTCCTGGCGGTATAGGTGTATTGGTGGAACCCATGTTTGCCAGTCTATCTGCTTCTTCGTTGCTAGATCTTGCAATGTGTTTCAGCTCGCAGCCTTTAAAGCTTCCTTCGAGTAGGTTGTACATGTCACGATATGCGACCATGTTTTCAGCGATGGCGTCGCATTCTTTCATCGTCTGCTGCACGATGAGATTGGAATCACCGTAGATCATTAATCGGGTAGCTCCACAGGCGATTGCCATCTTCATCCCGTGCAACAGGGCTTCATATTCTGCGTCGTTGTTTGAGGCTGGATCGTCTGGTGGAAAATCCAGTCGCAAGACGTATTGTAGCTTGTCTCCCCGAGGCGAGATAAGGACAATTCCGGCTCCTGCTCCTTCATTTCTGTTGGATCCGTCGAAGTACATTATCCAATTGCTCGTGTACACGGGTGGTCCGGGCGTTTGTAGCTCTGTCCATTCGCTGAGGAATTCCACGAGTACTTGAGATTTGACTGCTTTTCGCTCTGTATAGGTGATGTCCCAGGCGCCCAGCTCGATGCTACATTTTGCTATTCTTCCGGATGCCATAGGGTTGTTCATGATTGTCCCGAGTGACGCATCATTAACCACTGTGATGGTATGTTCCTGGAAATAATGTTTGAGCTTTCGGGCTGTGAGAACGACTCCATACGCCAGCTTCTGATAATGAGGGTATCGTTGCTTGCATGGCGAGAGCACCTCGCTGATGTAATATATTGGTCGTTGGACTCCGTATGCTTTGCCGTCTTCGGGTCTTTCGACCACGATTGCTGTGCTGATGACCTGGTTTGTAGCGGCTAAGTATAGTAGGAGCGGCTCCCTTTCTTGCGGTGTTGCAAGGACGCGCCTGCTTTGCAGCGATCGCTTCAGGTCTGCGAACGCTTGTTTGGCTTCGGGTGTCCACTCGAATTTGTCCGTCTTCTTTAGTAATTTGTAGAAGGGTAACGCTTGCTCTCCCAATCGTGCGATGAACCTGCTTAGGGCGGCTAGTCGTCCTGCGAGCTGCTGGACTCCGCGTAGATTGGTGGGCTCCTTCATAGTCAGGATGGCTTGTATTTTTTCCGGGTTGGCTTCAATGCCTCTGGCGAATACCAGGTACCCGAGGAGTTTTCCTGCAGGGACGCCAAAAACGCATTTGGTCGGGTTGAGTTTGATCCGATATGCATTAAGGGCGTCGAACGTTTCTCTGATGTCCTCGAGGAGTGTGTCCTCTACTCGAGTTTTGATGACGATGTCGTCGACGTACACTTGCACGTTTTTGCCAATGAGATTGGCGAGGCATCTTTGCATGCAGCGCTGATATGTTGCGCCTGCGTTCTTCAGCCCGAAGGGCATTGTCGTGTAGCAGTAGACACCATGGGGTGTGATGAATGCCGTCTTCTCTTCGTCTTCCTTTTTCATTCGGATCTGATTGTATCCCGAATAGGCATCCAGGAAGGAGAGGCGTTGGCAGCCTTCCGTAGAGTCCACGATCTGGTCGATTCGTGGTAGAGGAAAATTGTCCTTGGGGCAGTGCTTATTCAACGATTTGTAGTCGATGCACACCCGAAGGATGTCCGTGTTCTTCTTGGGGACCAGCACCGGGTTTGCCAACCAGGTGGATATCTTGATCTCCCTAATAAAGTTGGCGGCTAGCAGTCTGTTTATTTCTTCTCCAAGCGCCTTCTGCTTGGGTTCTGAGAATCGTCGAGTCGTCTGTTTGATGGGTTTGGCGTTAGGAAAGACTTCGAGTGAGTGCTCGGCAAACTCCCTGGGTATTCCTGGCATATCTGAGGGCTGCCAGACGAAAATTTCCCAGTACTCACGGAGGAGTTTGACGAGCGCGCTTTCCTATGCTGGCGAGAGGGTTGTGGAAACCATCGCGGTCTTGGCGGAATCCGTCGGGTGCACTTGGTGCTTGCGGGTGTCGCTGTTGGTGCTGAATTCCAGTTCAGGCGCGTTTTTCTTCGTGAGGGGCATGACGGAGTGGTCCGTGGTTTTTGCCAGCTCTTGAAGTTCTTCTTGCATCCCGAAAGATTTCGCGATCTCATTGAATTCTATGTCACATTTGTCTGACTTCTTGAAGTCGCCATCGATGGTGATCACACCGTATTCGCCGGGTAGCTTGAGTTTCAGGTAGGCGTAATGTGGTACTGCCATGAATCTGGCGAACGCTGTTCGGCCAAGGATGGCGTGGTACTGTGAGGGCCAGTCGACGACTTCGAAATCCAGGAATTCTCTTCTGTAATTGCTTGGAGAGCCCAATACAACTTCTAAGTTGATTGTTCCGAGTGGACGGATTGCCTTGCCCGGAACTATCCCGTGGAAGGATGTTTCTGATTCCGCTAGGCCGTCCAGGTTCTTGTTCATTCGACGGAGTGTATCCGCGTAGATGATGTTGATTCCACTGCCGCCGTCCATGAACACGCGGGCCAGGTCATAATTTCCGATTTGAGCCTGGATGACGAGGGCGGCGTGTCCTGGTCGATAGACTTGTGGTGGATGGTCTTGTTTCGAGAACGTGATGGGCTGATCTGCCATCTTCAGGTACTCGGTCTTTGTTGGCGGTGTCTGCACTGCCATGCATAGTTTCCTCGTGTTAGTCTTTTGAGCTCTGCGAGAGGGGCATACCTTCTGTATCATCGCGAGTTGTCCCGCCGGGTTCTGGTATGCGTTGGCTCCATTGTTTTGTGGTGGTGGCGCAGGTAGTGCGGCTAGCGCCATGTTTGGATTTGCTGGTGGAGGTGGTGGTGGAGGCGGCTGGAACTGTTGTCCCCCTCCTGGCAGCGGCGGGTAGTTTTGAGTGGATGCGAATCTTTTCCTCGCGAGAGCATCCGAGATGTCAAGAAACTTTCGACAATCCTTGAGAAGGTGTGTTGCCTTAGTTTTGCCCGTGCGCTTATCTGTAAACAGGTGTAGCGAGCAGTATGCATCAAGATCCTCCTCGGGGGACTTCTCTTCTGCCTTTGGTTTCCACTCGCGACTTTCGCGGCGGCCAGAGTCGCGGTTTCGCGTGAATTCTGCCGCCACTAATTCCTCCCTGTCCTCGTGGTCGTAGTATTTCCTTCTCTTCCTTCGCCCATGACGGTCTTCTTCGTGCGTGGGCGACGATGCTCTTTCGTTGCGTACCGCATCTTCTCCGTTAGCCCATTTTTCGGCTATGATCATTAGCTCCCCAAGGGTTTTGGGCGCAGCTCTTCCTAGCTCTTCTCGAAACGCGGTTCTTCTTGCTCCTTTGGCGAAGGCCTCAATCGCCACCTCTTCCGAGATGGTTCCTGCGGTGTTCCTGAGTGTGGTCCACCGCTGGATATACTCTCGTGTGGATTCGCCACTCTTCTGTTTACACGCTCGTAGTTCTTCGATTGTGGCTGGCCTCTTGTACGTCGATTGAAATTTTTTGCAGAAATCGTGGTGCAGGTCGTCCCATGATGCGTAGCAAGATTTAGGTCTTCTTTCCAGCCAACTGCGGGCCGCGCCTGTAAGGTGCAAATTGAGGTATTGCATGGCTGTGTTCTTGTTCCCACGTTGGCATTTTACTGCCGTGAGGTAATCGCTTAACCACTGGGAGGGCTCGAGCGAGCCGTCGTATTTAGTCACCTCCGTGCTGAGCTTGAACCTCTTGGGTAGAGGTGCTTCTCGGATACTGCGAGCGAAACAAAGCGCTCCACAGGTTTCGTCGTCTGAGGACCTGGATGAGGAGCGTTCGCGATATCGTGAAGCTCTCGCTCTATCCACCTTCTTTTGGGCGAGATCTGATCGCGCGTCGTATTTGGACCGGTCGCGGTTGTTGTCTTTCCTTGGTTCTTTGCTTCGCTTTCTCGAGCGGCTGCTGTGGCGCCGCGAGCTTTTGTCTCTCGGGCTGTCGTCACTGCTGCTTCGACTGTCGCCGCGACGACGGGCTTCTTTTCCTCGACCACGCCGTGGCGATTTGTCTTTCCTTGGGGATGAACTTCTGTGTCTGCGGGGCGTTTCTTTATCCTTGTTTTTCTCCTGTCGCTCCTTCTCCAATTCTTCTTCGGTCTTCTTGCGATCGTGGGAAGCGAGCCTTGCGGCCGCCAATCCTAATCCTTTGCGAATTTGTTTGTACTGTTCCACCCGAGGGTCGCTGTCCGTCGGTTGGTTCATCTGCATGTAGGTGGCTGCGGCTAGGATCGCGGCAGCTGGGGTTTGCGGATAGACATTGCAGTCATCGTCGACCCTCATGAAGGAAGACGTGGTCGACCTGTCGGTCGCAGTCACGGATTCGTGGCCCCTTGACGATGTCGCGTGTCCCTTCCTCGCGGGTCGGGTACCGACTGAGGGTGCAAGGGACTGTTCGACTCGCCGCAGGCTTGATTCCGCTCTTCTGCGACGGGCTAGATCCGCCCGGGCTTCTTTGATGTTTGAGGCCGCTCTCACTAGGTGGTAGTGGTAGGCGGTTAGGTCTTCTTGTGAGGCTCCTGCCGCGGGTGTCTGATTCCGCCGCATGGCCTCCTTGGCCCTCTTCCAGGCCTCCCGCGAAACGCCGATTATATCGCGCTCGGTTGCGCTGTATTCGGTTTCCGAGGGTTGTTCCGATCCTGCCATGCAGACTTGAGCCAGTCGTGGCTCGTGCGTCCTAGGCGCAGATCGGAAGGCTTCCCGTACCCGAGATGGCTCCTCTGTTGAGAGTGCGTGGTAGTCGACTGTGTTGAAGCGGATGGACTCGCCGCTTTTCTCCATAGGGAAGCGTGAGTTGACGGCTCCAGATTCAGGTTCGGATTCATCCGAGAAGTGGAGGATTCCGTCTCTGTTCGCCATGAAGTTGAAGCTTCCGAACGTCAGGGTGACGCTCTTCTCCAGATCCTCGAACACCGGGCGTGATTCCGGCGAGTGAGGCGTGACTATGACGGATCCGATCCGTACAGGATTGTTCGGAGCCGTAGTCGATGGTTTCCAACGGGAGTTGGATGTCGATGAAGCCGAAGATGCCGGTGATCCAGCGCCCGCGATCCCCACGGTCGGCGCCAATTGTCGAAGTTCTGACTCCACAAATCCCTCAGGTGATCCTATCGGGTTTCAACTAGGAGAAGTCATGAGCGCTGGTGAAATCGTCGGCTTGACAGGAGGCGAGATTTACCCAGGTTCGGGGTCCTCGAAGAGGTAAAACCCTTACTCCTGCCTTCTGCTGATCTGTATTGGATGATTAGATCGGTTACAGGTTGCTCGAATCGAGAATAGATCTCGAGTTCCGAGGCTTTTTGGTCATGCGGTATCACTTGGTCCTCTCCTTGGGGGCTCTCCTGGCCTTATATAGATGGCCAGGTCTCGAGTTCTACCCGGAGAGGACTCAAACCCTAGTCGGGTCGGTTACAAATTCCCTAACATAACCCGCAAGTTGATGCGGGTGGGCTTCACATGGGCCTTCTAGAGTATTCCAAGGGCGCTTCCTTTTGGGCCTTGACCAGAAGGCCTGAGAGGGGGTGTCCTTACTCGCAGGGTCCAGGATCCATGCCTTCGTCAGTAGCCCCCGAGCGCGTGCTTGACTGGGGCTTTTCCAGTCGAGTAGGCGGTCATACTCTTCTTATTTTTATGGAAGATTGCCCTGACAGTCATTGCTTTTCAAAAGGGTGTGTTCCCTGTTTCATGGGTCATCATGCTCGAGTATCGAGCAATATAAGCGCCTGTTTTACGGCTTTTTTTCGCAGAAGGATGTGACACAGTAGCTTGGCTCTCCCGAGAGATCGGGGCCAATTAATTGCGACTAGGGAAAAAACATTCCTGGCCTACTCAGATTCGAGACCTCCGACTCGAACCCGATAAGGTGATTGTTGCGACTGGGCCGTTGTGGACTTACCGAATCGAACTTAACCTATGGGGGTACCCGGCGCGTCCGCTAGGATTTTTCTTCATGTTGTTGACACGGGATTATACGGTTTAGATTCAGGGTAAGAGATTAGGCCTAGCAGGCCCCGAAGCCATACGGGGAAAAAGTTTGTCCAACCACAGGCCCAGGAAGTAGAGTGGGGATTTCCCACATGTAGATTGTTCCCCCCGTACTATCGTAGCCGCATGATAGCTGTTGGAGATTTGTGCTAGTGGACTGAGTCAATGCCTGGTTTCTGGCTTGACTACGTGTCGGAAGTAGTGGTCAACTCACAAACTGCCCATAGTCTGAAAGATAGGCTAGTTTTTAGGCGCGTGAACTTGCATAGAAAAAAGGGAATAACTCCTTTCTGTTCGTCATTGTAGTTCCTGCAAGGAAAACTACAGACCTCGCTGCTCTGAACCCCAAAGCTTGATCTAAGAAAGTAGCAGAAATTGGAGTCTCTTCTTCGAATATGTGGGAGAAAATCTAAAGCCTGCCCATTTTGTGCTAGATTAGAGCTTCAGATTTGCGTTCAGCTAGTTCTGGAGCTTACCAGTTTTCCGCCATGGCTAGTGTACTCTCCTACCTCGAGATGATGCAATCCTTCCAGTCGCCAGATCCTGGATTGGAGGCAAGGTAATTGCTTTGGAGGTAGGGTAATTTGCTGTGATTATTCTCAAATTTTCCATCTCTTCTACAATACATCTAGATATGAAGATCTTATTGACTCAGTACCATCTAAGGAAAGGTACACATTTGAGAAGGAAGGAGAGGATATGCATAACAGATAATTTTTTGGGTCGTTGTATTCTGTCTGATTTGCATTTAGATATTAAATATGCAAACTCACTTTTATGATGTGCAAAAACTATGTAAGCATTAGATGATTCTTTGAAGGTGCACTTACATATGTAAAATAATTACAGGTCAATTCTATGTGATGACAGTGGAAATACAGATGATTCTGCAAGCGATGACGTTGACGAAATGTCCAATTCAGACATCGAACCGGTTTCAAGGTAGCTTATTCTAAAACTGCCTACTGCTATGAAGAACATGCATTTAAATTGTGTCCCTTATTTTTATTTATAATGCAGTGATTCTGAAGATTCGTTTGATGATTGGGGAGACGGATCAAATTCTGATTCGGAACAACAAATTCAACTTCCTCGTGAGGAGAAATCAGTGCATACTGATGATGACAAAAATCTAAATTATATGTTGCCTTTTGATGAGTTTTGCACAGAAGACATGAAGACGATAAAGACGAAGAAGACAATGCTACCTGTGAGCAACTTACCACAATACCAGAAAATGTAACTACTGGGAAGCTAGTTCCTATTCCTGAAGAAATTGAAACACGTGATTTTGATTCACCAGATAATATTACTCTGTATAAAAAAATGTATTTGCTTTGTGAATTAACTTTTTTGTATATAAGTAATATATGTTAGTTCCATCAAAACACTCAATACTTTTGTAAGAAACCAGCTATTTAGTATTTTAGGTAAAGTTCCATTTCTCCTACTTCCCTATCCATAGATTTAACTAACCTGGAAACTTATTGTTTTACATACATTATTCATGGTGCCAATCTCACCATACTATATTTTCTCAGTTGCAAAATTAATTTTGTAAGAAATTTGTTGTCAGGATGCGGCATCCAAGAGGTCAAGAACTGCCTAGCTGCAGGAATTCTAGGACAATGGGGGCTATGGAAATTGCTGTGAAGTCTTCTTCAAAGAGAGGATTGAATCATATATTTCATCCTAAACTCGGCACTACATTTGATTCTGCTGCAGAAGCATATGAGTTCTATAATTTTTATTCTTGAGAGAAAGGATTTGGTATAAGTTATGGTAAAAGTGCAAAAAACATATCAAATGACTACAAAACAATGCAAGAATTGCAGTGCTCCAATCAGGTTTGTTATCCATCTCAAAAAAAATAGAATCATTTGTTTTGTAGTTTCAATAAAGTACATGTGTTATCCAAATCTATCTCTGAAACTTTTTTTTCCAATGAAGGGAAATGACAAAAGGTGCACTTATCAGTCATAGCGCTGCGGCTGCAAAGCTTTAATTAGGTAGTTGCATACTGCTGATCATGGATGGTATATTTCAAAGTTCGTTGAGGGACATAACCACATTTTGTCAGAGTCTTGTGGAGAAAAGATGCAGTGGCGTTCTCACAGAATGATAGATGAGGCATCTAGAAACATGATTACACACTTAAGACAGAACAATATCCCCCTTGGAAAAGTTCACAGCATCTTGGGTAGTGTGTTTGGAAGTGTCCAAGATTTGCCTTTCACGAAAAGATCTTTCAGATAACTTTGCCAGCAGCTGGCAAAGGAGAAGATTGATGATGACGTAAAGAAGACTCTAGCTATTTTTAGAAAAATGAGAAAGGAAGATCCAGATTTTTCATACAGTGTAAACGTTGACAAGCATAATAGAATCAAGACTTTGATAAGGAAAAATCATAGAAGCAAGATGCAATATCAATGTTTTGGTGATGTTTTCACCTTCGATACGACTTACTGTACAAACATATATAAGATGCCTTTTGGATTGTTCGTTGGAGTAAACAATCAATTCCAATCAATCATTTTTGCTGGGGTGTTAGTAAGACGGGAGACTAAAAAAAGCTTTGTCTGGGTTTTCAACGAGTTCTTATCATTGATGGGCGGCAAAGCACCAATAACCATTCTTACTGGTAGTATTGTCTGGAAATCATTTACTACTTTTTTACATATTAAGTTTTGCATACCCTTTTTCCATTTGCTAATAAATAACAAGTTTAATATTTTGTAGATCAAAACCAGGCTATGCTTGGAGCTTTAAAGAAGAGCATGCCTTATACGATAAATTTGTGGTGCAAATGGCATGTACTGAAGGATGCTCAAGAATGTTTAGGACCGGTGTACTCAAAGAATGATGTCTTCAGACAAGAGTTTCACAAAATATTAAATGAGATGTTGACAATAGATGAATTTGAAAATTCTTGGGAACTACTAATCTGCAAGTAGAAGCTAAGGAAAAATCCATTTATGGTGAGCATTTACGAATGCGGGTTTAAGTGAGCAAAGTCATACTTGAAAGGCAAATTTTGTGCTCGGATGATGAGTACACAAAGAGGAGAGAGCGCAAATCATCTTTTGAAGACTTATGTCCATGGTAATTCAACTATGAATAATTTTGTAGAGAAGTACAATGACATGATATTTGACCGCGCAATGGAAGAGGATAGAGAGGAGCACAAAACAAAATTGGTTAGTTCTAATTCTCAACTAGTAGCTCTCAGACAGTATTACAAAATAATTATCAGTTAATAAGTTGTATTTGATAAACATTCCACAATAACAAGTGTTTGTACTACTTCAATTATGCAGGTGAAGAAAAAAATCCAACAAAATGTGGCCGGTTCAAAACCATGCCTCCAAGATATATACTAGAGCTACTTTCAAGCTTTTTACGGCTGATCTAGAGAAGTCTTACCATTATGATGTGCAACATGATACCGATTCAGTCAATTATATTGTCAATCATGCTTATTCTGAGCTTAGGGAACCATGGGTTCGTGTGTCTTTCCCAATAACTATAGACCGTGCAACAGGGAAATTTGAATGCGAGTGTGGTCTGTTTACTCATTTTGGTATTCTTTGTTGCCACACATTGAGGGTGAGAATTGTCAACATTGCTCTTTATTTAGTTATATATTATATCATTTCAACGCACTCAGCTTGATAAATTGTTGTTCTCATGTTAGGTTATGAATTTCCTTGGGGTTTCTAAAATTCCTGGTCACTATATTCTGAAGCGCTGGACAAAGGATGCTAGGGACGTGTTACCAACTAATTTGAGGTTTCTAAAGAAGGATAATAGATCTTTGAAATCGCATACGTTCCGTGATAACCTTTTGTATCTTACAGCAATGAAAGTTATTAAAATAGGGAATCAGGACATTGATACTTTTACTGAAAGGGTGAAGCATTTTGATAATGGCATTAAAGCAGTGAACCAGATTCTTGAATCAAAAGGACAAGATAAAGAGTTGGAAACTGAACCTCTCTATGAGTCAAGCGACAATGAGTGGCACAGGGGAAAGGTTTCAGGAGAACAGTCAGAAACTAAGTTAAGGTCTAGTGGTTTGACACTTTATTCAGATCCAAGAGATGGAGCTGTTAAGAGTAATTTTGATTTGAACAAGCTGAAAGGACCTTTAATAGAGAAGGATTCTTCTGGACGAAAATGAACAAAACGTTTCCTATCACCTATTGAACAAAGATCTAAAGGTAAGAAGAACTCATATTCCAAATGTCCAGCTGACACGCCTTTCAAACATACAACTTTCTGCAGTAATTGTCGTGAAAGCGAGCATAAGAGGAATTCATGTCCAAAGAATTTAGAACCTGGTATAGTTGAGAAGAAGAAGAAGCCCCGATGCAGTATTTGCAAGTTGCCAGGGCACAAGTCAACTAATTGCCACAACAGTACTCAATTTGTAGATGACTTCGACATTAATGATATTTGAATTTTCGTACACTATGTTCAAAGTATTAACATATTAATCTGTGTTTCAATGGAATACATGTGTTATATTTAATTTCCGTTAAGAACATATTAATCTTGGAATTGTTGTCCAAACTTTTATTAAATGTGTGGCGGCAATTTCATTCGAACAGAGATATTCTGTATGTACTATTTATGAGGCTACTCCTAAATTTATCCATAGGCGTAAGTACTTGTGCAATGCTTCTTTAGTATATGCAAGTAGCTTGTTTTCTGACTAATGTCCTCATAATGGCATTTTAAGAAATATGTTAAAGGAGATGGTTTGATGGAAAAATGTTTTTTTCTTAAAAGGGAAAATTAATCTGCTTTCAATCTTATATAAGTTATAGCTTATTCACTAAAACTAAAAGGTGTAATATATTTCTTGCAATGCACAATCCTTTGGCCATATAATGTTTTAAATTGGTCTTACTTTAAAAATAACTTCGAACTTATTCATGTCTGTATACATAAACTTGAGTACGTAGTCAATTCCTATGTACTATGTGCAATTGGGATGTTTTCTCTTCAATTTCCTAATAAACTACATTTTAACTAATAGGTTGTATTTCATATAGTTTATGCAAATTTCAAAGATTTTTATACTGACATACCCAACAAATATCATGTGAATCATCTAAAACTAATAGAATAATTATTAAACCTAAAAGTGGGCTACATTTAATGCAATGCCATTCTTCTGGTTGCCAAAATAAATCATTTCATCATACATTCCAAATTAATAATAAGTTGTGTATGTAACATGATTACATTTTCTTTCTAGCAAAGTAACTTTCAGACAGGGAAAATGGAGTATTTATACTGCTAAACAGTTTCATTATTTTATCCTTGGTCTTGTTGGCTGTGGGACTATAAGTTGTGTAGAAAAATTGCTAACAATTATTGTCGTTGTGGTTGGTTTTGACCAAACTAGGAAAAAAATATGTATTCTCTAGATTGTGAAAGCATTAATAAATAAAAGTACTATTTAAATTCGCACACTTAATTGTATCTGGTATGAAATTTTAAGATATTTGAAACATCCAAGATATAAGAGCTGAGAGAGATTCACAATATTTGATAAGGGATAATGTAAGAAAAATACAAATGTATTGTTCTGCAACGCCTGTTATGGCAAAATAAGTACATGGAAACGAAATGCAAATAATTCAGATAC
The DNA here is from genome assembly GCA_028641055.1 of Alopecurus myosuroides. Taxonomy (NCBI): domain Eukaryota; kingdom Viridiplantae; phylum Streptophyta; class Magnoliopsida; order Poales; family Poaceae; genus Alopecurus; species Alopecurus myosuroides. The sequence continues at coordinate 281,385,090 of CM054063.1, forward strand.
TTCTTGGTACATATAATCTCTCAGAGGTTATCCTGTTTAGGACTGGGAAGATAGATTACATCCAACTATATGGATTGAGATTACAAAAATATTATTTTTTGTCTACTCAATTGACTGAATGAAAACATCTGGCAAAGTAGCATCATTGCCTTCAACTGACAGCATGTCATGTAAATAAGCTTCCACCTTTCTATTATTCTTAAAATTCTTGACTAGTTTATGAAAATAAGAAACTGGAAAAACAAAAAACTACCTTTTTCTCCTTGTTTTCATGACTCAAAATATTTTGTATAAATAAATAAACATGAGTTTATAAAACTTGGGTTTTTATTTTAAGGTTTACCAAAAAAAATTCTTCTGTTATCTTTCTTTTAAAAATTACATACTTGGCGATATCCCAAGAAGACCTTAGTACTTAGCAACCCGAAGAAAAAGAAGCTTCCTTTCGGAGACCTCAACATCAAGGAAATTTCTATGCAAATACCGAAGCCCTGCTGTAACCTCCTACACTGAAGCAATCTCACCGTCAAGTCTTTTTCAACCTAAACAAGATGAAGGAAATCCTCGAGATCAGGAGACTCTGCCAAGTATCAGGCTCAACAACGACAACCTACAACGTCGTTAACAACATGAAGACTTCAACAACCCTTGGTCGACCCAGACCCATAGGATTTGATAGGTTTTTCTCGGCTATTTTTCTTGAGCTACCCTTTTTTTCACGGTATTAGACGTTTGCTAGTACTAAAAGTACCTTGTTTGTTCTTCGCTCGTGTGTTGTATGTGTGGTTTAATCTTGCGTAATATTTTTACTTGCTCCCTTGTTATGTGTGCTTTTTAATTGTTTTCTTGTGTGTCTCACAAGCACGCCTTTTCGGCAAAACAAATTCACTACACTTTTACCTCTTGCTTTGTCCCGGTTTGTTTGCAAAACCTCCTTTTTGACCTGTCAGCCATAGTTGCACCTCTCGGTACCTCTTAAAAAGTCTAACTTAGCAAAAAAAAACTTATAAAAAGTTTTATCCTCCATCCCCTCATGAGGAGTGCAAGGTCTGGGACCCTCTCTACTTCAACCAGAGAGCCCAAGACTCGGAAAAATCTTCCTCAAGACGGATAACGGACTTCACACGCCATTTTGTGCAACTACATCAAGAACCATCAAGAAGGACGAAGACTTTAAATTCAAGCCTGAGTTAATGAGAGATGTGTCTCGCAACTCTAACAAAAAAATTACCAGTCTAACACTACTAACATAACTATCTCATTTTTAGACCTCTAACTGAAGGTTTACAAGGGTACTAGCTAGTTTCCCCGAGGGAGAACTAACTGGATGACCCTAAACCACCTATGATGACGCCTGCAAAGCTCCATGAAGATCAAGACCCAATGAAGCCTTCAATAACCTGCCTTCGCCACCAAACCAAGAAGAAGATGAAAGTCATCCACCGACCACCTACCAAGAATAATCAAAGGGGGGAAGCATCTGCACTTCAACGCGGCCGATCACTCAAGAAGAAAAGAAGTATATCGAAGCTTCTAAAAGCCTTAATACAAGTAATCGGAGAGAGTCAATTCCACAGACCTGGCGCCCTGTGAGGCCATATGGTTGCCATGGGTAACTATCTAAGATACTCCTGAACAAGGCCAGATCAAGACAAACACAGATGGTCTACAAAGAAGCATAATCAATACCCTTCATTAGCTTGTGACGCCCTACCAACATCAACAACAAGGGAAAAGAGTGTCAAGTGAAGATATCCATATCGGTGACATGCAAAATTCTGACAATACCAACACCCCAAGTTCTCAGAAGACCACCTCGTCAAAGGATCATCTTTTACAAAAATTGAAGAAGCCCGAGACCCTTGTTTGTTGTTACACTCTTATAGTAACCAGTTACGAATCTCGGGGACGAGACTCATTTGAAGGGGGGAAGAGCGGTAACAGCCCAATTTTTGGAAGACAGGAAAAACTTGTTTTCAATAACCCAAAAATCAGGGCCAACAAAAACTTTTTGATATGTTTGACTAATTCTTGTGTTTCTTTTCTATTTGCTTGTTGTTTGTGTTTGTGTTTTTGTTTGAGTTTGTTAACAACTCACATTAAAAATCAATGATCATAACTTTCTTAAAACACAACCCTTGTGATCAAGTCATGACAAGAAAATTATGACCTTCATCCATCACCCTCCTTTGGCAAAGACCTTTTTGAAATTGTTTTGACTTAAGAAGAAACCCAAAAGCCATGTTTTGAGGAAAAAAGGTATTTTCCAAAACTACATGAAAATTATTTTGGAGGTAATCATCTCCTACCTATTTTCAACCAAGATGTTTTGCAAGCATTCCAAAAATCCCATCTCACTTTCTCTTTTTCAAAAACTATAAGTGGGGACTATATTACCCTCTGTTTTACCTAAATTCTATTCTTTTGGAAGTGAAAATATTTGGGTTGAACTTGTTTACAAAATCCTCTTGTCATTGTGTGACTTGTTCACTACCTCTAATTAACATTTGATTAAAACATCCTAGTAATTAAATTGAAGAAATCAGTTGCTTGAGTGATCTTGTGTGTCTTGTTATTTTCCCTGCTTTATGTATGATCCTTCCCTTTGTGTGCTTGGAGTGATTATGTTGTTTTGCTTATGTATGTCATATTCCATCATATATCTATCTCATCTTTGGTTTTCTTTAAAACTTCCAACTTTGGAGACATGCCTTTATGTCAAATCTTATTCTATTCATCAATGTACCTTCATGTATCTCGTTGTACCTATTCCTAATATGAAATAAGGTTGTTAATTTAGATATTGAAACCCTTTGGTATCATCTTTCAAATTCCTTTAGAAGGCATCCCTAAAATATTGATCATATCCCTCTTATCTCGATGCGCTTTGTCCATGTTACTCAAAATCACTCCTTATTGCTTTCAAGCCCCATCAACCTTCCCTTGTCATATTCATGGTTTATAAAACACACCCATGTGGTACATTTATTTTTCAATGGTCACTTAATTATTCTTCTCTCTTGGTTTTTGGCCTATTAAATAAACCCATGTTTTCACCCTTTTTTCCACTTGGTGCCTCAAAAAATTCAAAAGAGTTTTTTTATAAAAAATCACTTTTGAGACCTATATTATATACTATCTCATACCAACTCAAAAAATATTTGTTTTAAAAATATTTTACTATTTATTATTTTCCATTTTCTAAAAGGACAGAAATGGACTTTAAAATATTTTGTGAAGAAAAGTATTTCCAAAAATCTTGTAAAAATTACCCAACATGCCTATGGTGACGTGGGACTTATTTATGCAAAAAAATATTCTATTGTTATGTTTAAATTTTGGAGATAACATTTAAAATCAGATTCAGCACATTTTGAATTCCAAAGATTTTGTGAAAGAAACATTTTAAAAAACTTGTGAGACCACCATCCCTACACTCTAGTTTTCATTCTCTATCCAATGGACACAATATTTCACATATGTTATATTCAAATTATTGGTGAAATCAATCAAAAACCTCCTCTGGTTATTCGTGACACTGTTGAGTTCATGCACTTCCTAGCCAATCATGCCACCCCCTCTACCTCTCTCATGTTCTGAGAGATGGACAACATCCCCCTTGACCTCATGGGCATGGTCTACATTCTCCTTTGTCTCTCTAGCTCAGCCACCAACCAATGGACAAGGGAGTGATCATCACCTTTTTTCTAATCCATCCCCACAGTGCACCCCATGAGGAACCCTTTGCACCAGGAGACTCCTCTATACTCTTGTGACCTCCCTGGCATAGCCCCTCCCCCTCTGCTTGTCTCCTTCCTCCTCCCCATGAGGTGGCCATGGCGCCCAGGACACACATGACACGTCTCCCGCGTTCTGACACCTGAGTCGCATGCCCGAGCTCACAACCTTGTCAACCAGCTCTGTGAGCCTCCCAGGAGCACGCCCGTAACATTCATTTGCCCCATCTCGATCTCCTCCTCTGCTCTGTGTCGAACACCTGCGGGTGAGGGTCGAGATTTCTGGTTTCTCCTCGCTTCAAAGCAACTCCTCGGTTTCCATTTGTTCTTAGAGGATCCCCTTGTCATGATCCACCCATCAGGCAATATTTTCCCCTTCGTAGATGCCCGCAAGCGAGACACGATGTCGGGGCCCCAGACTAGCAGTCCGAGACCTCCAGTATGCATACATTCACGACCCCATGATCAGTTAGTCGTGAACAGCATACTCAAGTTGGCATTGCAGATTACAACATCCACTACACGATTACACGGCTTACACAACTGGTCACATGACCTAGTTGAAAACAACTGCCACGCAGGGCAGGAAAACACACTAAACAGTGGAAGTCTACAAAACACACTTGTGGTAAACCCAAGTCATGCCTTGACTGCCTACAAGCTACTGACTCGGAGACGTTCCTAGTTTGCACAGCCGTCAGCGACACCATCTTGTTCAGGTTCTCCGGGTTTCTGCTCAAATTCTGGCTAAGACAATAGCCAGGGACGAAACCATTGTGAGTACATTGTAATGTACTCTCAAGACACCCCAAATGAAAGGTAAACATGCAAGTATGCATAAATATAGGTGGTAGGAAGGTTGTAATTAGAGTTCAACTAGCTATGATAGATTTAAGACACATCATAGTTGCAAAAGTTTTATTTTTCTTTGTTGAAGACGATACTTCAAAAGATATTTAATTTCTCTTGTAGATATTGCATGTCTACAAGGTTTTGATACAACATTTTAAATGAAATAAAATTTCTCTTTGCAAAACTTCTTGGAGAAACACCTCTTCAAAAATTATCACTTTCCCGTACCTCAAAGGTACAATCATTCCCTTTCAACGTACCTCCCAGGTACAACTTCCAAAACACTTCAGCTTTTTGAAAACATTAACACAATGCTAGCTACATGGCCATTCAACTATCCATATCCGAGGACGCGGCTATTCTGAATAGTTTTACTCTGCAGAGGTGTACACAATCCACAAGATCCACTACATCTGTCGTGAACAACCACTGTCGGAGACAGTATGCAAACATCGGATAACTGGTCCTAACCATCCACTATGTTGGTGCTAGTAAATGACTACCTCTTCAACTGGGTTTGTTCTCCCCAGCACCAAGTGAGTCAGCCGTATCGATCCGGTTTCCCCTGACAACACACCGTCATGGAAGGAGACCCAATTGCTGCAGCTGGTAGTGAACTTAATCCCACACTGTAAATGTCTCGTTTCTCCCTCTTGGCGATAATTCGGTTCGGGAGAATCTAACCCCTATAACACTTTGAGGTAGGAACGGACTAACACCGACAAGCAATTAGCTAGACCTTGTTCCCATATTGGGTTAATGTGGCAGCACAGCTTGGTTGTCTAGCGAAGACTAGGTTATGTGTCATTTTTGGAAAACAAGTCGAAAACATTTCCTTCTTCACAAACCTCCCTCGGATAAGGTCCCACCTTTCCTCGGGGTTTTTCCAAGCTTTTGCTTTCCAAAAACATCAAGTTAAAATGTCCACTAGGGGACTTAAGTGGATGAGGTGATGCTACTAGAATATCTAAAGGGCTTGGTAACACCAAGATTATAAAGTGGATATAGCATAATAGATACGTTAAACTGATAGTGGTATAGTCCACTTAGAAAAATAGTTTTTCAATCAAACTTTTTGTAAAGTTAAGAAGTAAAACATGCCTGATAGATAATGATAAGTAAAACAACAGCAAGCATGTAGAGTGGCTTGCCTTGGCACTGGTCTTGGTCTCGCTGTTGAAATAAACAAGTGTTGCAATAAAAACCTCTCCGGGAAATAATACCGTCCTCGTTATCTAACGTCGTAAACTTAAAAAGGAAAACACCCAATCAGAACCAAACAAAGGCAACCACTTGACAAAAAGTAAACATACAGCAAGCATTTCATCAAACAAGTACACTCACAACCAAAATTACTAGGGTGCACACCAACGAGCAAAACATGCACAGAAAACACACATGAATAACACTAGAATAGGTGCTAAGGATCCTCAACCAAAATGGCACGAGTTCAGTGGGTGTGCCACTCTCATATAATTATCAAATAAGGTTAAATTACTCTCTGGTCATTCTTGAGGATGAGCAAAATAACAAGAAAACAATCTAGGAACACATACACATGCATAGGAAAATATTAACAAGCAATACTACAAGCCCATAGTAACACATGATTTTATAAACATGGAAAAATAATATAACCAGTGGCTAAGCAACCTAATAACAGAGACAAGTCAATCCCAAACATATCATGGCATCACACAATACATGAAAATAATCAAGGAGCCAAATGACCACTAAAACTAGAGATGCAAAAAGGGGCCATTTAGACATGTAGACATGCATAACCATAAGAGATCATCAAACATGATTTATTCTAACATGATGGATCTGTAATATAGCATCCAAATAACAGAGAAAACAACACCTAGACATTATATTAAGATCAAAATAACAATCTAATCAATGCCTCAAAATTAAGCATGCTAATAAAACAACTTATGGCAGAAAATATCTAAAACTATCATAGAATGAAATATTTATCTAGAGATCCACTCAAGCATGCAAGCAAGTATAATATGCTACAATAACAGTAGCTATGCTATGGAAAACAATACTAAGGCATTTATTCAAGTTATCATAGCAATATGAAGAATAATTTAACCTATTATTACTAGGAAAAACACCCTACGAGAATAAAACTATAACAAACATGGTTTTCCACACCCAAACCCTATCATTCTAATGAATCACTCAAAACACATCTCAATCCTGTATTAATACCTTACACATCCTAGGAGTCACTTTTATATCAAAAACAATATAACACACAATTTTAATAAAGGCATAGCAATAGTATGGAGAAAAAGACTAAACACTAAATATTGCACCAAGTCTATTTTGTAACTCCTAAAATCATGAAAATCTATTATAAGGTGCTCCTAGTCACTAGCAAACCAACACAAGTGGATTCACCTAAAAAATCATCACCAATAAAATTAAAAAATTCGTAGAAGTGCTCTTTGGCCTAAAACTAACATGCATGTCATTTTCACACCACAACTCAAGTCAACACAAGGTCAATTTCCATAGATAGACATTTTCAAGGGCTACCCAGAACAGTTGAGTTTTCATGTTTTGTATACATAAAACTCAAGTTATTAAGTAAAAGGTGTTAATGAGTGTCTCTGCCATTTATTTTATTTCTCCTAAAATATTCAAAAAAAAATGCAGATCTACAAGTTGGATATGGTTAATGTTTTGTAGATCTACTAATATGATTTTTAGTTTGTCAAGATTCACTAGTTAGCATTTTTATTTTGATTTAAACCAAACATCAGAAAACAGAGCTGCAGGAAAAGGAGAATACAACCTGCGGAAAAAAATACTATCGGGCCAGATCTGCGAGGAGGATGCGCCGCGCGAGGCAGGCCGGCCCGCTGGCCAGCGCGCGCTGCAGAAGCGATACGCGGCCGTCCGATCGCGGATCGACGGCAGAGATCAAGAGCTCCCGGGTTCAAATATATCCGTTGGATACAGATCCGACGGATGAGCTTCGACCGTGGTGTTCCGCGCCGGGGGCGACCAAGGTACGCGACAGTGTCCGCGCCGGCCGGCGCCGGGGACGCGCGGGCTCGCCGCCATGGACGCTCGTGGTCTCCTGGAAGCGCAAGCAGCACCAAAATTCTCTAGGGGGCATCGCCCATCGAGTGCGCCCACGCACGCAAAGTGGAAAACACTGAGGCGCTCCTTGCTATGGAAGCTGCGGGAAGGAGCTCGAGGTTGTAGGTGGAGAGGGTTCTGCATGGAACCAAAAGTCAAATTGGGAGGAGCACGAGTCTTGTGGAAGCTCAAGGAAGGCGGGGAAAGGAGTGGCACAAACTGGGATGGTTCGAATCGACGGCTCGGGAAGGGACTCGCCGGCGGCGTCCCGAGCTCAATCTCCATGGTGGAACAAGCAAAAGAGGGGGATTTTTGCTCTGGGACTCGATTGAGGACGAGCTTGGGCTAGGGGGCACGATGAAGAGCCAGAGGGTGCCTCAGATCTTCCTGGCGTCGGAGCTCGACGGACATGGTATACGGCGACCATGGTGGCTCGCGTGCCATCATCAAGGGAGGAGCAATGGGTGCTTGGTGGTTGGCGTATGACCAGTAGGTTCTCTGGGAACAGATAGAGAGAGAGAGGAGGGGGTTTGTAGCGAGCGGGAGCCCGAGCTCCGAGCTTCCACCCGCAGGTGTTTGACCGAGGACCGAGGGACAAGGAGGATGCGAGGGGAGGAATGAAGATTACGGGAACGCTTCTGGGAGGTTCACGGAGCAGGCAGACGAGGATTTGGGCTAGGGCATGCGTTCCAAGTGGCGGAACGCGAGGGACGTGGAGAGCACGCTCTGGACACCATGGCCAGCTCATGGCCAATGAAGAAGAAGACAAGGAGAGGGGGTCGGTTTCCTTCTAGAGAGTCACAGGTGCGAAATGGGAGCTTGAGGCGCAAGGGCTGCCCCTGGAATGCATTGTGGAGATGGAACTAGAAAAATGGTGGGTGATCACCATCCTTGTTCTCTAGTTGGTGGTTGAGCTAGGGAGATATATATATATATATATATATGGGTGGGTAGACCATGTCCAGGAGGTGAGGATAGATATTTTCCATTTCTCAGAACAGGAGAGAGGTAGAGAGAGTGTAATAATTGGTCAACACAACCCAACAATGTCCAAAATAACCAGTGAAGGTTTTTTATTGTTTTCACCAAAATTTTGAATAGAACAGATAGAGGGTGAAAATTTGAGTCTAGGGATGGCGGTCTCAAGGTTTTATAAAAACATTTCCTTCACAAAATTTTGGGAATTCAAAAATGGCAGAAACAGTTTTTAAATGTTTTCTCCAAAGTTTTCAACACAACTATCAAATGTTTTTCTATAAATCAGTCCCACATGACCATGGGCATGTTGGGTATTTTTTCCAAGATTTTAGGAAATACTTTTCTTCACAAAATGTTTTAAAAATCTATTTCTAGCCTTTTGGAAAATGGAAAATAATAAATAGTAAAATGCTTTCAAAACAAATATTTTTGAGCTGGGATGAGATCGTATATAATATAGGTATCAAAAGTGATTTTTAATAAACAAATACTTTGAAAATATTTGAGACACCAAGTGGAAAAAGGGAGAAAACAAGAGTTTATTTAATAGGCTAAAAACCATGTGGGAAGAACAATTAAATGGCCATTGGAAAATAAATGGACCATATAGAGTTAATATATAAGTCATGGAGATTACAAGAGTAGGTTCATTGGGCCTGAAAACAATAAGGAGTGATTTGGAGTAACATGGACAAAGTGCTTCATAATAAAGGAGATATGATCAACATTTAGGGATGCCTTCTAAAGGACTTGGAAAGAAGATACCAAGGAGTTTCAATATCCAAAATAACAACTTGTATGTATAGCATAGATATAGACAATGATATGTATGATGATTAGCTCAAGATTTGTCATAGAAGTCTGTCCCCAAAGTTGGGGATTTTTAAGAAAACAAAAGATGATATGGACATGAGATGGAATATGATATTGATGCTTGATCTTGTTATTAATAGGTTTTATTTTATTAAAACAGCACACATTAATCAACAAACATAAATAAATACTTCAAGGCACACACAAGATAAGATCACATCACAAGTAGATAAAATAATAAGTCACACAAGGTCACTCAACCAACTGAGTTCTTCAATTTAATTTCGAGGTGTTTTTCTCAAGTGTTAATTTTATGTAGTGATCAAGACATACCATGACAAGAGGATTTTGTAAAGAGGTTCAGCTCAAAAGTTGTTGTTTCCAAAAGAATTTAATTGAGGTAAAACACAGGGGTAACATAGTCTCCTCCTATTGTTTTTGCAAAAGAAGGAAGTGAGAAGGAGTTTTTGAAATACTTGCAAAAACATCTTGCTTGAAAACAGGTTGGAGATGATTAGCTCCAAGATACTTTTCATATAGTTTTGGAAATTATCTTTTATTTTCTCAAAACTTGGCTTTTGGGTTCTTCTAAAACCAAAACATTTTCGAAAAGGTTTTTGCCAAAAGAGTGTGATGGATGAAGATGATAAGCTTTCTTGTCATGACTTGGTCACAAGGGTTGTGTTCTTAAGAAAGTTATGATCATAGATTTTAATGTTAGTTGTTTACAAACTCAAACAAAAACACAATCAACAAGCAGATAGAAAAGAAACACAAGCACAAGTCAAACATAATAAAAAGTTTTTGTTGGCCCTGATTTTTGGGTTATTGAAAAACAAGTTTTTCCTGTCTTCCAAAAATTGGGTTGTTACACGCGATGGTCGCCGTACGGACATGCGCACGAGCTCCGACGCCATTGCCGTCGTACGGACATGCGCACAAGCTCTGACTCCATGCGAGTGCAAGCCACCTCTATGCTCCTGAGGATGTCTCCCTCTCTCCTCTATCCTTCAATCGAACCCTACCACGAAAAGCCCCCTCCGATTCTTCCTTGTTCGTCGGCATCGGAAGTATCTCACCGTCGGCCAACTTCTCCTCGAGCATCTGATACAGGGCGCCTCACATCGCCTCATTTCCTTCCATGGCTTCCTCTGGTGCCTAATCGACTTGTGCCCCTCTCTTTTTTGAACTATATCCCTTGCAGGTGTGACCCCGACGATGACCTTGGTCGCCGGCCGCCGCACCCACCATGAGGCCTGCTCTATCCATCTCGGTTCCAATCTGAGGACGGAAATCGACTGGAGGGGAGATTTTTAGCCCTCCAGTACCTTCCTCGTTTCCAGGTGGTGCTGGGAACGTCCTACGAAGAACTTTCGGCGAAGGTACGCCTCGGGCCACCGTCCCTTGTCTTTCTGCCGCCCTTTTATGGTCGTCGCCGGCAGGCGATCACGTGGCCTTTTCTCGGTCTCAATCCAACCGCAAGATACCCCTTCGCCTAGTGTCTCTTACCGACGGGTGGGCCCTGTCGCGGCCCACCTTCAGCTCTTTGAAACCGCCTCCGCGCGGGAAAAGCCAGCGGGTCGGCTTGTTCTGCCTCGGCTTGTTACTCGCAGATCCGGTCCGTGTGATTTTTCTGGGGGTTATTTTTTCTATTTTCCTGCAGATCAATTTCTGGCTGTTTGCTTTAAATCGAAATGAAAATTTAAATAAGTAAAACTTGCCAAACCAAAAATCACAGTGATAGATATACTTTTTCTTAACCATCTCCAACTTGTAGATCTGTATTTTGTGGTATATTTTAGGAGAACTAAAATAAATGGCAGAAGCACACTGTTTCACCTTTTAAATCATAACATGTGTTTTATGTACCCAAAACATGAAAACTAAATTGTTCTTAGAAGGTATTGTTGATATCTATATGTGTCTATTGGCCTTGTGTTGACTTGAGTTGTTAAGTGAAAATGACATGCATGTTAGTTTTAGGCCAGAGAGCACTTCTGTGATTTATTTAATTTTATTGGTGATGTTTTTTATGTGAATCTAGTTTGTGTTGATTTGCTCGTGACTAGGAGCACCTAATACTAGATTTTCATGATTTAAGGAGTTAAAGAATAGTCTTGGTGAATTATTTAGTGTTTAGTCCTTTTCTGCTATTTATTGTTATGCCTTTTTTAATTATTGTGTTATAGTTTTTTTGTTATAAATATGATTCCTAGCATGTTTAGGGTGATTATACAAGTTTGAGTTGTGATTGAGTATGTCACCAGCAAGTTAGGACTTTTGTGTTAAAAACCATGGTTGTTAGGATTTTATTCTCATAGGGTGTTTTCCTAGTAATAATAGGTAAAACTTTATTATTCTTCGTTTTAGTATGATAACTTGAGTGAATGTTATGATATTGTTTTCCATCGCATTGCTACGGTTATTTTAGCATATTTTACTTTCTTGCATGATCGAATAAGGTCTAGATCTTTTTTACATGCCATGCTAGTTTTAGGTGTTTTCTGCCATAATTGATATTTGTGTGTTTAGTACTTGATTCATTGTTTAGGTTGTTATTCCTATATTACTAGCATGTATAGGTGTTGTTTTATCTGTTACATGGAGGCTATCTTATATATCCCTCATGTTAGAATAAACCATGTTTGATGATCTATTATTGTTGTGCATGTATGCATGTCTAAATAGCTCGTTTTCCATCTCTAGTTTTAGTGGCTATTTTGCTCCATGAATGTTTTCATCTATTGAGTGATGCCATGACATGTTTGGTGTTTTTTTGTATCCGTTATTAGGTTGCGTAGCAACTGGTTATATTACTTATCCAGGTATAGAAAAGCATCTGTTACTATGGGCTTGCAGTATTGATTGTTATTATTTTCCTATGCATGTGTATCTGTTCCTAAGTTGTTTTCTTGTTGTTTTGCTCATCATAATGAATGACCAGAGAGTCATCTAACCTTAATTGAGAGTGTTATGATAGTGTCACACCCAATGGACCCATAGCATCTAATCTAGTGGTATTCATGTGTGTTGTCTGTGTATGTCTTGCTAGTTGGTGTGTACTCTAGTGATTTTGTTTTTGATTATATTAGGTTGATGGATTGCTTGATGTATGTTTACTTTTTATCAAGTGTTTTCCTTTGTTGGGTTCTGATTGGGTGTTTTCCTTTTTGTTTTACGATGTTAGATAACGAGGACGGTATTATTTCTCGGAGAGGTTTTATTGCAACTCTTGTTTATTTCAAGAGCAAGACCAAGACCAGTGCCAAGGAAATCCACTTCAAATGCTTTCTCGTTTATTACTTATCATTATCTATAATGCATGTTTTACTTCTGAAGTTTTACAAAAGTTGATTCAAAAACTATTTTCTTAAGTGGAATATACCACTATCTTTATTATGTATCTAATATGTTGGATGCACGATATAATCTTGCTGTTACCAAGCCCTTAGACATTTTAGTATCATCACTTGATCACTTAAGTCCCATAGTGGACATTTCAACTTGATGTTTTTGGAAAACAAAAGCTTTGAAAAAACCCCGAGGAAATGTGGGACCTTGTCCGAGGGAGGTTTGTGAAGGAGGAAATGTTTTTTACTTGTTTTCCAAAAATGACACATAACCTAGTCTTTGCCGGACAATCAAGCCGTGTTGCCACATTACCTCAATATCGGAACGGGGTCTAACTAAAAGCTTGTTGGTGTTAGTCCGTATCTACCTCAATGTGCTATAGGGGTTAGAGTCCCCCGAACCGAATTGTCGCCAGAAAAGGAAAGCATGGGACATTCAGAGTGTGAGATTAAGTTCGCCACCGGCTGCAACAGTTGGGTGTCCTGCCATGGCGGTGTGTTGTCTGGGGAAACCAGATCAATACGGCTGACTCACTCGGTGCAGGGGAGAACAAACCCAGTTGAAGAGGTAGCCATTTACTAGCACTAGCATAGTGGATAGTTAGGACCAGTTATCTGATGTTTGCATACTGTCTTGGACAGTCCATGGTTGATCACGGCGGATGTACTAGATCTTGTGGATTGTGTAGACCTCTGCATAGTAAAACTTTTCAGAATAGCCGCGTCCTCGGATATGGACAGTTGAATGTCCATGTAGCTAGCATTGTGTCAATGTTTTTGAAAAGCTTGAAAGGTGTTTTGGAGATTGTACCTGGGAGGTACATGGAAAGGGAATGATTGTACCTTTTAGGTACTGGAAAAATGATGATCTTGAAGATGTGATCTTCCAAGAAGTTTTGCAAAGAAAAACCTTCTTTTATTTAGATTACTTTATCAAAACCTTGTGGACATTCTATATCTACAAGAGAAATAAAATATCGTTAAAAGTAACTTCTTCAACAAAAGTAACTAAAATGTGTGCAACTATGATGAGTCTTACATTCATCATGGCTAGTTGAACCCTAATTAAAGCGTTCCTACCACCTTTTATATGCATACGTGCATGTTTAGTTTTCATTTGGGGGTCTTGCAAGTACATTCCAATGTACTCATATTGGTTTCGTCCCTAGCTATTGTCTTAGCCAGACTTTGAGCAGAACTTCGGAGAACCTGAAGAAGGTGGTGTCGCTGACGGCTGTGCGAACTAGGAACGTCTCAGAGTTAGTATCCTGTAGGTAGTCAAGGCATGACTTGGGTTTACCACGAGTGTGTTTTGAAGACTTCCGATGTTAAGTGTGTTTTCCTGCCCCTTGTGGCAGTTGTTTTCAACTGAGTCATGTGATCATTTGTGTGTAAGCTGTGTATTCGTGTAGTGGATGTTGTAATCTGCAATGGCAACTCGAGTATGTTGTTCACGACTAACTGATCATGGGATCGTGAATGTATACATACTGGAGGTCTCGGACTGCTAGTCTGGGGTCCCACAACGGCTTTGCCGGGTTATCGTTTTGAGCATCTCGTTTACACGAGAAAAATGAACTCTTATGCTAAGCCGTTTGATAGGGTTAAGGTCAACCCCCTTATCAAACACATAACCTCCTTGCTAGTTCATGTGTTAACCAGTTTAGACCTAACCCATACTTGGGTAAACTGGCGCATTCAACCTCTTAGCATTAGGAACCGGATGCTCCATCAATATTCCGGCCTATCAAATCCTATGAGATATTCTTAATCCTCGGTTTCAAAATCTGACATGGTGGCTATATTTTTGAAGAAGGATAGGCTCCTTTATGTTGGGCTCGCAGCATTCTCCTCTTCTAACCCGGCGCATCCTGCAAGTTTACTTTTTCAAAGACTATTGTTTACTCTTATGAACTGAAGTGTGAGTAATGCTAACCCGGAATATTTCCGGTCTACAGTTTGCGGCTGCATTCTGGGTTACCACTGAAGAACCTACTTCCCCTTCTGATGAAGATGAATATGAAGAGAAAAGTGACGAAGAGGATGAGGTTTCTGAATTTGACTACATTGGTCACATGCATAACCAATTTGCTGATGCTAGTTACTCGCAGAAGAACCGACTGAGCAAGAAGGCTCCGGTTTAGGACAGGGGGAGTGTCCCAAGAGGCGGCAGATCAAGTTATTCCGGATCTCAACCCCACTACCCCTATCACTGGCTCTAATGTTCTTTTTGATAAAGATTCTCATGTGACCAACAAGAGGAGCCGGCAAGCTGTCGCATAGGTGCCTATTTCTAGATTGTTCAAAACACCTTTGACTCAGTCCTCACATATGAAGAAAACGTAGGATGACGAAGATATCAACAAAATAAGGAGAACCCAGAGCTCCGTTTCAAGCGATTTACAAGCAGGTTTTCCCGAGAAAACTCCTTCCCGCCGGGTTTCCAAGGCTCGAGTTTCTCCTACTGATTCACATCCTTTGGCAGAGAAAATTCGGCCTCAGTTGAGTCACACTTTTCATACAGATGCTCCCAACTCTGGTTCATCCCAGTACAGCGGGGCAAGTGAATTTTCCATTAGCTTTGGGTAAGCTAAGTCTTCGGTCTTTAATTCATAACTATAACCAATTCTTTCCAATCTGGTTTATAACCTTTCACTTGTTTCAGGGCCCAAGTTGTGCTAAAAGTTACTCCCATTTCAGTTGCTGCTCCCACATCAAACTTGGAGGAAAAAGCTCCCGAAGAGAAACAAGATGAACCGGTTGTTCACTCGCCGGATCCTATTGATGATTCTGCACAAGCCACTGACTTACAGGTGAATCCGGCTGATTATAAGCCGGATAATGATCCTCCGGTTGAAGACATGAATGTCTCAGATCCGGACATGGAGATTACCAGCTCTCAAACTGTAAAAACAGTTGGGACCTCGACTGTGCTATCCATGTTTAAGAATATTTGAACCAGCTTCAGAGGTAAAAACAATTCCTTCCAACCTGAATATTGAAGGACAGAATTTTGATGTTCTGGTTCAAGAGCTTTCTGAGAACCGGCATCGCGCAGATGGAATTATCGATATTCTGAAGAAAAGATATGAGGTAACATTGATAGACATAACCTGTAGCCCTCAATCTTCTGGTTTATATCTGTAAAATAAACTTGAAGATTTTCTTGGTATACTTTTGAATTTGAACCGTAGCCCCCAAGTGTCGGTTTACAAATTAATTGTGAATCGGGACTTGTCTTAACTTTTTTCCATTAAACTTATTTAAACTGAAATCATGTATCCCCCAAGTGCCGGGTTTGCTAGCGTGCATCTACTCGGGACTTAGTTGTGTTTAGCTAAAACTTTCTTGAAACTGAAATGTTGTAGCTCTCAAGTGCCGGGTTGCGAGCCTGCAGCTACTCGGGACTTAACAAATATTCCATCCCTTTAGTAGGCTAAAAATCATCATAGCCCCCAACGTCCGGATTGTTCTTCTATGGAACCCGAAATTTTCTCAGCTTATATTGACCTGATAACTCACTACTAGGAAAAGGGTTACTGCCGGCGCACAAAATGGGTTGCGCATAGGCGCGCGCCGGTGGTAAAAAGTTACCGCCGGCGCGCAGACTCACTGCGACGGCGGTAAAAAACTTACCGCCGGCGCACCAACATCCCATGCGCAGGCGGTAACATTCGGAAAAAAATTCGAATTTTTTTTTGGAATTTTTAATAAAAAAAAATTAAACTTTATTTTTTTCCAAAACAAATAAAAACATATATTCGATTTATTTGAATTTTTTCTCTATCATTCTATGTCCCCTTTGTCAACTTTTGTCAACTTCCCGCTCGGTCAAAGCACGCTTAACTTCTTAGTTCCATCCCACTACTCTACCTAGGAACACCTCATTCTTTCTTATAATTATAGTACTATCAATTCTCTTAACTATTGCACCATATCTACAAATCCGTAATTCCAAATTCGACAAATGATATGTCTAAATTGATTTGAAGAATACTAGGAATCCAAATATGACATCCTTATTATATTTTCTTAAAAACAATATTGAATTTTTTTTATTAATTTGATTTTGTAGAAAAATCTAGTCTGTCTCAAATAACTTTTTTCCTTTTGGAATTTGCCGGTTCTGAAAAAAACCTCACATGCCGAAGGCGAGTGGGGTTGGATTGCAAATTTTCTCACGATTCGTTTGATATATTAAACGCGTTTTTCGACATCGTATGCAAAAGTTACGCCCGTTTTACGTTTTATTTTTTAATTTTGCATAAAAGGTCAAATGGAATATTTTAAAATTTCTATACCAACTAGACACTACAAACTACCCACAGATCAAAGGATTTTATTTTTTGAATATTTTATCATTTTCGTTTAGAATTTAGAAAACTAAAAAAGCGGTTCCGGGGGGGTGGATAGAAAAATCCTGGACTTATCGCCGACGCGTATGCATGCAGCGGCGACAGCGTTAAGTGCAGGGTTACCGCCGGCGCAGTGGCCACACAACGCGTCGGGGTAAGTGCAGTTACTGCCGGCGCGCGGGGAAGCGGGGCGCCGGGGGTACGTTTATCAGAGGGGGTGGTGGTGGCATGCCTTTACTGCCGACGCGGGGCGTTGCGTCAGCGCCGGGGGTAACTCTATAGCACCGGCGGGAGCCTAATGAGCGCGCCGGTGGTTCTTACCGCCGGTGGTTCCAAATACACGTGCGCCGGTGCTATGTAATCCTGCCATAGCCACTTCCCTAGTAGTGACTTGAGCTGTCTATAACTCGTGTTTTTCTATGGTTACCAATTTTGCAGAGTCTCGAATATTCCTCTTAGAATGAGATTTCAAACTTGAAAAAATTGGTAGCAGAAAAAGCCTAGAAAACTGAACATGCGAGAAATTTGCAGCATGAGCTGCAGAAACAGGTTGAGGAAGCTGCCAAAACCTTGTCTGTTCTTCAGCAAGACTTTGAGAACCGGGAGAAAACTCTTATTGAGAGCGCGGAAAGTGGTGAGAAGGATATGGAGAAAACCAGAAGCAACTTTGCTAAGGTTAAGGACCTGCTAGGTGATATCACTTGCAGTGTTTTTGGTAAGTTTGCTCCTTGTGCAGCGCATTATCTATGCTTTTCTTTCGATTCATGATCTCTTTGTTTCCTCATAATAATCTGGTTTCTAAGCGATGTACTCTTGTCATTTTCAGGTAGAGTGCACGGGAATAACTTCCAGCTTCCATAACTGAAATTGAAAACTCTATTCACCTTGATCAGAAAATTATATGTTGGGTGAATGTATCAAAGCCGTCAAAAACTGGGATAATGCCCCTAAGAAACTCCATGATATGATTGTGGAACTAACTCATGTTCCACAATTGACAGAAGAGCACAAAATCTTAGCCTGTCGTCATGGAGCGATCAAGCTCATGTCCTTGGCCAAGGCGTATCACCCGAACTGAATCTGGATCTCCTGGTTGGAGGTTTTCCTGAGTACCGAGCTGATAGGACTAAGTACAATAGAAAAGACTTTGATTAGATAGAGAAAGATTGTCGGTTCCAGGCTTGCTCCATTGCCAAGAAATTAAAGCTGAAAGAACTTTGCCCTAGTTATCTTTCCTCAGGTGATCGCAAGTTGGCTTTCAATCAGCAGGTTATAACTATTGTTCGCCAGGTTTCACAGAAGAGACGACTTTCTGTAGCTTCATCCTCTGGTCCGCCACAGTCTACCACTCCTTTGGTTTCTGCTCCACCATGTCCCTTTTATGAACCGTATGACACCAATGATGCTTTGGCTCAGCTGGAGTGGAAATACGTTTCTGGAGCTGAATTTGAATAAGTAGAAAATATCCAAGGTGATGATGAAGAGCACTCGGAAGCACAAGACCTGGATTCTGGAGCCGGTTTAGATTCTGCATAACAGAAAGGAAAGTATGTTGTGTAATAAACATTTGGTCAGTTTGACAATAATTTAACCCTGATGGGTTTGTAATAGGCTAGATAAACTGTTTTATTTCTAGCTCTATTTTTTTTAAAGTGCGCATGTGCACTGATGATACTTTTGGTACGTAATAAGTCGGCTTTCTTGCTAGTTTATGCAAAAAAAATCCGGGTAATCTTTATTCGAAAATTCGCAACCTCTTTGTTTGGAAAACAAATCTATATTTTTCGTTTTTTGGTTTATCTTTGCTATATAGCTAAGCCGGTTTATCGCATGACTTATTCTAGTGTTTCCAACTCTGGCGAGTTCAGGGTCATAATAACCCGATTTTGCCGAGTTATAGCGTGATTGACTAGCCCAGGTTAAACATCTAGGTCAGAAAAATTGCGTGTAACCACTGACTGACAGGCAAGTATAACCAATATAATTTGTCCTATGCCAGATTCTTGAGATATAAACTGTGCTCTAGCATCAGCCCCTAAGTGATCATATAAGAAAATTTAATTTTCTGTGACAATGATAAATTTCTCAAACAAATCCCAATAACTCAGATTTTTGAGGTATTCCCTTATTTATTTCAATGATAACATAGTGATTACAATGATCCTATGTATACTATGGTCTCAACGGGGCTATGTTCCAAGGTCTTCCAGTTTCTTCCTTAGATGTCCGTGATTTATCAGCGTCACACATATCAATAAGGTAATATGACCCGTTGTGTACTTTCTTGCTGACCACAAACGGTCCTTTCCATAGTCGACTTAGCTTGTGCATCTCATCCTTTTTCTGAATCAGGCGTAACATTAAGTCCCCTTCCTGAAAACTTCAAGTTTTAACCCTACGACTATGATAGCGATGGAGGTCCTGCTGGTATATGGCGGACCTGGATGCTGCAAAGTTCGCGTGCTTCTTCTAAAGCATCCAGCGAGTCTTGATGATCTATCTCATTTTGGTTTTCCAGAGCAGTTACTCTTGGTGAATCATGAAAAATATGACTTCGTAAAACTGCCTCAGCTCCGTAAACAAGAAAAAATGGTGTATAACATGTTGACATGTTTTGGGGGGTAGTTCTTATGCTCCACAAAATAGCAGGTAATTCTTCAACCCTGCAACTTGTAGTTCTTTCCAATGGGACTTGAAGCCTAGGTTCGATACATTTTAGCAGCTCTTGATTAGCTCGCTCTGCATGTCCATTGGACTGTGGATGTGCCACTGAAGAAAGTTCAAGTCTTATATGATTCTGGTCATAGAACTTTTGCATTGCTCCCTCTAACAAAATTTTCCCATTGTCTATTATAATGCTATGTGGGTAACCAAACTTGAAAAATTAGTTTTTTCAAAAACTTGACTGTTGTAACCGCCTCACATTTACTGATTGGTTCTGCTTCCACCCACTTTGTAAATTTGTCAACCGCTACCAAAAAGTGAGTCTTTTTGTCGGACGATGTTTTGAAGGGTCCCACCATGTCTAGCCCCCAGACTGCGAAGGGCCAGGTTATAGGTATCATGCGCAAATCCTGAGTTGGCATATGATCATACCTTGCGTACTTCTGACACCCTTCACATGTTCGTACTATTCTCTCTACATTAGCATTTGCAGTAAGCCATAAAAAACCATGTCTGAAAGCTTTATTGACGAAAGACTTGGAACTTGCGTGATGACCACAATCTCCTGAGTGGATTTCGTTCAAAATTTGACACCCTTCTTCCGGAGAGACGCATCGCTGAAAACTTCCAGCTGCACTTCTCTTATATAGCTCACCATTGCGGGAGTCCACCCCTCATGATATAAGCCAGATATGGTTCAGTCCACTCTGGAAATTGCATGTAGAGCAGCTACTAGTTCTGATTCAGGATCCGGATTTTCCATGTCTTCCTCTGTGGGAACCTTGACCGAGGAGCTACGAATTCCATCCAGAAAGACGTTGGGTGGAACCTATTTTTTTCTGAGAACCTAGACGAGATAGTGCATCAGCTGCTTCATTGATACGTCGATCAATATGATCATCTTGATACCCCTGAAAATGTCATGCTAGATGGGTAACTTCTCGTCTATAAGCTGCCATATCCGGGTCTTTAGAATCCTAGGTTCCTGTAACTTGTTGAGAAATAAGGTCCAAATCTCCCAAAAAGCGAATCCAGGTTATACTCATTTTCTTTGCAATTCGAAACCCATGAAGTAAAGCCTCATACTCTGTTGAATTATTAGTGCATTTAAACAAAAAATTAGGACATATCAAAATTTATCACCTCTTGGAGACGTCAAGACCACGCCAGCTCATGGCCCTTCCAGTTGTCATGATCCATCAAAATGCATGGTCCAATACTTAGTGTCTGACTTTTCTGGCGGGACCTGTAACCGTGTCCAGTCATTTATAAACTTGATGAGGGCTTGAGACTTGATTGCAATTCTCGGCTCATATTTGATGTGATATGGCCCCATCTCAATAGCCCACTTCGCAACCCGCCCGGTTGCTTATTTATTTTGAATAATGTCAGAAAAAGCTGCTGGACTGACTATTGTGATAGGGTGCTCCTGAAAATAGTGTTTCAGTTCACAACTGGCCATAAACACTCTGATGACCAATTTCTTCCATTGTGGGTATCGTTGCTTTGACTCTGTCAAGACCTCCCTTACATAGTAAACCAGCCTCTGCACGAGGCCCTCGTTTCCTTCCAACTTCCGTTCCACAACCACGACTACACTCACAGACCTATTATTGGCAGCGATGTATAATAACATAGTCTCTTTTTTCTCAGGTGCAATTAGTACAGGCGCGTTGGAAAGTTGATTTTTCAAGGATTCTAGTGTGTCATCAGCTTCTTGATTCCAAACGAAATTGTCGGTTTTCTTCAAGAGCCGGTATAAGGATATGGCTTTTTCACGGAGTCTGCTTATAAACCGGCTCAGAGAAGCAACACAACTTATCAATTTTTGAACATCCTTCAGGAAAACTAGTTTTTACAGGTTATATATAGCCTGAATTTTTCCGGGTTTGCTTTAATTCCTCTCTCTGAAATAATAAAGCCCAGCAATTTCCCACCTGGTACGCCGAAAACACATTTTATCGGGTTTAGCCTCATCTGGTATCTGCGTAAACTGGCAAATGTTTCTTCTTGGTGTGAGATCGGGATGTCACCTTTTGACTTGACAACTATGTCATCCACATAAGCGTGCATGTTTTGCGCAATCTGTTTTTCCAAACAATTCTGGATGCATCTCTGATAAGTTGCTCCTGCATTTTCTAGTCCGAAAGGCATTGACGTATAACAAAATGCTCCAAAGGGTGTGATGCATGAGGTCTTCTCTTGATCATCTTCTTTCATTGTGATCTGATGATAACCGGAGTAAGTGTCCAGGAAACATAGCAGTTCGCAACCAGCCGTAGAGTATATAATTTGATCAATCCGGGGTAAGGAGAACAGATCCTTAGGACATGCTTTGTTTAGGTCTGTGTAGTCTATGCACATTCTCCAGGTCCCATTTTTCTTTAGGACGAGAAATGGATTGGCTAACCACTTTGGATGTAATACTTCCACTATAAAGCCAGCTGCCAGAACCCTGGCTATTTCTTCTCCAATTGCTTTTCTTCTCTCGTCATTGAAACGACGGAGGAACTGACGAATCAGTTTCAGGTTAGCGTCCACATTCAAACTGTGCTCGGCAAGTTCCCTTGGAATACCTGGCATGTCATAAGGTTTCCATGCAAATATGTCCCAATTATCACAAAGGAACTTGATGAGCGCGCTTTCCTATTTGTCAGTCATATGAGCCCCCACTGCTTAGATGAGTCACCGGGGTGAAATCCACCAGTTTAGTATCTTGAGCGGACTTAAACTTTAATTTGGACTCAGCTGATGGCTTCTTGAGCAAGGTCATATCCTCTGGGTCGACTTGTAATTTATAAAACTTCAATTCCTCATTCGCACAATCTGATTATGCGTAAGTTGCATCACCTTCCTCACATTCCAGAGCTATGTCTCCGTCTCCATTGACAGTAATATTTCCATGAGGACCTGACATCTTCAGTTTAAGATACACATAACAAGGTCTTGCCATAAACTTGGCATAAGCCGGCCTCCCAAATAGGGCATGATAGAGACTTTTGAACTTGACAACATCGAATGCCAACATCTCTGTCCTGTAATTTTCTAATAATTTGAAAGCAACTACAAGATATATTTTTCCAATAGGTTGTTCATACTTACCAGGGACAATTCCATGGAATACGGTTGATGATGGCTGAAGTTGTTTTTCTTGCAGGTTCATCCTTTTGAAGGTATCATAAAAGTATATTTATGTTGGTTCCTCCATCCATCAACACCTTGTCTAACCTATATCCTCCAACTTGCAGAGCCACAACCAAAGCCACACTTCCTGGGTTATCAACATGTGGAGGATGATCTGCTCGACTCAAGGTTATGGGCTGCTCTTACCAATTCAACCACCTAGGAACAACATGAGCTACTGCATTGACCGCTAGCTTCTGTACCTTTCTCTCTCTCCTGCATGAACTAGGGGTAAATACGGGATACTGACCAGAACTCAATTGCTTCATATTGGTTTGAAACCCGGAATTTCCTCCTTGATGACTGCCACCCGGGTTAGTTCCTTGGTTATCCTGACCATGATGACCCCGGATTATGATTTACAGGTCCGGGATTGTCGGTTCCCGGATGACCACCTCCCATGTTACCTCGGTTGCCACCTCCATTGTTTCCCGGTCCATACTTATTGTTTCCGCTAAGTCTGAAACTCTACATTATGAAGAAATTTTGCCAGGAATGATTTGCTACCTTTCCATTTTTGCTGTGACGAGGGCATGGTCCCTCTAAAGCCTATTATGCATGTGCAAAACTGTTTGGTCGAAAATTTTGATTTCCTCTGAAATTGTTACCCTGGCGTTGGTTCCTATAACCTGTATTTGTATTGGCCACCAAATCTGAGGTGCCTTCCCCATTCTTACGCTTGTTATTATTCTGACTCTGGGAAGTTCTGTTGCTCTGGATTCGGAAACTGATTACCCTTGATCCCAGTTTTCTTCCCTTTTGCGGACTTCTCGTCATCTGACTCTGCATCCTTTGTTTTGTCAGATTCTGCGTACTTGGTCATAGCATCCATCAGCTCACTCATATCGATCATGTATCGTTTGATACGTCCCAGCTTATGTTTTAATGGGTCAAAACTGCAATTTCTCTCTAGGGCTATGACTACTTGTTGGGCTGTGAGTCCGACGGATGAATGAATGATTTACACAATGCGCCGTGACCAATGTTGGGAAGACTCCCCTTCCTTCTGAACGGAATTTTCCAAGTCTGTAATAGTTGTTGGGTGTCTGCATGTTCCCTGAAATTTTTTGATGAACTGATATTTCAGCGTTTGCCAGCTATTGATTGAGTTTGCGGGCAAGTTTTTTTAACCAGGACTTTGCAGGTCCTTCTAACATCACACTTAGGTATCGTGCGCGTGCCTTAGCCCCCTATCTGGCGCGCCAAATGTCTGAGAGAGTTGTTCTTTCCAGGACAGGATAGCCCTCAAGGGTTCGAACACCATGGGCTAAACACGCTTCCTTTGCTTCCACAGGAGGCTTCGAGAGGTAAGCTTGAGCACGACAACAATGGCGACATAGAGAGTTTACCCAGTTTCATTCCACCAATGCGGTGTAAAACCCTACTCCTTCTTGTCTGATGGATTGCACTGTGTTGGTTACAGTACAAAGGCGAGCTTGTGCTCGGAACAGACTACTTGGGCTCTACGACCAATCGAGCTCTCTCTACTCAAGGGCCAGAGGTGCCCTTATGATACTGCCGTTTGGACCTCCTTCCCACTCACTTGGCGGGAAAGGGCTACCACAAGGAGCCAAAGGGAGGAGTGTCACGTACCCCTACGCCTCCTGCGCGGTTCTGATTGCTGGGGACAGCTCCACCGTCCATGGCGTCGCGGTGGGGGAGCCCAGTGACGCTGCCTTCGTCTTGTAGCGGTGTTGGTCTTCTTACACCCAAGGGGCAGTCTTTGGGAACCCCTTTGGCCTCCGCAGCTGTCCCCCTGGCTTTTATACACCATAATGGCAACTAGGGACAGAGCGGCTCTACGGCGCCTCCGTTATCGTTTAGAGAAGCGGTCGTCAGAGGCACATGGGCTACCTTCTCTTGAAGGGTGGTGCCCAAGGAGAGGGGGCGAGGGCGAAGTAGAACCCCTCTCTAGGGCACGAGCTACGGCAAGCCAGGCCCACCTGGCGTGTGGGCCTGGGAAAGGAAGCCTTGCCGGACGCGGGCAGGACTTTGGCCTTGGATCTGCGTGTTGGGCTGGGCCCCATCTGTCGCCTCAGGGTACCCCGGTATCCAGAGGCCCGAAAAAATTCGACACCCTTGTCCTCTGAAGGAGAAGCCACCATCTCCTCGAGAGTCGACTAGGTCTGGGGAACAAAGTTCGACTCTCCCTCTCTAAGAGGAGGAGTTTGTGCCCTCCTAGGGCCACTGAGAAGGAAGATAAGAAAAGTTAGTCGAAAAAAACAGAAGATAGAGGCTGAAAGGACTTGACAAAACTTACTCATTGCTCAAGGCACCAGAGGGATTTTGGCCAAGGCTGTAGAGACGTTTGGGTCCCTTGGAGGTAGGCTATGGAGAAAAAGAGACCCCGGGACCTTGAGAATAGCTAGGTTGCCTAGAGGCCAAAGGGACTGAGTTGATTGGGTTGGTGAGTTCAATTCGTCTGCAACACCCAAGGAGGTAGCATTCCTGGAGGCTGCATTTGTGCCATCTTCGCGGGTACTCTTGCAAATCGTCTCTGGCTGATCCATGACCCCTATCTTCTCGTCATCATCTTCATAATCATTAGGGGTGTTCGAGGTGTCCACGGAGGTGTCAGGTTCAATATCTGACATGATGTCTGGTTCCATGCCCCTCATAATTCAACACTACCGGGAGTAGGCATGTTACTTGGGGCAAGATTTAAGTCCTGGAGTTTTAAGGGAAGGAAATAAAGATGGAGTCAATGAAAAATTTCGAGAGTAGAACAGAAAGATAGAAAGTACTCGGCCAACAATACATACCTGAAATTGCGGATTCTCGATAGAGAAGGGAGGAATGGAAGGGGTGTTGTAAGCCCACATACTGTGGACTCAAGCCTAGAGAGGTTGAATGCGATGTTTGAGGAAGACCCTAGTGAGGTGAACGCTTGTTAAACCAACACTCTTGAGAGACGTGATCCGAGTCATCAGCTCCGTGTCATCTCTTCCGCCGTCATTTTGTTCTTCCAAGACTTTTGGGGGATAACTGGAGTCTCCCAATCGACTAGTGGTTCCCCATGGGCACTCGCAGTGTCCTTGATGTAAACCACCAGCACCTCCATCTCTGGACGAAATCGGAGAATTCCATAGTGAAGTAGTTAATCTTGGGATCGATCTGGATGTTGCAGCCTCCTACTTCGTGGGGATCCTCCTTTCTGGGTTGAGGTTTCACAAGGAAGAGCCGCTTGAACAGAGCCTAGTGTGGAGCGATGCCAAGGTAGCACTTGCACAACACCATGAATCAAGCTATGTGCTTGATGGAGTTGGGCGGCAGATCATGTAGCTGCACACCATACACGCACATCACGATGAAGAAGAAATGGTGATGGGGAAGAGAGAGACCTCGATTAACATGGTTGATGAAGGCCACACACTTGTCATCCTCTTAGGTTGGCTTCGACACTTTCTCCGGGCGCCTCCATGCCTGGTTGTTCTACAGTGGGTGAGCCCCTCTCGTTCGAATCCCTGTAGTATCTTGGCGACGCCAACAGATTTTTCCCAAACTCCCGTCTTCTTCTTTGGCACATCAACGCCGGCAATCGTGGAAGCCGCCGAGGCCTTCCTTGCCTTCGTCATGATAGGATCACAAAATTTCATGGTAGAGCAGCAATGGAGAGGTGTGCGCCGAGGAGGAAGAAGGTTGTGTACGTGAGGAAGAAGAAATAGAATTTACCGTTCCCTTTTTCTCGTACTTATAACCATAGCCTGTCGAATCAGAGTCATTGATTTATTAGAAGTTACATATAGGCGTGCCTCCATTTCTCCCACTACGCGCGTAAATCGAGAGAGCATTTACAGTAGACTCCTCGATTATCGTTCATGGGACAGTCAAAGTTGGGTAAGTAAACCAAGTCATCTCTGACGGTTAGGAGCGTTTTCGTGTTGTCCCCTTGTATGACAAGATGCCACAGTAGGGTGCATGGTGACTTCACCATTGATACTAGCAAAGATAAAGAATCATGTTCGAGTCTCGGAGTGCGCATATTCCTGTCGATTCCTCTGATAAGACAATATCTAGTTGAACCTGAGGGAAAACCCCACGAGTTGATATACTTACTCGATGGTCTGTACCTTGGGACTCAAATTATATTGTGTGGAAACACCTCTACTCCTAGATTGCACGGGTGCGTTATTATTCTGGATGCCACGCTAAAAGTGTGAAGGTAATACCCGCGGATTAAATCCGAAGGCCTGGGAGTCGTAGAGCTACTATACTACCCGGTATTCCTCTGTGCCAACAGGCATGATGAAAATCCTAAAGGACATGCTAGGAAAAAATGTTGATAACTGGAGTTCGACTTGGTAAGACCTCTGCAGCGCAAGTCAAACTACCCTAGGAACTTCCAGATTCTAGACTGTGGACGAAGTCTGTGTAGGCTAGCAAGATGTTCTCCCGAGTGAGATTAATTGCCTCGAACTGTCGAGTGAGCCAGAATATCCCTTGGATCCTGAAAAACCTGTTGTATATGTGCAAATATTGGCCCTACTATTTTTTGGTTTTATATGTTGTTATTTGCAGAAGCGGGAAGATAAACTCGAACATCGCTGAGTCAAATTTGAGTCTCCGATCGAATCTTCGACTCCACTAGACACTCGGGGGCTACTGGCGTGGGGATGCCCAATGGACCCCACGAATGGTCTACTGGGTGTGGCCCATCTTTGGTCCTTCAGAAGATCTGCCAAAGATGCGACACCTACGACTGTTGTGGGTCCATAACAAAGTCTATATCGGAAGGGGCTTGCTACGCAAGGCAAGTTAATATAGAATTGGCCCAATTTGAGTCATATTTATGTACTAACTCCTGAGACCCGACCACCTATATAAGGGCGGGGAGGGGGTTGTAGAAAGGCATGCAAGCTCATACCGGAACACTCGTGCCAGATCTAATATGTGCCACAATATCCTAATAATCGAGTTCATCTCACCGAAATAATCAGACACGCAGGAGTAGGGGTTTTACCTTTTCACAAGGGCCCTGAACCTGGGTAAATCTTGCCCCGAGTCTTGTTAAGCCGAGTAGCCTAGCTTCGCCTTATTCCTTAATAAACCATAGCCCAAATGCATGGGATATAACGTGGAGTCCCCACGACACACGTACTGACCATGACCAGAAACTAGATCTCCCTTATCACTCTTGATGTTGAGGGGTATAAACACAACGGTTCACCTGGTGTGATGAAGGTATCAAAAGGTTCTCTTGTTCACATGGTTGGTGATTTAAATTCTGCCAAGTTATATATTCTTAGAGGTACTACTTTACATGGTTAGGTTGCTGCTACTGCTTTTAATGATGAACCAAGTAAGACCAACAGGTTCTATATGCATCTTGGACATATGAATGAACTTGGTATGGCAGAAGTGATGAACAGAAACCTGCTGAAGGGATACACAGTGAGTGAAACACCGTTATGTGAGCACTGCGTTTTTCCATAAGAACAAGATAATAAAAACCAATGCTTCCATTCATACCACCAAAGGTGTACTTGATTATGTGTGTGTTGATTTATGGGGGGCGTCACGTAAGCCCTCTCATGGTGGTTCGCGTTACATGTTTACCATTCTTGATGATTAATCTAGAAAAGTGTTCCCTTATTTCCTGAAAACTAAAGATGAAACTCTTCCTGATTTTAAAGAGTGGAAAGCTATGATACAAATATAAACTGAGAGTAAGGTTAAACTGTTTCATACTTACAATGGTGGAGAGTTCCGCTCGGGCGCTTTTGATGATTTGTGCAGGAAAGAAGGAATCATGAGGCACCACACCATCACATACACGCCTTTGCAGAATGGTGTGGCCGAGCGCATGAATAGAACCATCATCTACATAGACGTATCCATAAATTTAATTTTGGGTGTGCCAATTTCATCAGACAGAAAAACATAAAGGTGAAAAACTGAAAATGGTCTATGTCTTCGCACCAAGAAAGTACAAATTCAAGGTTGAGTTTGAATTGGATGATAAACGCCGTGTATATATGCTAAAAATACCAAAAGGCATACATATATTCACTACATATATTATTTTTTCCAAAAAATGGGTGTTCAGCTGAACACCCATGCACCATAATGAATCCGGCCATGATCATCTCCATAGCACGTTGTATGTTATCCAATGCTCGCATGAACAAGCGTTTTAGGGACGAAGCAGCCTCCATCACATGATACTTGATTAACAGGTCTCCTTCTATCCGGCTCAATAAGAGAAATCACATTGAGGTATGGTCTTCTACGCATGTTGACTATTCACAATTAAGAGTGTTCGGTTGCACTTCTTATGCTCATGGTTGTAATGGAAAGTTAGAACCTAGAGCTATTAAGTGTGTGTTTATTGGATATAGTTCTCGCATAAAAGGATAGAAATTGTGGAATCCTAGGAATAAAAGTATTTCATGAGAAGGAGCGTTGTTTTTAATGTGTATGTTATGTTTACTGACAATTTACCCACAGATGTTCCTCCTGGTAGTTTTGATGACGAGCATGAGCAAGTTAGCATGCAGGTGGAGCACGCGGATGATATAGTAACTAAAACTGTTGATGATTTTCATGATAATGTTCGGCAATCACCTCCTATAGCATAACAACAAAATTTGTCTACTACAGATCGTAGAAAGAAGAGGAACACAGGACATGTACGCGTTTAATTGAGGAGTGTGGTATTGTTCATTATCCTTTTAACTATGTTGAACAGGTGGGGAAGAACCATAAGCCATCCACGTACACTGAAACAGTTGGTTCCCGTGACTACGAGAAGTGGATTTATGCAAGAGGAGATCCATTCACTCGAGAAAAATGATATGTTAGGTTTTTTGTGATTTCCTAAACAAAAGAATGACGTTCGTTGTAAGTGGATCTTCAAGAGAAAGGCGATTTTATCTCCTAGTGAGCCTCTAGGGTTTAAGTCAAGGTTAGTAGCAAAAGTATTTAGTCAAATTCCAAGTGTTGATTATAATGATTTTTTCTCTCCGGTTGTCAACCATACTTCTATCCATACATTTTTTGGTATTGTTGCTATGTGTGATCTTGAGCTTGAGCAGTTAGATGTAAAGACTGCGTTTTTAAATGGAGAGTTGGAGGAGCAGATATACATGAATCATCGAGAAGGTTTCATAGTAGCTAGTAAGGAGGATTTCGTTTGCAAGTTAAAGAGATCCTTATATGGGTTGAAACAATATCCTCGTCAATGGTATAAAGGGTTTGATTCATTTATGTTGTCACATGACTATAAGAGTTCTGAATTTCATAGATGTGTGTACATTAAGTGTGTTGATGGATCACCTATATGCCTACTATTATATGTTGAAGATATGTTGATTGACAAGAGAAAGAAATATATCACTATGTTGAAGACATAGTTGAGTAGTGAGTTTGAGATGAAGGATCTTGGTGCTGCTAAGAAAATACTCGGTATGGAAATTACTAGAGATAGAAATTCTAGTTTGTTATTTCTTAGTCAGCAAAGTTGCATCAAGAATGTTCGTCGTCATTTTAACATGCATGATGCAAAGTATGTTATTACTCCCATTGCTCCTCAATTTAAATTGTCAACTTTACAATGTTCTAGCAATGATGACGATTTCGAGCACATGTCTAGAGTTTCATATTCTAGTACTGTTGGTTCTTTGATGTATAACATGGTTTGTTCTCGCCCTAATTTATCATATGTTATGATTTTGGTGAGTAGATATATGGCTAACCCTGGCAAAGAACATTGGAAGGTTGTTCAGTGGATTTTCAGATACCTTTGTGGCACATCCAATGCTTCCTTGAAGTTTGGCAAGGCCGATGAGAGACTGTAGGCTATGTGGATTTATATTTTGCTGCCGATTTGGATAAGCGGAGATCCTCACAGGTTATGTGTTCACGCTAGGTGGTTATGCCCAGAGTTGGAGGGCAATGTTCAGTCAGTTGCTGCCCGGTCTACCACTGAGGCGGAATACATGGCTATTGCGGAAGCATGTAAAAAATCTGTTTGGTTGAAAGATTTGTTTGCTGAGCTTTGTGGAGATAATACTTGAATTATATGTTTTGTGACAGTGAACGTGCTATTTTCCATGATAGAACAAAGCACATGGATGTCAAATAAGATTATGTGTGTGATGTTGTTGCGCAAGGTAAACCGAAGGTATGCAAGGTAAGCACCCATGATAATCATGTTGATATGTTACAAAGTCAGTTCATGTTGATAAGGTTGAGCTTTGTTTAAGCCTAGTTGGTAAAATGTTTAGCCCAAGAGGATATTTAGCGTCGAAAGTGTTATCTTTGTTGTTTCAGGATGAAGGTTTGTTTATGCTGCATTAAGAAATTTGTTTCAAGGTGGAGTATCATTTTGGTGTGATCCAAATTTAGTTATGCTGCTAAAAGACCAAACTTCTAACGAGTTGTTACTGAGTTGGATCCGAATTCCACCCTTGTCTAGGGATTTACCATTACACGAGGTTACCGAGTTGGATCCGAATTCTACCCTTGTCTAGAGATTTACCATTAGAAGGGTTTTCCACGTTAAAAACTAATGTCCCCTATCGTGCTAGATCTATTATGGCCATCGTCTATTTGTGTTATCGTCTATAACAAGTTTTAGTAGCACTGTTGTGGCATAGGGATAGATCAAATGTAATTAATTTGGTGATATATCAACTGTACGTTCAAAATGTATAGGTAAACATATATACATATAATTTTTTTGAAATGGATATATGCTTTAAAAACTATGTTTAACCTAGAACTTGACAGGCGCATTTATAATTCTGCAATAGAAGTGGCCCATCACTTTTTTGCTGAAGAATTTGTTTTTTTCTTTAAGCACGGCCCTTGGTACTTTTAAGAATGGCCCATAAAGTTGTTAAAGTGGTGATTTTTTTTAAAAATATCTCAGTATAAAATTTATTTATTTTCGGAATCTCGCGGGAAGGCTGCCCAAATTACCGCATCAGTCCAGTCCACCACATTCTGACTGAGGTGGTTCAGTCAGAATGTAAGAACTATCCTATTTAAAGTGGATTATGATCCAAAAAAAAAATCCAGTCCACCACAAGTTATCCGAATCCCCTGACTCTCAAAAAAAAAAATCTATCTGAATCCCCAAGCAGCGCTGCAGGCTGCAGCTGCAACTTGAGGGTCCGTCCGTCTCCTTCCCATAGCTACTGATACCTCCATGCAGGATCAAATCAAGACCAGTACGATGACATCGATTCCTGCCCAAGGGGATGCACTTAAAACTGACTTGATCATTGTTGGTCCTAAGGTTTTCACAGACGCTTCTTGGAAGTTGGAAGTACAAAAAGATATCGGGAAATGCAGGTGCCGTTTCAACGGGAATTGGAGTCTTCTTGCGTTACGGCAAGAGCTTTGAACATCATGGCGCAAAGCATCGGTTAAACTGACGTGCCCGGTTCTTCAAGCTGAAGCAAAAAAACGATGCTCCTCCCTACAAAAAAAAATCTGAACGGCTCGGCATTGACAGGCCTACACGCCTGACGGACAATCACTTACTACCTGCATGGGGCGTGGCAAGGAGCTAAGGGCATCTCCAGCCGTCCCCCCCCCCCCCCCCCCCCGAGCCCCCAAGCGGCGTTTTTGGCGCCGTTTCGCACCAGTCGCCCCCCCAGGAATCGATTTAGCGCCGCTTTCCGCCGTTTTTCGCGCCGTTTGGCGCCGCCGAACCCAGGCCGAACCCAGCACGCTGGGTTCGGCTTGGGGGGCGAAATGCCCGCGTGGGCCACGCCTGTCGGCGACGGAAGACGATTTCCCTCTCTTTTTTCGGCGCTTCCCTCCACTTTCCCCCACATGTACCTCTCCCCCCGGTCCATTCCCGCCATTTCCCCCCGCACCCGAGATCTACGCACCATGGCTCCCGCTCGATTTACAGGACCCCGCGCCACCGTCGCCGCCGTCTCCATTCCCGCGGCCAAGAAGCCCCGCAAGCCAAGAGCACCGAAGGAGCGACCACCCGGCATGTCGAACAAGGAGTGGATCGCCGAGAGGTCGCGACTGGAGACAGCCAACATCAAGCGCCGGGGTAGCGAGGCGGCGCAGCGGCAGAGGCAGCTCATGGCGCAGCTGCAAGCGGAGGAGCAGGCCGCCGCCGAGGAAGACGAGCTGGAGGACGAGGAGGAGGAGGAGGCGCCAGACGAGCCACCTACGCCGGCCGCGGCGCCTCTCGCCAAGAAGAAGAGCCCTTTCGGCCCACGTTTCGCCGGCTGGAAGCAGTCGCCGTCGCCGTCGCCCCGCATGTCACCGCACCCGCCGCCAGCGTGGTTCGTCGAAGGCGATTCGCTGGGAGGTTTCAACCCCAACCTCACCTTCCCCTACCACCCGCCGATGATGTATGGCAACGCGCCGGGCTACGCAGCTTCCCCATCCCACCGCCGCGCGATTCTCGCCGAACTGCAGCCCCAGGACAGCTACATGGAGGAGATCATCGCGTCCGGCTCGATGGCGGCGGCGGCGAGCCCGGGCTTCCTCGATGGCGGCGGCGAGTTCTTCACGCAGGTCGGTGGCGACTACGGCGAAGGCGGCTCCGGCACGCAGGCGACGGAGGAGCAGGGCGAAGACGACGACGCGGACGAGACGCCCGTGATGCCAGAGGGGACAGATCCGGCCGGCAAAGGACGGAAGCGCCGTGGCCCTGGGCGTCCCCGCAAGGAGCCCAAGGTGCCCTGCCCCCCGCCGAGCCTCGCATCAAGTGGCTGAACAGGGAGGACTCGCTCCTCGCCGAGGCGTGGAAGACGGTGAGCATGGACCCGATTGTCGGCGCGAACCAGCACGCCGACAACTACTGGAAGCGGGTGAAGACGGCCTACGACGAGCGCCGCTGGATCGATCCCTACTACGCCCCATGCGTCCTCGATCGCGGCCAGAAGGCCATGGCGAACCATTGGGCCAACATCCAGGCTTCGTGCAACAAGTGGCACGGCATCCAGGAGGAGATCTCGGCGAGGCCGCAGAGCGGCGCCAACCGCGAGATGGAGATCGTCCGCATGCTCGAGGCGTACAAGAACGACGAGGGATCCGACTTCAAGTTCCTCCACGTGTTCGTCCTCATCGAGAATTGCGAGAAGTGGGCGGAGGTGCGTCGCTCGATCGGCAAGGGCAAGGAGTACGTCCCCGACGCGGTGGCTGCGTGCGCATCCGAAGGGCGTCCGCCGATGGGCCACAAGAAAGCCAAGCTGGCTAGGGACGGCGCGCCTGCAGCGGCAAAGCTCCAGGCGTCCATCGAGACCTGCATCGCCGACGCTCAGGTCCAGGCCGGCAAGAGGGAGGAGGTCTCCAAACAGCGATGGGCGGCGCTCATGGCCAACTCGCAGGTCAAGATCGACCTCCTCCGGACTGGCACCGCGGCGAAGAAGAGGAACAACGACCTCGCCTTCCTCACGGGCGGCGATCCGACCGCGATGACCCCCGAGGTGAGAGTTTGGTTCCTGGCGCAGTGCAACCTCATCCTGACCGACATCAGCACGCCCCCGGCCCCGACATCGTCTGGTGGCGCCAGCTACACCACCGCGCCGACAAGCCCGCACGCCGACCAGGAGGATGCCGCCGTCGACAAGGATGCCCAGCCCGTCGTCGATCTGGAGAATGGCGAGCCCGCTGTCCGCTCCGACGCCGTCATCGACCTGGATGCTGCGCCGAGCTCGCCGCCTGCTCCGACGCCGGCCGACGCGTCTGCCTGATCGCCTACGTCTGCCAACGCCGCGCGCGCCCGTCTGTGTGATTCGATCTGAACTATATTTGATCGCCCACCTGTGGCGTTTTTTGTAATATGATCGCCCGAAACTATGGCTGCCGATCGCCGAACTAGGGCTCTATTTTTTGGGGGCGGGAAGGGAAACTTTCGAATGATATCGGTGCTTTATTTGCTGGGCCGCCGAACGGCTGGTGAAATCGTCCCCCCCAGGTTTTGGTGCGGGCCGGCGCTATCGCTAAAAAGCGCCGATCTGAAACCTGGGGGGCGAACGACTGGAGATGCCCTAAGCTGCTTAGGTGTTCCACATCAAGAGAGAGTTAAATGGTGTAGCTAATCAGGTGCTTCGGAATTCCCTAGGTCTTCCTTATAGCTGTGTTCGTTCAGCTCATTCTACTCCATCTTGCCGTGCTAATCTCAATCCTTTTTTTTTTGACATGCTGCTAATCTCAATCTTGCAACATCCGAATAGGCAAAGATTTGTAATTCACCTTGTACTTCGGAACTGAGCTAATGCAATGTGGCGGAGATGGAAAAAGGTTTTTGGGGAGTTTTTGCAAGAAAAGGGCGCCACATGTCTCCACTAGAAGTTTTACACCTTATACACCCCAAGTTTAAGTTGCCATTTTGCACCTATGGTGCAAGTATTTGAATACGTAAAATAACTCAAAGAAACAATGAGTATACTTGTTGGTAAGTGTTGCAACAGAAATATTGAGTCCTCTTCGTGGAGGTCAATCTTATGATGTGTGTACAGTTACCTGTAAGTGTCCCCTCCGTATCAATCCAGACGTGTTGCAGTTGCCTGTAAGTGTCCTCTCTGTATCGAAATGTAGACAAAATCGTGTCTAGACACTACAAAGATGTTTTAGCGTTTTCTTGACAAGACACGTTTTAGTGTGTAGATTCACAATGAACCTACGCACTAAAACATTTCTACATAAACCACCTTACATTGTTATGCTAAAACATTTCTACATAAACCACCTTACATTTTTATATGTAAGGGGTATGTGCTAGTAGTACTCCCTCCGATCCTAAAAAAAGTGTCAGAGCTGTTGTATTAAGTTTGTACATTGTTAGTTCATTTTAAGCGACACTTTCTGAATCGGAGGGAGTAACAAATTTTGGTGTACAATATTTAGCATCGGAATCACAACACAGTTGTTTAAGAGGGCATCGAGCCACACAACTATCCAACATAACAAATATAGCAGTCAACATATTATGATGAGAGAATTCCTTATTCGGCCCTTGCTTAAAATCTTGTTCCCTATTTGGCCCTAAAAAATAAATTCTTCCCTATTTGACATCTTAACTTCATTTTCTTCCTAACATGGCCTTATAGTGCATTCTAAACACAAATGAGGATGTAAAAAGACTCTTTTGCCCCTGATGAACTGTGTGATAAAAAATTACTCTCAAATATTTATGACATATTTAAGCAAATAAGAAACGTATCGGTCGGCTCAATAATTGCCGAAAGCAGCCAGCATGGAACCATATACGCGCAAATAAGCTAGCTAGCTTTTAGAGTTTTGGTTGTATGCATGGTACGTACTTGCTCCGTCTCGGTTTACTCGACATGCTAGGAACTTCTCTAGGACCTAGGTGCCAAAGGATTGGCTGAGAAATCTTTGGCAAGGACGGAAAATTAGCGAGGGCAGTTAAAATATGCAATCCTAATTAGGCTTCATGTCACGCGACCGTGCTCGTACATGCTTGCAATCTGCCACGGCAAAGGCAGTACTCGTACATGCTTGCAATCTGGCACGGTCCAGCTCAGTGGCTTCAGAGAATAGCCCTACGTACTCCATGGCGTGTAGCATCAGTGCCACACCCACATGGCATCGTAATCGAGATGGTCCAGCAGAATCGTCAACACGAATCTAAGACGCTATCACACAGATCGCGTATCGTGACAACCTTGTTCGGAACTGAACTAGAGCTGCGGATTGCCATCGTGACAGCCCTGTTTGAAACTGAAGTGCTGAACCAAACGCCAGGGCAAAGGCAGTGAAGAGTGGCATGATCACTCAATCAGTAGAGCTCGGCTTGTACTACTCTCCCTTCTCCTTTATAAAGTCCTGCACGCATCAAGCCCTGCACGCTAGCTAGCTTATTTGCACGTATATGGTTCCATCCTGGCTGCTTTCGGCAATTATTGAGCCGACCGATACGTTTCTTATTTGCTTAAATATGTCACAGACATTAGAGAGTAATTTTTTATCACACAATTCATCAGGGGCAAAATAGTCTTTTTACATCCCATTTGTGTTTCGAATGCACTATAAGGCCATGTTAGGAAGAAAATAAAGTTAAGGTGTCAAATAGGGAAGAATATTTTTTTTAGGGCCAAATAGGGAACAAGATTTTAAGTAAGGGCCAAATAAGGAATTCTCTCTATTATGATACTCAGGCACATAATCATTTAACGAGCTGGCTTCTCCATCAAACAAGATGGAGCTGCAGTCTTGCCTCTTCTTGCATCAAGACTCGTTCAACAGACCATTCACTGCGCTTGCTTCTTCCATCTCCATGGCCACCGTATCTTCACCATAGGATTTGTAACGAACCAAAGCAGAAGAAACCACACCGATTAGTGCAAGCAGCCCTGCTGCCTCCAGCAAACTGTTGGCCCTTCTTGCAAAACGCAGACGGCGCCTACATGCATGTAGGTAAGTCAAATGAGAACTCCTGTATGTCTGTCTGTCACAAAGGGAAAAAAAGGTACAACACAAGCACACATACCACTCTGAGTCCTTCGGTCTTGGGTTCACTTGTACAGCAAGAAGCTGGAGTAGACGACTGCCACGAAAGCTAGATGTCCAGAAACTCTGCTCCGCCTTAGCTAACGCATCATACAGCTCCTCCTTCTTCCGCTGGACCTCCCGCCCAACGGCGATATGACCACGCAACTCACGCGCAAGCTCCTCCTCGACTTGCTGGACATGATCATTATGAGTCTGCTGCTGATAAGAACAATACTGTCAGATACGAATTATGCATTATCCAGTCAACATGGGGATTCCCTCAGTTGAATAGATAGGGAAGATTTAACAAGGCAGTTAGCATAGGAAATAAATCAATGACTAGTGTTATGAACTGCAGCAGGCCCAAGAGGAGATTGTTCAAGACACCAAACCAGCATAGCAACAAATTGAACATCTAATATGTTGCAATTTGCTAATGGGGTGAGACAAATTTAAGATGACCAAGCAGGAAATAAAGTTGCTTCATATGAATATGCTACTTACTTTGAGAAGGTAATATTATTACTCTTGTTTCTAATAGAAAACAGAGAGACCTAATTAAGAAGTCACACATGTTAGCTGTCAAGAGTTCAATGATCGCTCACTAATCCATGACTGCGTGAGGTATTTGCACAGAAAAACATCTAGCAGGACATCATGCAGAGGTAAAAGATATCAATTTTGGTTAAGATAACTCCTTGCTGCGCATAGGAAACAAATCATTGACTAGTGTTATTAAGCAGCAGGCACAAGAGATTGTTCAAGACACCAAAACAGCACAGCAACAAATTAAACACTTTTATGTTGCAACTTGCCAAAGGGGCAGGACATCATGCAGAGGTAAAAGATATCAATTTTGGTTAAGATAACTCCTTGCTGCGCATAGGAAACAAATCATTGACTAGTGTTATTAAGCAGCAGGCACAAGAGATTGTTCAAGACACCAAAACAGCACAGCAACAAATTAAACACTTTTATGTTGCAACTTGCCAAAGGGGTCCAGCTGCTGCTTCCTCTAAATATGCTACTGACTTTGAGCAGGTAATATTACTAATCTTTTTTCGAAAAGAAGAGAGACCAAATTAAGAAGTCACACATGTTAGCTGTGAATAATTCGATGATCGGTCGCTAGATCCATGACCTCGTGAGGTATTTGGAACTAGCCGGGAATCATGCGAGGTAAAAGATGTCAGCTTTGGTTAACAGTGATACCTGCTCGGTGTGCATGAGACTTTGCCCCAGCCGGCGTCGTCCCTCCGCCTCCGCTCGCTTGACCATGGAGCCACCGAGACTCCTCGCCGTCCTCTGTCGAAGGATCGCCGCCATCGTCGGTGCCTGCAAATAATTAAGGATTAGGACAAGTCCGGCACGAAACACCACCACCGGCCGTCCCCTCCTCTCACCGGCGCCGACCGCACAACCTCACCAACCTAGGCTACTGGGTTGGAAAGGAGAGAAATTTCGGTATATTTTGGTGCGTACCTTGCGGGAGCTGGGACTGATTCCTCCTTAGGGTTAGGGTTCCTCGCTGGCCTGCCTTCCGCCTCCGGACTCCAGGACACGAAGAGGGAGAGTGGTGGAATACATCTAAAAATAACTAATACCCTTGGCTACTATACAAGTATATACTCCCTCCGTTCCAAAATAGATGACTTCCACTTTTTCATTATATGCATATATCTAGACAGTCTAGATATATGCATATAATGAAAAAGTGGAAGTCATCTATTTTGCAACGGAGTGAGTACCCCTTAGGTCGACCACGTCGGCCCACCATGTGATGCTGGTGGATGCGAGCCAACTCTCTCCGGTGTCCCTATGTTAGGAGTAGAGTGGCGCTAGCCGCCGGAAACACAAAGGGAGTCACCATTAATAGAGAAATTGTCGACGGACCCTCTCGCACCGGAAAATCATATGCGTTATTATTCTTTGCTCTCTCGTGAATCCTCACTAGTAAAATTTGAGCATTAGAGTTGGTGACTAGAGTCTAGAGACGGTTCTACCAATGAAAAAAAAGAACAGATTCCCAAACACATGACTCCTCACCCGGTTCTCTAGATAAACCTTCTCCGAAGAAAGAGCTAGCTCTGATACTTTTTGCAGGATTGGAGAAATTGAAACATGTCTTCCATAATTAGGCAGGGAGCCGAGCATGCGGCCAGAGTAGCGATGTGCATGTTCTAATGTAGATGGCGGGTTTAAAATCACCATTCTCCAATGATATTTGAATTCAAGTCGGGCTGAATATAAAACCGACTGAGCACTAACCTCTCACGCATTCCTGCTCCTCCGTAACATGAGAGGGACGTACATTATTGTCTAGACGTGGTGATCCGGAATCGATAACCAAATTGCGACCGTGTCATTGATTTCTGCCTTCCACAACAGATAGTTATCGCGCCACAACTTCATAGAGACCATTTGTCCCATGTTGAGGATGGAGAGGTACCCGGTCGCCATCAATCCAGCGGAGTTTGAGTTGGCGGAGTTGGCGCCGAGCGTTTCCCTACCTATCAGAGAGGTAGAGACAGAGGTCATGCGTGGGAATCAACGACCAATGGCTCTCATACCATATGATATTTTGAAACTTAGATTGGAATTGCTTCGTGCATCATTGAGATGCCTAGCCCTCTCTTTGTATAACTAGCTATACGGATGTTAAAGCATCTTCGCTCATCCACAGGCCACTTTTTGGCATTTTTTCCCCATCGAGAAAAAAAACTTCCCAACTCGCCTCTAGAAAGACAAAAATCGTCGTGTTTGGCCAAAAATAGCGCCGGCGCACCTAGGCAGAACCCAACGCGTTGGGGGCAGCTAGGGGCGATTAGCGCGGGAAAACAGCTCGCACGAAAAATACCTCGGCGGAGGCCCCGCCTGCCAGTGAGTACGGCGGTTCGTCCTTATTGCCTCGCCTAGTTTACCGTGGGAATCAATGTGCGTGATGGAGGGATTACCTCTTAGGTAGCCCGATCTTCACGAATTGACCAACACACGAAGAACGAACTATGAACACGATGAGCACGAAAGGGGAAAACGTGGGAAATCGGCGGGAGATAACTAGTAAGAACTGAAGAACCCCAATCTCCCGTCAACTAGGCCTCTACGACCGCCTACGGGGCGATCGATCCAACCGAACTCACCTTATCGAAAACCGTTTCGCACCCGTGGCCGGTCCACCACGCCAATAGAACCTCAAGGATTAGTTGAGAGAGATTGGGAAGTCCCTAACTGAATCCCAAGGGGAAAGGATAGGTAACTTGGTGAATCTTGATATGATCCTAGATACACATCATAGGAGTGGCCTTGATACGGTCCTAGATACAAATCATAGGAGTCGCCTCACAGGAGGGGTACAAGAGCAAAGCTCAAATGGCTAAATTCATCTCTAACCCTAGATCTAGCTCGGGAAAGCCCTTTTATAGCCAAGGGGGTTGGTGGAGGTGGAAAAGGGGAGAAAACCCCTCTTTGGTGCATCAGCAGGGCAACCGGCCTGGGAGTCCGTTCGAGGTGGGCGCAGCACCTGTCCTTCTTCATCTTCTGGCGCGCCGGCCTGAGGCCGAGGTGGGGCTGAGGGCAGGCCGGCCCTAGGCCAAGGTGGAGGAGCACGCAGGGCAGCCGGGCTAGGGGCGCGTATGGGCAGTCGACCTAAGCTGCAGGTGGCCCGGCCCGAGGCCGGGGTGGAGGGCGGCGACTTATGGATGGGAGCTGGCCTGGATATATGGGGGAGCCGGCTTGGCTTGCTTCTGAAGCCGGGTGCCCTAGCTCCCATATCCTTCTTCCTCATTCTCTTCCTTCTCGATGACATCTCCCCGAACTTCTTCCATAGCTTCTTGGACACCGTCTTGGGCATGATCTTGAGCATCTTGGCATCATCTTGGGCTCCATGGTGGGATCATACCTAGGCACGTATAGGGGCAGTCCATGAGGTAGTGCACCCTTCACCAAGACACCGAAGGCATATAGAGATAGGGGTGAGTTCACCTTGCCTAGTGTCGATGTCGGGCTTGGTGGAATGGGGTGTGTTGCATCATCTCCCTCCCCCTTGGAAAGGAGTCGTCCTCGACTCTTGAGCCATCCTTCCGCGTGTGTAACCATGAGAGGGAGAAGGAATGTTGACGACGAAGATGTCGTTGAAGTTGAGCCGCTTATCGAAGGTCATGCAAAGGTATGCTCGCAGTGGGGTTAGTTCAAAGGCGATGACGATCTTGAAATGGTCCTCTTTGGTTGGTTGATGAAGATTGCGAATGGCGGTGTAGTAGTCGTCGAGTAGATCAAGAGGTGGTTGCTCCGTTGCTTGCAGAAATGGTTGAGTGTAGATGAACTTGACGTATTAGTTGCACTCCACTCCAATGCGTGCATTGTCGGTGATTCGCTTGTCAAAGTCTATGTACATCTTGACAGTTGGTATGTAGTCGTGGGAATCAATGTCGTTGATGCTCTTGTCGAACTCCAAGTACATCTTGACAGTTGGTATGTAGTCCTGCAAGTCATTGTCGTTGATGCGCTTGTCGAACTCCAAGTACGGCGATTGCCGCTCCGGCCATGCCTAGTCCTCTCTGGACCTGCCGTTGTCGTTCCGCACGGGGATCGTTCTCGGGTGGCTGGTTCGCCTGTAAGTATGTCGATGCGGCTAGGACCGTAGCGGCAGGAGTTGTCGGGTGCATGTTACCCTCATCATCATCATGCATGAGGGAAGTCTCGAGAGTCTTGCTGACCTTGCTGAGAGACCCCTGGTCCATGCGAGCAGTTTTTGAGACGTACTTTCCCTTCTTTGGGGGCTGGTTTCCCGTTGAGTGAGTCCTAGAAAGCGCCGCACGACGCACACTCGAGGCTTCTGCCGCTTCCTTCCGTGCTTCTAGTTCCTTGCGGGCTTCTGCTAACTGTCGGCCTGTCCGCAACAGGTGGTACTGGTATGCCATCAGGTTATCTTGAGAGGATCCAGCTTCTATCGGTTGGCCAGAGTGTACCGCTGCCTTCGCTTTGAGCCAAGAGGCTCGTGAGACCTTGATGTGTTCCCGCGCCACTCGACTTTCCTCCGTTTCCTCGGGTTGTTTGGTTGAACCTGCCATGCAGACTTGGGACAGATATGGCTCGTGAGTCCTAGGCATAGGCCGATGGATTTCGTCGAATTTGGAGGGTTCTTCAGTCGCAATGGTGTGGAAGTTGAGCGTGTGCGGCGGATGGATCCATCGTTGGGTGCTAAGTTGCGATTGGCATTGCCGGATGGTGACTCGAGGATCTTCGGGCTCGAGACAGACTCAAAGTCTGATTCGTCGAGTTCCATCTTGTCGGGGAAGCGTAGAATTTCCGTTTTGCTGGCGCAGAAGCGGAGGTCACCGAATGTCAAGCTGATGCCTTCCTGAAGTCCGTCGAACGCCGGGCGTGATTCCGGCGAGTGGGGCGTATAGATGAATGACCCGAAGCAGATCGGCTCTGTTCGAGTCGATGATCCCGGGTGAAAGTGCACTATGGTCAACTAGAGGGGGGTGAATAGGTTGACTACCAATTTTTATTCTTTTCATTTTAATTAGGGCTAAACAAGATAAGATAGGGTTCTCTAGATGTGCAACTAGGTGAGCAACATAAGTGATACAAGATAAGGTACGCAACAGAAATAAAACGAAAGGTAATAAGATAAACCACAAGTGCAAACAAGGAGACAAGGATATGTTTCCCGTAGTTCCTTCTCAAGAGAAGTACGTCTACGTTGGAGAGGTGGGGAGCCACCTAGGCGCTCCTCAATAGCACGGTTGTGCACACCTTGTTCTCCTTGAGCCTCTCCGGTGAGGGAGACTCCCGTTTCCACTATGAGGCCGACTTGAAGGCGTTGACCAAACCTTTACACGAGGTTGAGGACACTCCACAAGATGGATGGAGGCTCTCAATAAATCTGAAGCTTCTTGCAACAAGGTGGAAGCTACAAATACAAGATCTACTAAGGTTTCTAGGCCTCAAGTAGGATTATAGATCTACTAGAATGTGGTGGATGGATTTGAAATTCCTTTGGTGGAATCATGGATCTAGGTCTCCTCTAGCTCTCCACAAAGTTTCAGAGTGTTTCGGTGGTTGGAGAGGGAGATCTAGGAGCTTGAAGCTTTCATTAATGGCTAGGAGAGAGAGTGGGCAAAGCTTAGCATTCATGAGGTAGGGGAAGGGCTTTAAATACCCATTCCCCAATCCAACCGTTGAGCAGCCTACGCAGGACCGGAGGCTCCGGTGGTCTTCACTTACGCGCGCCCGCGTGGCACGTTTGCTCCTTTCTGGAATCTTCAGGGCAGAGGCTCCGGTGGTGTTGGCAGAGGTTCCGCCCACCGGAGGTTCACCGGAGGCTTCGCTCTAGCCTCCGCTCATATGCACCCTAAGACACTTTGAGCGGAGGTAGCACCGGAGGTGCCACCGGAGGCCAGCCCCACAGTGGGGCAGTGGAGCCAGCGGAGGCTCCGGTGGTTTTGGTGGAGGCTCCGCCCACCAAAGGTTCGATGTAGGCTCCGATGCAGCCTCCGCTCTTATGCACCCGGAGGTGTTTTTAGCGGAGGCTGGCCCCTAGACGTGGTTGGGAAATGAACGGGGCGGAGGTTCCAGTGGTTTCACCGGAGCCTTCGCTGCTTGCAAAAAAATGGCATCCTGTCGGGGGGCTACCCCCGAGTAGGCA
This sequence comes from Alopecurus myosuroides, assembly GCA_028641055.1. Lineage (NCBI taxonomy): Eukaryota > Viridiplantae > Streptophyta > Magnoliopsida > Poales > Poaceae > Alopecurus > Alopecurus myosuroides. The sequence continues at coordinate 281,429,206 of CM054063.1, forward strand.
TGAGACAGGTGATAAAGCAAGAATCAGAGTACTGTTCGCCGGGTAGGCGACTACCCGGATATCTGTACCCGGTATGCGCTACTCGGTGATAAAAGTTGAAGGCCAGGAGAAGATAACGAGGAAGATCATAATTGTCCGAGTAGAGAACAAGTGGTCCGCGTAGATGGACTGTTGTCCTACTCGGGCAAGAAGTCAATGGAGCCGTTCTGACGAGATCCCGCGTATCCGGCAGTCGTACAGGCGTGCGGTTCAACTTACAACGCACATGATTGTCCGTGTTACGGCATGGGCATAGTGAGGGTAGGCACCTGTCATGTCCTGTCACTGACAGAGGGGACAGGATGTGTCGGGGGTCTACTCTGTGAGACTGACAGGGTGGACAGGTCCTGTCAGCCGGACGGCGCGGCGACTTCTCGCCATGGCGTCAGCGGGAACACGGAGGTGTGCTCTGTGTCACAGTAAAGACGTCCCATCGTGTACTTTTTAATCATTGTTTACTCGGCTGGGTACCAGTATATAAGGTGTCCGGCCCCCTCCTGCGCGAGGGACGTTACGCGAGAGAGCATTTATTGCACGAACAAGAGCTAGAAGTAGAGAGATCAAGAGAGTGGCTACTCGGCCGAGAGCCTCATTTGTACTGTGGCTACTCGGACATCACTTATACAGAGAGATAGGCAGGAGTAGGGGTGTTACCTCCACACGAGGGCCTCGAACCTGGGTAGATCGAGGTATTTGAAGTGCTTTCCGTGCGCGTCTACTCGACGTGCGATCCCTCCCTGAATACCTACAGCGTCCATCGGCCCCAACACTTAAGCCATCCCATGGCATCTGTCTTCACCACTCTACGATAGTTGGCGCCCACCGTGGGGCCAGCAGCAGCGCTGGCTGGGGTTCATATTCGGACAGGACCCGTTTCTGCATCGGGGGAGCGCGTGGTCTGTGGCCTTGTCCACAGATTCGGCTCTTTCGACTTCGTCATCGACAACACCGGCGATTTCGGTGGCAGGCCCGTGCCTACAGGCGGCTCGGTCCTCTCCTTCGGCGCACACCTGGTGTACGTCGCCACCACCGTCATCCGCGAGTTCCCGTAGGAGGTACTCGTTGCTGATGATCCTCCTGCTATACTCGCTGCCCGCGGGAAGCCAACTGGCTGCTCTGCGGACAGCGTGGAGGTGAGGATGACGGGCCCGACAATCGATGCCGGGAAAGGCGCGGCCACTCCGGCTGAGGTCATCGAGGAGCCGGTTGCTGCAAGGGTCCACAAGCCCTACGACATGCTCCGGAACATTCCGGGTTATGTGGCTCCTTCCACGTCAACGGCTATACCGGCTGCTCGCGTTGGCGCCACCGAGTAGCTGAGCATGCTGCTTCCCTCCGACGCGGACCTCATCGCGTTGAAGGCGCAACTCGAGCAGCAGTGTCAAACGCTACTCGTGGAGGCCCAAGAACTGGATAAGGTTAGGCTTAAGCTTAACCTGGATCAAAATGAGTACAACAGGGCGCATGGCTTTACTCCTGTTTCTAGGATGCCTGGCAAGCTAGGTACTATACGCCGCAACTTGGGCGCTGAGCTGGCTAGAGATGGTAGGTCTGTTAGTCTATCTGCTAGTTTGAACACTGCTAGTAGGCCGAAATACAGTTCCCTGCCAAAACACTTAGGGCTGCAGAGGCAGTCGCTGCTGAGTTGCCGCATCTCACTGGCGATGCTCGCGCTAGGCAGCAGGATAGACTCAATGAGTTAGTGCTAGAAGCGGGCAGGCAGAATGAGGCATTCCGGACAGCTTATCCGGGTGATCGTGCTTCCCATGTTGTTCACTCGCATGGTGGCAAGTCGGTGGATCATGCCTCATCGCCGCTTCCCGGCGGTGATAGGGCCCAGAGCGTGACCTCTGGGAGAAACAAACAGATGCAGGTGTACGACTCGGCTGTCGCCGCAAAACAGCACGTTGTAGAGTGGCAGCCCGTCCAGAAACACAACTGTGCAGGAGCAGGCTATCAAGCCTCTAAAGCTCGCAGCAAGGGGCAAGGAGGAAACCGAGATGGGTCATCTCGGCGTCATGCTGCCAACCCGGTTCAGCAGGGGGTGCAGCCGCAGGCAGTTGTGCCAGCGGCCAACCAGGTGGCTCAACCCGGTCCCGTGCAGCAGGAACGCTATGATGATGGCTACTCGGCGATGGAGCAAGCCGGGTACGCTGATCCAAGAGATGTCACTGATCGTTTTGGTGATCGGATGCTGGAGCCCAATGACGCAAGGTACAAGCTGGACCGGATTCATCGGTCTGAGCAGATTGAGACAAAGGGGCCACCCGGCCCAAGCTGTTTTGGCCACCGCATCATGGGAGAGCCTTCCGTGAACAAGTTTCAGCTGGCCAGAGGGACCAACTGCTACGATGGGAGCACCAAGCCGGTGGACTGGTTGAATGACTATGTCACTGCGTGCATATTGCACGCGGCAACCGGAGATGGGCTATGAGATACCTCCCACAGATGCTAGAGGGGCCTGCCCGGATCTGGCTCAATAACTTGCCGAGACACAGCATCAACTGCTGGCTGGACTTCTCGGAGGCCTTCATCAGCAACTTCACCAACACGTACAAGAGGCCGAATAGACCGCAGGAACTGTCAGCTTGCAAGCAGCGAGAAGAGGAGACGGACCGAGAATACCTTACTAGGTGGAGCACATTGAGGAACACCTATGAGGGTGTGAATGAGTCACAGGCGATCGCCTGGTTCGCTCAAGGCTGCAGGCATGGCAGCATGTTATGGCAGAAGCTGCAGAGAGAGATGCCGAGTACGCTCGCCGAGACGATCAAGATAGCTGATATGTATGCACTCGGCGATCCTACTCAGCCTCTGCTTGATTCCTTTGAGCCGAGGAGGAGGAACCAAGATGGCAACATGCGCCAAGACCGACAAGACTTCCGCAACAAGCGCCGAGCTGACCGTCCCGACACTCGGTACGGTTCTGAGCAAGTGAATGCTGTGAATCAGGATACTGCGGCTGCTGGGAGTAGCCAAAGGCAAAAACCTGCTGGAGCCCAATACGGGCAGAACCAGAATCAGGGCCAGGGCTTCAAGAAGCAATACAATGTCCCCCAGCAAGCCAACAGCAACCCGGATGCAGGGGATTGATACATGCATTTTATATCATCATCTATACCCTCCATATAGGCATTATTGGGATGTTTTATCAATGTTATGTCATTGTTTTGCATGTTTTAGATGATTTTATGGGACTTTCCCACAAAGTCCCTATTTTTGGTATTTAATTTCTGGGTGTCAGAAAACACCTGTTTTCATGTTTTTGATGTTTCAAAAGCTACAGGTATCCAAATTGCGAAAGGAAAGAAACTCTGTCAGTTTTTCTTCGGGAGAAAGGCCGTGGGCACAAGACACAAAGGAGGAGGCTCAGGAGGCCCAAAAGGGGGTAGCCCACGCGGCCAGATTCCCTGGCCGCGTGTGGGGCCCCCAAATGGGCCCAGAGCACCTCCTCCCCGAGGTCTTTTTGCTGACGACTCCGTCTTCCCCGAAAACGAACACCCTAATTTTCCCGAGACGAGACAGAGCCGCCAGGGCGGTGAAAGTCTGGAAACTCTCCGCGGGGAAGACAGATCCTGCTACTCCAGAGCTCCGGAGAAGGGGGAAATCATCCCCATCTTCATCCCCATCTCCTCCTTGGCGTGGGAGGAGGAATCTCCATCACCATCCTCACCAGCACCTGCATCTCCACCATCACCATCACCGTGATCCACTCCGTTCCCCTCATAGTTTGATCATTGCTACACCCTAGATACGTGTTATTGTACTCTGTTGCATGTTTGGGATTGAGTACTTGTTATTATTTGGTGGTGGATCCATTGTTTCAGATTGTGTTGTACCACATATGTCACCATACATGATCATGTTTGCACGTTGTGAGTAGTTCCCGCATGTTCCTGAGGGCATAGGATGAATTGGCAATGATTTGTTACATGAGATGAGTTGTTATTTGGTCTAGTATTTATCTTTTTATGTGATTCTATGATGGTGTTGTATGAACGTCGATTGTACAACACTTCACCTACATGGGATCATAGGAGAACACCATAGTGTAGTGACGTGATGATGTCTTTAGGTGACAGGAACTTGAGACAGAGTCGTTGAATTGCATTATGAGGGTACTTGTATCGGGGACCTTAGAGCATAAGGGTATGGTGGGACATCATGTCTTAATAATTCTCGTGTTGTCATTTAATTGGCCACGTGATCCATCATAAGTGGTGATAGTTTATTTATTTAGCTATTCCTATTTGTGGCTCCGTCCGAAGAAGATTAAAACTAGACAAGATATACAAACATGTTATGCAATGAATCACTATGCCAGCTAAATCCGTGCAGCCCTCGGGAACGTTTTCCACATATAAGACACAAACACACACTTGAGCTTGTCCTCTTGCGCATTAGAGGATTGGGCTTTGTCTCTCATTGAGACCTACTACTTGCTGCAATTTACTTTCCGCATTTTACTTTACTTGCACTACACAATTAAAACACAAAAACACATGTTGCTTTTATTATTCCTTTGCTATTCTACTTACCAGTTCCTTCTGCTCCTCGTGGGTTCGACAACCTTTCTAATTCTAAAAGTACTACAATTGATCTCCTGCACTTGGGAGCCATCAAGACACCTTTCTGGCGCCGTTGCCGGGGAGCGTAGCGCTATTGGTAAGAAGTTTGGTAAGGAAACTTGAAAGCTGAATTTTACTTGTTGTTGCATCCTGTTATTATTATGGATTTTATGAGAGATGCTTCGCTGAAACTTGCTTTATATGAGAGTGCTTATGCTATTAAACCTAAAGTTGTTGAAAAATCACCTCGTGATGATGGTTATATTATTCCCCTTGGATTTGTTAAAGCTGTTAGGAATGAGTATTTTGCAGGGGATGGAACAAAGGCTGCAAGTGATCACATACGGGCTATTGAGGATATATGTGGGCTAATTAGGCTCAAGGCTATTTCTGAGGAGGAGGTAAAATGCAAGTTATTGTACCAGTCCTTAACTGGTGATGCTCGAAAAGGGTATATGTCCCTGGATGAAGAAATTACACATAATTGGGATACTTTTATGAAGGTTTTCTTTCTTAAATATTTTACTCCTAAAGAGGCTTATGAGAACCGTTGCTTTATATTTAATTTTTGGCCACACCTTGGAGAGAGTATTACTCAAGCTTGGGGGAGGCTTAAGGACCTCCTTCGTAAGAATCCTTGTCGTGATCTAACAAATAAACTTATATTGATAAACTTTTAAGTGAGACTACCTGATAGGCTAAAGCAATATTTGGATGGTTCATCTGGTGGAAGCTTTACAAATAATACTGCAGAAGAAGCTTGGAATTTATTGGAAATTATTTCGAAGAACTCTGAATATTGGGACCTAGACAAAGGTAATGAAGCTTATTTTGATTATGGATATTCATGTGTAGAAAGTTTCTCTAGTTCTATTTTGTTCAAGAATGTTATTAAAGATTTTGGTCTTGATCCATATGTTTCAATTGAAATAGCTAAGAAATTTGCTGAGCACATTCGAATTCCTAAAAGTGGCTTTGATTATTATGTTGAACCTGTTAAATCTTCTATTGTTGTCCCTAAATTTATTAAAGAAACACCAGTGTCATGTGTAGTAATAGAAGAATATATTGAACCACCTCCCTATCCTGAAAAAGTTAAAGAGAATTTGCTTATTGCTGTTGCTGACAAAAGTAGAAAGAGATGTTCTCAACCTAAAGAACAGGTGGAAGTCAAGAACCAAGTCTCTATTATTAAGCAATTAAATGAAGAAGATCATGTTGATGTTTATTTATGTGAAGATGCTACCAAAGTTATTAAAGGGAATTCATCCAAAGTTGGTAAGCCAATTATATCATGCTTTTTTGGGACTTCTTGTTATCATGGTTTATGTGATATTGGAGCAAGCATTAGTGTCATTCCATATTCTCTCTATCAACAAATTAAGCCTGATATTGATCCTATCACCATGGAAGAAACAGGTATGACCATTCAGGTTGCTAGTAAAGATTATATTAGTCCCTTTGGAATTGTTAGAGATGTTGAAGTATTGGTAGGGAAAATAAAATATCCTACTGTTTTTTTTGTTCTTGGTTGTCCACAAGATTCTTTCTGTCCTATTATATTTGGTAGACCTTTCTTACATACTGTTGGTGCTGAAATTGATTTGCCTAGAGAAAGGGTGTTTATTGAATGTGCTGGAGAGAAACTTGAATTTAATTTTTCTAAATTTGCTGCTAAACCTGCTAAGAAAGAACCAAAATCTAAAGATAATTGAAACTCTTGCTCATATAGCTGTAGCTTCATCAGACGTGGTGGAACGTTATATGCTTAATCCGGAAGAACCATTTAATGATGGAGAAAAAGAAGCTTTAGAACAAATATTATGGCAGCAACCTCCACAATTACAATTGCATATCCCACCTGATAATCTAGGAGTAATCCCACCTCCTAAAGGAGATCCTAGTTTTGAATTAAAGCCTTTGCCTAAAAATCTGAAATTTGCATACTTGGATAAGAAAAATATATATCCTGTTATTATTAGTGCTAACCTTTCAGCTGAGGAAGAAGAGAAATTACTTGATGTGCTTAAAGCTCACCGTAAGGCTACTGGTTATTCTCTTGATGATCTTAAGGGCATAAGTCCAGCTCTATGTATGCATAAAATTAATTTGGAAGAGGATGCTAAACCTGTTGTTGATTTCCAACGCCGTCTACATCCAAAAATGAAGGAAGTGGTAAGAAAGGAGGTAATTCGACTCATAGAGGCTGGTATTATTTATCCTATAGCTGATAGTAAATGGGTTAGTCCTGTTCATTGTGTTCGTAAGAAAGGTGGAATTACTGTGATTCCTAATAAAGATGATGAACTTGTTGCTCAACGTAGTGTTGTTGGTTATAGAATGTGCATTGATTATAGAAAATTAAATAAAGCAACTCGTAAGGACCATTATCCATTGCCCTTTATTGATCAAATGCTAGAGATATTATCTAAACATTCTCACTTTTGTTATTTAGATGGGTATTCAGGCTTCTCTCAAATTCCAGTTCACAGTGATGATCAGGAAAAGACCACTTTTACTTGCCCATATGGTACATTTGCTTATAGGAGAATGCCTTTTGGTTTATGTAATGCGCCTGCTACTTTTCAGAGATGCATGAATGCTATATTTGCTGATTATATTGAAAAGATAGTGGAAGTCCTTATGGATGATTTTTCGGTGTAGGATACTTCTTTTGATAATTGCTTGTTCAACCTTAACAAAGTTTTGCAGCGTTGTGAAGACCAACACCTTGTTCTTAATTGGGAGAAGTGTCACTTTATGGTAACAGAGGGAATTGTTCTTGGGCATCGTATTTCTGGAAGAGGAATATAAGTTGACCCAGCAAAAATTGAAGCTATTGAGAAATTACCATATCCAAGAGACATCAAAGGTATAAGAAGTTTTCTCGGTCATGCAGGTTTTTATCGTAGGTTCATTAAAGATTTCTCTAAAATATCAAAACCTCTAACCAATCTTTTGCAAAAGGATGTTCTGTTTTCTTTTAATGACGATTGCATAGAATCCTTTAATGTTTTAAAGAAAGCCTTAATGACTGCACCTATTATTCAACCTCCTGATTGGAACTTGCCCTTTGAAATTATGTGTGATGCTAGTGATTATGCAGTTGGAGCTGTTTTAGGCCAAAGGGTTGATAAGAAATTGAATGTTATTTACTATGCTAGTAAAACACTAGATGGTGCTCAAAGAAATTATGCTACAACTAAAAAAGAATTTTTAGCGGTAATATTTGCATGTGATAAATTTAGATCTTACATAATTGATTCAAAAGTCACTGTGCACTCTGATCATTCTGCTATTAAATATTTGATGAATAAGAAAGATGCTAAGCCTAGGCTAATAAGATGGGTACTTTTGTTGCAAGAATTTGATTTACACATAGTAGATAGGAAAGGAGAAGATAATCCCGTAGCTGATCATCTTTCTAGAATGGAAAATATACCTGATGATCCTATTCCTATTAATGATTGTTTTGCTAATGAACAACTTGCCCTTGTTAGTGTTTCTAGTGCTAAAGTTGCATCTCCTTGGTTTGCTAATTATGCAAATTTTATTGTTGGGAAAGTTATGCCACCACAATTTACTTACCAGCAAAGAAAGAAATTCTTTTATGACCTTAGACATTATTTTTTGGGATGATCCATTCTTGTATAAGAAAAGTGTTGATGGCATTATTAGACGTTGTGTACCTGAGCATGAACAGCAGGCTATTATAAGAGATTGTCATGACAGTCCCTATGGAGGACATCATGCAGGAGATCGTACTGCAGCAAAGGTATTACAATGTGGTTTTTATTGGCCTACTCTATTCAAGGATTGTGCTGAATATATTAAAACTTGTGATAAATGTCAAAGAGTAGGAAACATTGGTAGAAGGAATGAAATGCCTATGAACTATACATTACCACTTGAACCATTTGATGTGTGGGGTTTTGACTTTATGGGACCATTTCCTGCATCTAGTACAAAACATACTCACATTTTGGTTGCTGTTGATTATGTTACAAAATGGGTAGAAGCAATTCCTACTAAGAGTGCAGACCATGCCACAGCCATGCAAATGCTTAAAGAAATTATTTTCCCTAGATTTGGTGTTCCTAGATTTTTAATTACTGATGGTGGATCTCATTTTATGCATGGTGTTCTTAGAAAAACATTGGCAAAATATAATTATAATCATAGAATTGCATCACCCTATCATCCTCAAACTAGTGGACAAGTTGAATTAAGTAATAGGGAAATTAAACTTACTTTAGAGAAAACAGTAAACAGAGCTAGATCTGATTGGCCACTTAAAATTAATGATGCATTGTGGGCTTATAGAACTGCTTATAAAAATCCTATGGGTATGTCTCCTTATAAAATGGTTTATGGAAAAGCATGTCATTTACCCGTTGAATTAGAACATAAAGCTAGATGGGCTATTAAGAAATTAAATTTTGATTTAAAAGCAGCGGGGGAGAAGAGATTGCTTGACCTAAATCTATTAGATGAATGGAGGAATGAAGCATATGAAAGTGCAAAATTGTTTAAAGAGAAAGTTAAAATTTTGCATGACAAGAAAATTAAAAGAAAGGAATTTAAAGTAGGTGATCAAGTCCTATTGTACAACTCTCGTTTTAAGTTTTATGTAGGGAAATTAGCTTCAAAATGGCAGGGTCCATTGGTAGTACAGGAGGTATACCGTTCGGGGGCCATCCGTCTTCATGGTGATATGAAAGGTAAACCTCATGTGGTCAATGGACAACGCCTAAAACATTATATTGAAGGAAAGAGCTTCATAGGAACCATCGAGGATATAAAGTTAATGACACCGGAGGAGGTAATTGTAAGCGATCCTGAAGTTTCAGAAACCCAAATTCAATAATTTACAATTATTGTGTTTGGAAGTTTCTCATAATTGCGTGAAAACTTACGGAACTCATTTTTTATGGAAATTAACGTGTGGGACAAGAAAATTGGAAGGAATTGGACCTCGAGGGGGAAAAGAGGACCCCACACGCGGCCAGATTCCTTGGCCGCATGGAGGTACCCCTTTTCCACCTCGGAGTCCCGTTCCGTCTCGTTTTCGACTCCAACACTTCGTCTTACCCTAAAACTCGTCAATATATACCCCCTTTTGTCGATCTAATCCCGCACCGAGAGTTCTCGCGCGATCTTTGTTTCTGCTGTTTCTGTCTGCCAGGGTTTACTCATGTCAAGCTCCGGATCCAACCTAGGGGGAAGATCCACCCAAGGGAGGCATTGTGAACCATTACCTCAACTCCGTGATGACCCCCATGAAAACCCTGACCTTGAAGGATGGTGTGTTGCTCATGGAGGAGGTGAAGGCTCCCAAGACCGAAGGTACGCTGGAGGAGAGGCTGGAGGCTCTAGAACAAACAGTTTTCAGGTATAACTCTATTGTTGAACGCAGCCTTGATGCCCACCACTTCATGAATCTGGAGCTGGAGAAGAAGGGAGAATGAAGAAATTACCGCAACCATCTAAGCTTGGGGGAGTTTCACCTATCCCCCGTCTTTTATCAGCTTTATCATGTCTATCTAGTTTTGGTGTGTCTTGCTTTTATTATCTAGTATCGTTTTCGTTTAGGCTTGAGTGAGCTCATTGAGCATTATCATGCATCCCCGTCTTATGGTTTATCAATGAATAATAAAGTATGGTCTCATCCATGATTCCCTTGTTTTGGGGATTTATGGGTAACACTCATGCAAATGAGCATGGCATATTTAGAGGTTTCAATCACATCTTGCCTTGAAATTAATTAACTTGAGTGTGTTGGACAATTGTAGAATTATCTCAATATGACATAAATCCACTATCTATCTATTAGCTTAATGGCTATTCCGAGCATGTTCACCATGTTATAGTTTCATTTATGGTCTAAATTAATATGCTTATGTTATTAATTGGCATGGGCTGAATTTGGGATAAGATTCTCACAAACTTTTGAATGCACACATTTATTTCTATTGCACTTAACAAACATGACCCATTAATGGGAGCTAAAAGTTTTGTGCTTGACAAGGATTTTGGTTGGGAGTTGGCTAACACGTGCATCACGTGAAAATCTTTCAACATTGCACAAAGAAATTTTATATCTAGTTGATGTCATGTGCTTTTTTTTTTGGACTCCTGCCATGCCGAAATGAAATAGAGGAATAGTAAGTTTTGATGAGTAAGTATATATGACTAGAGAAATTGCATTGGGCCGCTAACCCAAGCCGTGCTTGATCATGGTAGAAATTTACTTACAGCTAGAGTGGACTCTACAAACACATCCTACAATAAAATAAGAAGCTATGCATATAGTGAATGAAATAAAAAAGGATGATGAGTCTACTCTGTTTGTTCATCTTGTTATTGTGACATGGGCTGGTTTCTATGTCATGGGGCAAGAGGTACCTCTTTGCAATTCTCTATGATGTCATTAATACTTATTATGATTGTACAAAGCTTATTAGGAATCTTAAGTTGAGTAATCATGGAGTAGGTTTTCACACTCACGGGGCATGAGACATTCAACCAACACCTTGTCAACCACATTACTTCAACATTCATAAATTAAGATGCTAATGATAAAGGGGCAACGAGAGTCTTAGCCCAATTGATGCCACATTACAATTAGTAATTTAAGCTGAATAGTTTTGAAACTAAATGAGACTTGATCGCGTTTTACCTATACTCATTTATCTTTCTCCAAATTAAAGAGTATAATTTGATTGTCCAACATACAATGGTTATTTGCTTTCAAAAGTATGGGGTGTTTGCTAGAGCTTCGAATATGTTATCCTTATGTGTATGAGTTCTATTCATTCATCTTGCATTATAACTGAACGTTATGATGATACAATGCCCGTATTTATTTATCAACCTTAAGTCCATTGATGCATGTAATGATCTATGTCCTTATTTACTCGAGGACGAGCAAAAGTTTAAGCTTGGGGGAGTTGATACGTGCATTTTATATCATCATTTATACCCTCCATATAGGCATTATTGGGATGTTTTATCAATGTTATGTCATTGTTTTGCATGTTTTAGATGATTTTATGGGACTTTCCTACAAAGTCCCTGTTTTTGGTATTTAATTTCTGGGTGTCAGAAAACACCTGTTTTCATGTTTTTGATGTTTCAGGAGCTACATGTATCCAAATTGCGAAAGGAAAGAAACCCTGTCAGTTTTTCTTCGGGAGAAAGGCCGTGGGCACAAGACACAAAGGAGGAGGGCTAGGAGGCCCAAAAGGGGGTAGCCCACGCGGCCAGATTCCCTGGCCGCGTGTGGGGCCCCCAAATGGGCCCACGACACCTCCTCCCCGAGTTCTTTTTGCTGACGACTCCGTCTTCCCCGAAAACAAACACCCTAATTTTCCCGAGACGAGACGGAGCCGCCAGGGCGGCGAAACTCTCAAAACTCTCCGCGGGGGAGACAGATCCTGCTGCTCCGGAGCTCCGGAGAAGGGGTAAATCATCCCCATCTTCATCCCCATCTCCTCCTTGGCGTGGGAGCAGGCATCTCCATCACCATCCTCACCAGCACCTGCATCTCCACTATCACCATCACCGTGATCCACTCCGTTCCCCTCATAGTTTGATCATTGCTACACCCTAGATACGTGTTATTGTACTCTGTTGCATGTTTGGGATTGAGTACTTGTCATTATTTGGTGGTGGATCCATTGTTTCAGATTGTGTCATACCACATATGTCACCATACATGATAATGTTTGCACGTTGTGAGTAGTTCCCGCATGTTCCTGAGGGCATAGGATGAATTGGCAATGATTTGTTACATGAGATGAGTTGTTATTTGGTCTAGTAATTATGTTTTATGTGATTCTATGATGGTGTTCTATGAACATCGACTGTACAACACGTCACCTACATGGGCTCATAGGAGAACACCGTAGTGTAGTGACGTGATGATGTCTTTAGGTGACAGGAACTTGAGACAGAGTCGTTGAATTGCATTATGAGGGTACTTGTATCGGGGACCTTAGAGCATAAGGCTATGGTGGGACATCATGTCTTAATAATTCCCGTGCTGTCATTTAATTGGCCACGTGATCCATCATAAGGGGTGATAGTTTATTTATTTAGCTATTCCTATTTGTGGCTCCGTCCGAAGAAGATTAAAACTAGACAAGATATACAAACATGTTATGCAATGAATCACTATGCCAGCTAAATCCGTGCAGTCCTCGGGAACGTTTTCCACATATAAGACACAAACACACACTTGAGCTTGTCCTCTTGCGCATTAGAGGATTGGGCTTTGTCTCTCATTGAGACCTACTACTTGCTGTAATTTACTTTCCGCATTTTACTTTACTTGCACTACACAATTAAAACACAAAAACACATGTTGCTTTTATTGTTCCTTTGCTATTCTACTTACCAGTTTCTTTATGCTCCTCGTGGGTTCAACAACCTTTCTAATTCGAAAAGTACTACAATTGATCTCCTGCACTTGGGAGCCATCAGGGATGCTCAGAGATTTATCTTTGAGAACATGAAGGATGGGCCGTGTAGCTTCCATACTCGGCATCCGAGTAGGCCAGCTAACCACACTACCCGGCAGTGCAGCTGGTGGGACCGCATCAAGGGTGAAGGCTTTGGTCAACTGCCCCTCCTCCTCCTCTTCCGCTCTCGGGAGCCAACGTGCAGCCTATTCAGGCAGCTCCTCCCAGGCCGGCCGAGAATCCGAGAAGGGAGAATGTGAACCAAGTGGCTCAGGGAGCCAACCACCACAACAACAATAACAACAATGGCAACAACAATGACGGCAATGATGGTGGTGGAGACCGCAACCAGTACCAAGAGCACCATGAGAGCTATATGGTGTTCACCACCGAGCCGGATGACAAGCAGTCGCAGCGTAGGCGTGCGATGGATGTGAACGCAGTAATCCCAGTTGTACCTCACTACTTGCACTAGTGCGACCAAGAGATTACCTGGTCCAAGGATGATTATCCCAAGATAATGCCCAATCCGGGTACATATGCACTGGTGGTGGATCCCACCTTCCTGGGGACCAAGAAGAACGTCAAGTTCAGGAAGGTACTGATCGACAACGGCAGCAGCATCAACATCATGTACCGAGATACCCTCGAGAAGCTCGTCCTTGCCGAGAACATGCTGCTACCCAGTAGGACTACCTTCCATGGCATTGTGCCAGGAGTATCTTGTGCTCCTATCAGCCGCATCTGGATAGATGTGCTATTCGGCACCAGGGAGAACTGCCGCACCGAGTGCCTGCAGTTCAAAGTGGTTGATCTTCAGTGCCCCTACCACGCTCTACTCGGTAGGCCTGCGCTCACCAAGTTCATGGCCTCAACCCATGCAGCCTACCTGAAGATGAAGCTACCCGGTCCCAATGGTGTCATCACCATCTCGGGTGATTACAAGCGCTCCCTGGATTGCGCGTCTGCTGGATCTCTTCTGGCGGAGTCTTTGGTCATTGCTGTCGAGAAGAAGAAGATACACGAGGTGGTGGCTATGGCTCAAGAAGCTCAAGTCGGTATGCCTGGCATGCCAAGTTCACAGTATGGAGCCGCCTTCCAGGCCTCCCAGGAGACCAAGAAATTCCAGGTTGATCTGAGTTCCCAGACCGTGTTGCCATCATTGGCGCCGGGTTGGGAGAGAAATAGGAAAGCGAGCTCATCCACTTCCTCCGTGAGAATCGGGATGTCTTCGCATGGTCCAATGAGGACCTGCCGGGTGTCCCGAGGGAGTTGGTTGATCACTCGCTGCATGTGCGCCCAGACGCCAAGCCGATTAAGCAGGCAATGCGTCGCTTTGCGGCAGAGAGAAGAAAAGCTATCGGTGATCAGATCACCAAGTTACTGATAAGTGGATTCATCATGGAAGTGTTGCGTCTGGATTGGCTGTCCAATCCGGTTATGGTTGAGAATAAGAAGGAGGACCCCAAGGCCGAGACTGCATGGCGCATGTGCGTGTACTACACCGACTTGAACAAGGCCTGCCCCAAGGACCCATTTCCGCTACCACGCATAGATCAGGTGATCGATTCTACTGCCGGGTGCGAGATTTTGTATTTCATTGATGCCTATTCTGGTTTCCATCAGATAGCTCTTAATCGGGATGATCAAATAAAAACTGCTTTAATTACCCCGTACGGGGCTTATTGCTATTGTGTTATGTGTTTTGGGTTGAGGAATGTTGGAGCTACCTATCAGAGATGCATGCAGAAATGTTTGCATGATCAAATCGGCAAGAATCTGCAGGTGTACGTAGATGACATTGTCATCAAAATGAATAAAACACATACTCTGCTTAGTGATATTGAGGAAACCTTTGCCAACTTGCGCAAGTGTAGGATGAAACTGAATCCGACTAAATGCACCTTTAGCGTTCCGGCTGGCAAGTTACTCGGTTTCTTGGTATCTAGCCGGGGCATTGAAGCCAATCCTTCAAAGATAAAAGCTATAGAGAGCATGTCTTTGCCGAGATCACTGAAGGATGTGCAGAAATTCACCGGATGCTTGCCTTCCCTTAGCCGCTTCCTGGGGAGAATGGGCGAGAAGGCTTTGCCTCTCTATCAGCTGATGAAGAAAAGTGACAAGTTCGTCTGGACGCCGCAAGCTGATGTGGCGTTCAACGAACTCAAGACCATGCTGGGTAGCGCTCCCGTCCTGGCAAGCCCTGTACCGAAAGAGCCAATGCTGCTCTACATTGCGGCTACCAACCGGGTAGTCAGTGTGGTGATAGTGGTGGAGAGAGAGGAAGAAGGCAAGACTGTGCAGTGGCCAGTATATTATCTCAGCGAGGTGCTATCCAGCTCCAAGCAAAACTACCCGCACTACCAGAAAATGACATATGGCGTGTACCTAGGTGCCAAGAAGCTCAAGCATTATTTCCAAGAGCATCCCATCACGGTGGTGAGTACTGCTCCCATCTCGGAGAATATGGGCAACAAGGATGCAAGTGGAAGAGTAGCCAAGTGGGCAATCGAGCTAGCCGTGTACACTCCCCTATACGCGAGAAGAGAAGCAATCAAATCACAAACTTTGGCGGATTTCCTGGTGGATTGGGCCGAGATGCAGTATGAGCCTCCCTTGCCGTAAACGAACTTCTGGAAGATGCATTTTGATGGCTCCAAAGTGAAGGAAGGGCTTGGTGCTGGCGTGGTGCTCACGTCACCCAAGCGTGATCAACTCAAGTATGTGCTGCAAATACACTTCAAGGCATCAAATAATGTGGCTGAGTATGAAGCACTGGTGCATGGCTTGAGAGTAGCCAAGGAGATTGGGGTGCAGCATATCGTCTGTTATGGCGACTCGGACTTGGTGGTGCAGCAATTTTCTGGCAACTGGGATGCTTTGGATGCCAACATGGCGTCCTACCGGTTTCTGGTGCAAACTATGACGGGGTTCTTTGATGGCTGTGAATTTTATCACATACACCGAGCTGAGAATGATGCATCTGATATTCTATCCAAGTTGGGGTCTTCTCGGCAGTTTACCCCGCCTGGGATCGCCTTGGAGCATTTGAGAAAGCCATCTATCAATCCATCTCCCAACTCAGAATCCATCTTCACTCCATCGCTGCCGGATTCAGAAGCTGTTCCTATGGAAGATTGATTGGGAGGCTGCAAAAGAGAACCCGGGGACTGGCACCTGCAACCCGGGGACTGCCCCTCCTAACTCGGGGACTGTCACATTCATCGAGGGAATCATTTTTTAGTACTCGGGGACTCAGGGACTCGCCCTGAACCCAGAGCAGGTCATGGTGGCTGATCCAATGGAACTAGACGAACCAGTGTTTCCCGTCCGGGAGACACCGAGTTGGGCTCTGACCATATTATCCTTTCTAATGGATGGCACCTTGCCGAGTGACGAGGTCACAGCCCGGCAAATACAGAGACGATACAAGGGCTACACCATCTTCAACAAAGAGCTACACAGAAGGAGCCCAACTGGTGTGCTGCAACGCTGCGTTGAGCCTAAGGAAGGAGAAGAAATTCTCAGAGAGATACACCAAGGAGAATGCGGGCATCACGCCTCTTCTCGGGATCTGGTCAACAAGGCTTTTCGGCATGGGTTCTTTTGGCTCAATACCTTGAGACAAGCTGAAGATATAGTGAGAAAGTGCAATGGATGCCAAAGGTTTGCAAGCAAGATTCATATGTCAGCATCCGAGTTGAAGACCATTCCCATTACTTGGCCATTTGTTGTCTGGTGTCTGGACATGGTGGGTCCTTTCAAGCCGGCTAGAGGCAACATGACTCAGATCCTAGTCATGGTTGATAAGTTCACCAAGTGGATTGAGGTCAAGCCTATTCGGAAATGTGATGGGATTACAGATGTGAGTTTCCTGAAGGATGTCATCTTGAGATACGGTTACCCGCACAGCATAATCATTGACGATGGCACCAACTTTGCTGAGGGAGCCTTTGCAAGATTCTATAAGGAGAAGCGCATCCGACTAGATGTTGCATCTGTTGCGCATCCAGCCTCAAATGGGCAAGTTGAAAGAGAAAATGTCATGGTCCTATCCAGGATAAAGCCAAGGCTAATTGATCCATTACAGCGAACCCCTGGTTGTTGGCTGGACGAGTTGCCGGCGGTGTTGTGGAGTCTAAGGACTACCCCTAACCGATCAACCGGATACACACCACTCTTCCTGGTATATGGAGCAGAGGCCGTGTTGCCCACTGACCTAGAGCATGACTCACCCAGGGTAACACTCTATACTGAAAAAGAGGCCTGAGATGCTCAATAAAATGACGTTGACCTGCTAGACGAAGCAAGAGAGTTAACTCTGTCATGTTCAGCCATATATCAGCAAAGCCTCAGGCGTTATCACAGCCGGAAAGTAAACCCAAGGGTTTTCCGAGAAGGATACATGGTCCTTAGGCTCATGCAGCGCACAACCGAGATGCATAAGCTATCCCCTCTGTGGGAAGGGCCTTTTATTGTGAGTAAGGCCCTGCACAATGATGCCTACTATCTAGTTGACGCACAGGCACCCCAGAAGAACAGGCCGGATAGAGCTGGAGAGGAATCCAAGCGCCCTTGGAATGTAGCCCTTCTCCGATTTTTTCATTCGTGAGCAAGCACTGTATGTATCTCCTTAACCGAGTTAAAATCCTAGTCGGCACTCCGAATTTAAACTCGGGGACTGCCCTTATCAAATTTGCTCTGTGTCGTTTTACTCTGCTTTACTTTGTCTACTCGGTTGGTCTACCTGGAATTTCATGTGCATATCTAGTAGTGTGTTTAAACCCAAGGGCCAACTCTTCGACTCTGCTGTTGTCCGCAACCCGGCTTCATGGCAAGCAAGAGAACAAGCCAAAGGTCAATAAACACACGAAAAATTGCAAAGGAAAAGAGGAGTGTAGCAACCGAGTAGGGTGTTTCTTTACTTCTCTGTTGTCTCTTTTTCGGCTAAGTGGTGGGTAGCGTTAACATGTGATTCTCTAAGTGGCTAAGTATCTGAAACTTAGTTTTTCGAAATATTGTGACTCGACTATCGAAAAGCCACAAGTGGCAGGTAAGAGCAAAGACGAAAAGGCTAAGTGAATGAAAAATGCAACTCGGGGACTTGCATAATAACGCAATCCGGCATTGCTATGTGTTGATCAAGTAAAACTGAGTAGCAAGAAACATAATTGTATTGATTACATTTGCACCCGGCATCCTGGGGATCTGACAAGTGTTTTAAGATAAAAACTGCAGGAATTTAGGCAACAGTGGAGGTAGTGGTATCCGAGTTGGTATTGTTGGGCGCCACTGGCTCGGAGGCAACAGTTGTAGAGGTTGGCTCGGCTGCAGAAGGAGTTGCAGTAGTGGAGATTGGCTCTGATGCGGAGTTGGAGGCTTGAGTGGCTGGAGCGCTTGGGAGAGGGTAGAGCTCGGAGGTCGTAGCGCCAGTCTAGCCCAACTCGGGAGCTGGGTTGTCAATCACCATCTCGGTGGTGACGGCCGCCTCCGGCGCGGCGGGTTGCGACTGCTCAGTCTCCGGGTTGGCTCCCATCCCGGAGTCTTCTGCGGTGCCGCGCTGCTCGGTCTCCCCCTCTTTGGCCTCTTCGTGCTCGGACCCCTCCTGCTCAGCTTCTTCATCATCTTGGTTGTAGTCTTCGCCAGCGTCTTCCTCGAACTCGGCCTCGCCCTTATCCTCCTCTTCCTCAACATCTGTATCCGGCTCGGTGGGGCCGTCGATGTATTGGCTGGTCTCAGCGTAGGAAGCAATCTCGTAGGCCACTTCTTTTCGGCGTGAGACGCACTCGGGGCGTCCAGTCCACTTGGAGCCATTTCTGCGCATGCCAATCCTGTCAAGATCTAGAATTTCATACTAGGACAAGATGAAATGAAGGACCTCGTCAGCTCCTGCCCGAGCTGCGGAAGCACGCCATTTCTTCAACTCCTCTTTCACATGGTCCAAGTTGGCTGCAATATCACGGAAGGTCTCTGGGACATCTCTTTCAGGCCAGAACAATTTGTGCAGCTTAATTGCAGCGGACACCATGGAGGTGCCCAAGCCTTTGAGGGAACGTACTTGGGTCTTGAGGTTGACGAGATGATCGTCGATACTAGAGGTATCATCAACACTCAGACCAGCCGCTGCCCTGGCCTTTCTCACCTTGTCCACAACAGTCTCACCAGCGGAAAGGAGTTCCGTGAAGATATTTGGATCAGGAGATGCGGATTTGGATTAGAAAGAGTGACCGAGAAGAAGAGAGACTGAGTAGAAGAAGGCAGAAGGAAAAAACTAAACAAGTGAAGAGTAGCGGCAACTCACATTCCATTTCCAGCACAAGGACCCCCAACTTGGTCCTCCAATCATCTGATTCTTGGACGTGCTTATCCCGAAGGCGGCGCGAGTCGCTAACTGCAATCTGGAGAGCTTGGTTCCTTTCCTTCAAGGTTTTGATTTCTAGCTCGAGTTTCCGCTTCTCGGCGGCAGCTGCTTTCTCAAAATCTTGCTTCTCGCGGACAGAGTTGATTGCAGTTTGGAGTGCGCTTGCAAGATCAACCTGGAGTTTCTCAAACTCCGCCCTCTCGGTCTCACGCTCTTTCTCCAGTTGGACTTCCCGGGCCTACACTTGCTGATGTGCTTCAGCTGGAGTAAGGCATTGCAGATGCTGCTCCCGGAAATTCTTGTATTCTTCTACAGGTAGAACAACGCTATCAGCAGAGTAGCCAAGTGAAAGAAAGCAAATGAAGAGAAGAAATAAGATTGCTCACCTTCCAGAGAAGAGATTTTACTCTGCGCTGAGGCAGACATAACTTCACAATCCTGGTGTCTCTCCACCAGGGCCTTGAGTTCGCCTGCAGAGAAGATAGCGGTTAAGCAAAAAAGCAAAAAGCGGGCGTAAGAAAAAAATGCACAAACTGAAATGCTAGAGGCTTACTTTCGATAGCAGAAAGCTTGAGGGTGTTGTCCAGGGCGTTCTTCTCCCAAGCGTCCTTGTCGCTCTTGTCAGATTCCAGAACTCGGTTCCGGTCTCAGACTTGGCGGTGATTCCAGAGAAGCTGGCGGAAAACCTTTGTCCTTTCCTGGATGCTATCCTGCAGGGAAGAAGGAAAGCGTATAAATCTTGGAAGATTTGGCCCGAGAAGATATCAACTCGGTTGAGTTTTCACCTACTCGGCCTGAATCTCGGGGACTGGGATAATGACTAAGAGAAGAAAAGGAGAAAAAAGGAAACTGGAAACTCGAAAGATTCATAAATAGGGAAAATGCTTACCACATAGCTTTGCTCAATATCCTCAATGGACTTGCGCAAGACAAACAACTTGCTGGCCAGTGTGCTGCAAGAACTAGCTACAGCCATGCCAACAGGACCAATGTCGGCCTTGTTCCAATCTGTCCGATAGTGGTCAATTTTGCCCAACTCAACACCATCCCAAGCGGCATGGTGAAAGTGCATTCTCGATATCTCGCTGTTTTGTGTGTTTGTTAACAACATAAAGAGGTTACTAACCGTATGTGCTATTTTGTCAAAGGAATTGGTCTTAATTCAGCACACATACGGTGTCAAAGAAATGGTGAAGAAATCGAAGATCAAATAGATTTTTCATGGCCAAAAACAGAGCTTCAAAGGGAAGCCCGGAATATTCCGGGCCAATCCGGGCTCCGGAATTCATTCGGAATATTCCGGTCACTATGGGAAAAGGCTCTGTTGCAATCCGGAATATTCC
Source organism: Alopecurus myosuroides (assembly GCA_028641055.1). Lineage (NCBI taxonomy): Eukaryota > Viridiplantae > Streptophyta > Magnoliopsida > Poales > Poaceae > Alopecurus > Alopecurus myosuroides. The sequence goes on from CM054063.1 coordinate 281,449,979, forward strand.
GGAAGAATCCGGGAGCCGGAATATTTCGGGGTCATTCCGGCCTCAACGGGATTTTGTTCTGTTGGCATCCGGAATATTCCGGGGTCCATTCCGGCCACAACGGGTTTTGGCTCTGTTGGCATCCGGATTGCTCCAGATTATTCCGGGGGTCCGGAATATTCCGGACCATTCCGGGCTGGTCGAAATATGTCTGAAAAACGGCTAGTTTTGTTGGAGGCTATAAATAGAGCCTCACTTCTCTCTCCAAGGGTTAGCTCTCCCCAGCATTGAAGACACCATTAATGGAGCTCACCCACTAGCAAGATCTCCCTCCTCCTCCCCCCCAAACTCGTTGATTCTTTGAGGATTGAAGGAGGACCACCGGATCTACATCTTCACCAACCGGGTTTCCATTTCCCTCTCATTTGCTTGAGAGATCTTTGCTTAGGGTTTCCTCTTGTGGAGAACCTAAGCTTCTTGTTCTAGTGGTGATTCAAGAAGAGTTGGGAGCCCCCAATTAAGTTGTGGGTGTGTGCCCCAAGTGTTTGTAAAGGATTCGATCTCCGCCTCAAAGGGGTTCAATAGTGAGAGGTGAAATAGGCCTTTGTGGCGCAAGTTCATCGGAGAATAGGGTGATGCCTTTGTGGCGTTGAGTAGGCCTTTGTGGCGAGCTCACACCCCTCCAACGAGACGTACTCCCCTAAAAAGGAGGAACTCAGAAATACATCGTGTCTCCGTGTGCTTCCATCGGTTACCTCGTTCCTCCCTCATTACTTACTCGCACTCGTAGCTTGATTGTAGTTCTTGTTGTTTTAATTGTTGTCCTAGTTGCATTAGTTGCTTGCCTTGTCATATAGGTAAATTCACCATTAGTTGCACAATCTAGAGAATTTACCTTCTTGTCAAGCCTTAACTTTAAGAAAAAATAAAATTTGTCATAGCACCTATTCACCCCCCCTCTAGGTGCCCATACTTTACTTTCAATTGGTATCAGAGCCTCGGCTCTTCTATCGGGCTTAACCGCCTAAGAGTTTAAGTATGGGAGATGATTTGGTTGACGCTCCGTCCGGTGGTAATGTGACCATGGATGATCTCAATGCATTGCGAAATCCATTGACCTCATCCATAGACACAAAATTTGATGAGTTGCGTAAACTCATGACACAACTCCTTAAAGTCAAAGAACCGGAGGAGGTCGACTCATCCCTTCCAGAAGAACCAGAGGGTGTCAAGAAAGGGGTAGATTGTGAACCACATAAAAATGTTTCCGCCGAACAATCCGCTAAGTCTAGTACGGAAGGAAGTGGAGGATTTCATGCCGTTCCCGGAAGTTATTCTCCCGATCCTCTCGTCCCCCATCCTCATATAATCCCTAGGGGAGATCCACCTAAAATTGATGCATATTCTTTTCGTGAATGGCAATACTATATGGAGAGTCACATGAATTCTTCTTGTATAGATCTATGGAGGGTCACTCGTGACGGATACAAACCATTTGACCCCAAGAATCTCACAAGAAGAGAGGCCGTAGATTGCCAACTAAACTACACCGCTTTGTCCATCCTTCAACAAGCCGTGGGTCCAAACCACATGCCACATCTTCAACACTTCTCCACCACCAAAGAAACATGGGATGCTCTAGTCATCATGTTTGTTGGGAATGAGAGCATGCAGAGAAATCGCTATGACACCTTGACCAATGAGGCCGAAGGATTTTTCATGCGTGATGGAGAAGATCACATTGACATGTATCGAAGACTCAAAACTCTTGCCACCGCCTTCTCTAGTGCGGGTGCAAAGTATATTGACGATGCTTGGATCAAGAGGACGTACATGATTGCCGTGATGCCTTTTGAGGGCACGGACTTGAAGAGCATTCAAGGAAGACATGATTTCTCCACCATGACCTCTACTCAAGTGATGCAAGAATTGTGCTCCTACAAATTGCAAACCAAGAATGCTCTTGACAACCGTGATAGGGCCATTGGAATGCACCAAGGAGCATCGTTGCTTTGAAGGCCAAGGCTTTGTCTAGGTAGGTTGAGAATGAAGAAGATGGAGAAGAGGCATTGCCTCCTTTGAAGGAACAAGACTATGATCCCGTTCTAAAGGATCTTATTTCTCTTACCGTGCAAAAGTTTTGGAACAATCCCCCCAAGGGAAAGAAATTTGTTGAGGAGAAGACCAAATGATGGGGCTCAAAAAGTTAGATCTTGCTTCAATTGCCAAGACAAGCATCACTTCATTGCAGAGTGCCCCTACGAGAATAGAGAACACCATAGTAGCAAGCTCATTCGCAAGGACAAGTCCAAGGTTGAATACAAGAAACCTCATTTCAAGAAGAAACCATTCGACAAGAAATCCCCCTCCAAGTACATGCTCATGACTCAAGAGGAGTATGATTCCGGGAGTGATGAAGAAGAAGACACAACAATTGAAGTGGCCGCTCTAGCTATTGCTTCCACTCCATCTTCGTCATCCCTCTTTGAATCCCCCAATAAAAATATTCCTCAACGCAATGCCAAGTGCTTAATGGCTAAGGCCACGGAGGTATCATCTTCTCCTTACTCTAAGACCCCTAGTGAACTAGAACATCTTGCTAGTCTTAGAGAGGAAGAAGAAAGGCTCTCCTTGGATCACCTTATGTCTAACATGCAAGGGGAGACCAAGAAGTACGTTGAGTATCTCATGAGGCAATTGGGTGAGGCCCAAGATGCTCTTGAGAAGAAAGGTGAGGTTGAGAGAAGGGATGCGGATGAAATTGCATCTCTCTCTATGACTCTTGAGGAAGAGCATGATGATAGAGTTTCTCTAGAGGATGAACTTGAATCAATTGAATTAACTCATAATGAAATTGTCTCAAACATCACTAAGGAACGTGATCTTGCTATCGCTAAATATAAAAAGGCTAAAAAGGATAAGGTCGAGTTTGGGGTTGGTCATGGTAAACTAACCGAGGAGTTTGAAAATCTAACCGAGGCTCACAAAGCCTTGGTAAGCCAACACTCATCCCTCAAAGAGTTGCATGAACAACTTCAAACTCAACTTAATCAAACTAACAATTCTAGCACCTCTATGTCTTCTTGTGATCATGCAAATATTATTGAGGAAAATGCTAGGTTGAAGGATGAGCTAGCAAGGCTCAAGGGCAAGAGCCCTCAAGTTGAGAAGGTTATGCTAGCCACCCCACAAGTGGTTGCCCCGAGCTCAAATGCGGTCATTGCTAGACCATGTTTGAGTGCTCCAAGGCAACAAGTGGGTAAGCAAGGGCTTGGCTATGTAGCCAAGAAGAAGAACAAGAAGAAGAACCAACGTGGTGCTTTGGTTGGTATTGTCATTAGGGACGACACCACTTATAGCACACCCGCTCAAGCTAACAATGTTGCCTCGAGTAGTAGTGTCATGAGGGACAACACTACTCGTAGCACCTCCGCGGGAACTAACAATCCACACCATTTCTTATATGTTGATTATTATGGTGTTGTGCAAGCTAAATATGTTGGTCCTATTGAGGGTTTCATTGACTATACTATTTGGGTTCCAAAGACACTTGTTGCTAACATGAAGGGACCCATCTCGGGTCCTAACACTAGTCAATGATCTCTCGCAGGGCTATGCTTCCGGTGGGACTAAATGGATTCTCGATAGTGGGTGCACTAATCATATGACCGGAAGCAAAGATCTCGTGACGGAGTTGCGACCAAATGAAATCCAAGCAACCGTCACTTATGGAGACTCGTCCAAGTCTAAGGTATCCGGGTTCGGCAAGGTTGTGGTGGCTCCCGATATAACTATCGTGAACGTCATGCTTGTCGAATCCCTTAGTTACAATTTACTTTCCGTCCGCTCTCTTGGAAAGATGGGTTTTTTCGTATTTTTCGATGGTGATATTGTGGTCCTTTTGAGGAGCAAGACTCTTGACGTCGCTCACGTGGGACATGTTGAAAATGAGTTGTTCGTGGTGGACTTTTCGAAGTCAACCAACTCTCAAGCAATGTGTCTTTTCGGGAAGGCGGACTTGGGATGGTTGTGGCATCGCCGCCTATCCCATGTCAACATGAGAACTTTGCAAAGTCTTCACAAAGGTGGCCTTATTGTTGGACTAAAAGAAAATGTTTCCTTTGCAAAGGATCGCGTTTGTAGGTGGTGTGTTGAAGGGACGATGCATGACATCATGCACAAGGCCAAGAATATTATATCATCAAAGAGGATCTTGGAGCTTCTCCATGTTGATCTCTTTGGTGCCGTGCCCGAGGCCAAGAATATTATCTCATCAAATATTGCTTGGTGATTGTCGATGATTATTCAAGATACACTTAGGTTTATTTCTTCAAGTGAAAAAGTGAAACTCAACAAACCATCATCGACTTCTCCAACCAAGTGCAACGGCAACACAATGTGCAAATCATGGCTATTAGGAGTGATAATGGATCGGAGTTCAAGAACTATACATTGAATGAATTCCTTAGTGAAGAAGGCATTCGTCATCAATACTCCGCCACTTACACTCCTCAACAAAATGGTGTTGCCGAAAGGAAGAATCGCACTCTCTTGGATATGGCTAGGACCATGTTGGCGGAGTACACTTCTCCCCAATATTTATGGGCCGAGGCCATATCCACCGCATGCAACTCCTCCAACCGCCTCTACATCCACAAAGGCTTGGACAAGACCCCATATGAGATCCTCACCGGCAACAAGCCCAACGTCTCATACTTCCGTGTATTTGGTTGTAAGTGCTTCTATTTGATAAAGGGTATTAGGTTGTCTAAATTTCAATCCAAAACTATTGAGGGTATCTTTGTTGGTTACGGTGCCGAACCCCACACTTATAAAGTCTATGACAAAACCTCACGGATAGTCATAGAATCTTGTAGTGTGGTTTTCGAGGAAAATGACGGCTCCCAAGTGGCACAATTCCATGTTTTTAATGTAGATGTTGAAACGCCTCAAGAAGCCATAGGAAGAATGGGTGTGGGATTTTTCTGCCCCATCGAGGGACACCTTTTGGTGACTCGAGAAGGACTATGCTCTACTCAAGTGGAGCCCTCCTCTACAATAGAAGATCTAGCCAAGGAGCCAACTATTACACCTAACCAAGAACATGTTCAAGACCCTCCTCTCATTGATCAAGTGACTCCGCAAGTCGTACCCACTCCTCTCACTAATGCGAGTCAAGATCAAGGCCAAGATCAACCATATTCTTCATCCTCTCCTCAAGTTAAAGTTAGTGTTGAAGATGTTGTTGATGATGATGATGATGATCAAGGCCAAGTTTGTCAAGATGGGGATCCAAATGATCAAGATGATCAAGTGATTCCTCATCGTAATAATGAGGAGATCGAAGCCCGTCGCATCAAAAGGATAAGAAGAGCTTTGAAGCAAATTGATGCCCAAGACAACAAGGTCTTGGAGGATGTTCAAACTAGAAGATCTACAAGGAGGCAATTGGATCATTTTTGTGAGCGTCAAGCTCATATCTCTATGGTGGAGCCTAAGAAAGTGTATGAAGCTCTTGAGGACTCCGATTGGGTTGAAGCTATGCATCATGAGCTCAACAACTTTGAGTGCAACAAAGTTTGGAGATTGGTTGAGAAGCCCAAGGATTTCCACAATGTTATTGGAACTAAGTGGATTTTCAAGAACAAGCAAGATGAGCATGGCATTGTCATTAGGAACAAGGCAAGATTGGTTGCTCAAGGTTACACCCAAGTTGAAGGCATCGACTTTGATGAAACCTACGCACCCGTGGCTCGCCTTGAGTCCATCCGTATCCTCCTTGCTTATGCATCCTCTCATAATTTCAAATTACAACAAATGGATGTGAAAAGTGCTTTCTTGAATGGTCCACTAAAAGAGGAGGTATATGTTAAGCAACCTCCGGGGTTCGAGAATCTCAACTTTCCTAACCACGTTTACAAACTTGACAAGGCTCTCTATAGTCTCAAACAAGCACCTCGTGCTTGGTATGAGCACCTTAGGGAGTTGTTAGATGATCGTGGTTTCGAAGTTGGAAAGATTGACCCCACTCTCTTCACCAAGAGAGTAAAGGGAGAGCTTTTAATATGCCAACTATATGTGGATGATATAATCTTCGGCTCAACTAACCAAGCTTTCAATAATGAGTTCTCTAAGCTTATGACTGACAGGTTCGAGATGTCTATGATGGGTGAACTTAAATTCTTCCTTGGCTTTGAGATCAAGCAATTGGCTCGTGGGACTTTCATCTCTCAAGCCAAGTACACCCAAGATATGATCAAGAGGTTTAATTTCCAAGATGCTAAGATCAAGACATCTCCTATGCAAGTCAAGTGCCATATTTCTCGTAATCCAAAAGGGAGTAAGGATGTGGACCAAAAGCTTTATCGTTCTATGATTGGTTCTTTGCTCTATCTTTGTGCATCTAGGCCCGATATCGTTTTGAGTGTAGGTGTGTGTGCAAGGTATAAAGCGGCTCCTAAGGATAGCCATTTGATGGCGGTCCATAGGATCTTTCGTTATTTGGTTCATACCCCAAGATTTGGTTTGTGGTACCCAAAGGGGGCACAATTTTCTCTCAATGGATATACAGATTCCGATTGGGCGGGTGATCAAGATGATATGAAGTCTACCTCCGGGGCTTGCCAATTTCTTGGTAGGTCCCTAGTGAGTTGGTCTTCCAAGAAGCAAAATTGCATATCCCTCTCCACCGCCGAAGCCGAGTATGTTGCCGCCGCAAGTGCATGCACTCAATTGTTATGGATGAGGCAAACTCTCAAGTAGTATGGAGTTCATTTGGATAAGGTGCCTCTTTTGTGTGACAATGAAAGTGCCATCAAAAGTGCATACAATCCGGTGCAACATACAAGGACCAAACACATTGAGATCCGCCACCACTTCATTCGTGACCATGTGGCAAGAGGATACATTGCACTATCTTATGTGCCCACCAAGGACAATCTTGCGGATATTTTCACGAAGCCACTTGACGATGCAAGATTCTTGTTATTGAGGAATGAACTAAATGTAATTGATTCTAGGAGTTTGACTTGAAGATCTTGCACACACCCCTATAGATGAAATGTGTTTGAGCTTAGGTGTAGGCATGGACATAGGGGGAGTGTTATCCTAACACATTGGGTTCTCCCTCCCCCCATAATGCCCATAGCAAAAATTTCATTGTTATCTCTCTATTTCTAATGTTGAATTGTGAGCTTCAATGTTGAGTATTGGCAATGCCCCCAAGATATATCTTCGCGGTTGCATACCATGAACTCTTACATGGTGGCTTAGGCCACCAACCTCTTCCCACGTGAAGAGTTGGTTCTTAGTTGGATATCTTGTGGTTATTGTGTTTTTCTTCCGAATACTACTTCTCGTTGCTATTTCGATCTTATTTGTTTTTTCCCGAGAAGTAAGACTAGGAAACCTAACCCCTTGTGTTTTTTTCTATTTTTCCTCTCTCATGTTCATCTATGCATATGCCGTACTCCACATATCAACACTTCGTTCCTAGCCTTTTTCAAAACTCTCCCACCGGAATTTTTGGAGCTGTTTGCTGCTTCTGCCGGAATTTTCCGGCCATCCGGATTTTTCCAGACCATTCCGGAACTCCAGAATTCTCCGGAATATTCCGGACCTCCGGAAATTTCCGGATGGGCAGTTTTCCTCTATAAATACCCCCGCACGCACGGGTGGACGGTTTTCCTCCACTTCTTTCTCTCCTCCCGTGCCCTGGCCGCCTTTGTTCATCGATTTCGTCCCCGTTGCCCCTAGGGAGGATTGTTGGATCCCTCCTTTGGACAAGGACTTCCCCATGGACGGTATGTTGTTTGGCATCCCTTATTTCTCGTTTTGATTGGTTGATTTTGGCTCTAGATGCAATCTCAACTAGGGTTTGATCTAGTTCCAAGTTCTCTCAATGTGTTCTTCGTGCCAATCACTACCTAGATGCCATGTTTTCATTGATCTAGTCTAACCACTCAACAAATCTAGACTTAGATCCAAATCGTAGATCGTGACCATCCCCCAATTTCCAGCACGTAGATCTACTTTAGGATCATCTTTTTGGTATCCCTTGATGTTTGGCTTAGTTGTTGAGTCAAAAATCGAAGTTTTGGGCAGTTCCTCAAGTCAAATCGAGGAGCCTGGAATGTCTCCGGAAAATTCCGGACCATTCCGGCCCAGCCGGAATATTCCGGACCAGTCCGGAAATTTCCGGATGCTGCCAGAAATTCGAGTTTTTGCACTAAACCAAACCTTTCGTGTTCCTTTAACGCGTATGGCATATGAACTTATCTTTGCTACTCCTTTGTCCTCTATTCTCAGGTCCTGGAGCTCGTACTGGTCTGAAAAGGCAGCGAACTATTTCGAGGGGTGCTCGTCCTGTGAGGGGTCGCACTTCCGACTCTCGTGGAGCATCTCGTGCTGATGATAACACCGAGAGGGTTCCTGATATTGATCTGAAAGAGTGCTCTATTCATCAGTGGAAGTACATCAGGCGGAAGAACCCGTATCGCTTTCCTGATTCCACCTGTGAGGATTCTCGGTTCTGGACAAATCTGCAGTTCAAGTGTTGGAACGAGTTCTATTCTACCCAGCAGCCTCTTACTTGTGTGCAAGCTCAGGTTAACATGGACGTCTATAATAGGTACAAAAACTCTGAGCTCCGCCATGTGCATGCCTGTCTGGAGAAGCTTGGATTGATTCCTCTGTTTGACAACACAGAGAGTGAGTATTTCCCTGAGTTGATTGTTCAGTTCTATTGCACTCTCCATGCCACGGGTGATGCCCGGCGCTCCATGACTTGGATGTGTGGGGAGGAGAAGATCACCAGTAACTTGTCTGAGTTTGTTGAGGCCTTGGGTTACACCTGGACTGCCACCTATGCTGATCATGGCTACAAGCACTACAACAGAATCGGTCTATTGCAACGAAAATAGTCGTTGTAAAAAGTGACTTATCGTCGCAATAGGGTTTTGTTGCACCGAAATCGGTTTCGTTGGGAGGCGTGGCGAAAACCTCCGTGGTAGAAGCCTGTCTCCGCGCACTTAGATTCGTCGCTAAAAAAGAATCCAGTTGCAACCATTTCCTAGGCCAATTGCCACACACGTTTCCGTCGCGTCTCGCACATAACGCAACGTACGTATTTCGTTGGTACACCTCTAGTGCAACAAATACCCAAACGTGGCGAGTGACCAATGTGGCAACGGCGAGTGTTCCGTTGCGCTTGTTCTTTCGTTGCAAAAGTCGAGTTTATTTGCCACGTCCAATTGTGTGGCAAAAAACTATGGCAACAAACATTATACGCGTGGGAACAACGTTTTGCCACACACAATCAATCGTGGTAAGATGGTTTTGAAATAGTAATCGCAACGGCCTTCATATTAGTAGCCATAAGCAATCGCGACAATTTCAACTATTCGTGGCGCCATTCAATTTCTACAAATTTTAGTTTCGTGGCGAGATGTAGTATTCGCAACATCCACATTTTATGTTGCTAGAAACAACTGCGACAATAACAACTTTTCGTGGCGCCATTGTATTTCGACAAATTTTATTTTCGTGGCGAGATGTAGTATTCACAACATCCACATTTTATGTTGCTAGAAACAACTGCGACAATAACAACTTTTCGTGGCGCCATTGTATTTCGACAAATTTTATTTTCGTGGCGACATGTACAATTCGCAACGTACAAATTTTAGTAGCTAGAAACAACTGCGACAACTTCAACTATTCGTTGCGCCTTTCTATTTCTACAAAATTTAGTTTCGTGGCGAGAAGTATGGGAATTCTCTATTGCAACGAACATAGTTTGGTGGCGTGAATGAACTATCGCAACAAAGTTAGTTTGGTGGAGGAAAAATATTGCGACGATGTCTCCCTCATGGTGGTGAGAGTCTATTTCAACAAAACACTTTGTTGTGGCGACTGAGGCTTCACGCAACACTACAATTATCGTGGTAAATTACCTATTGCCACGTTATAGAAAAAAAATATAAAAAAAAGGAAACAAAAAATACGGGCATTGAATTAAAATGTTCAAAACGGTACGTAAAATATGTTTATTTACACAAAATAATAGTTCTCATAGCTATTTTTAATATATACAAATAAAATTCTCGTACAACATGGATCAAATCAAGATCAAATCAAACTGAAATATCCAGTGCAGCTATTTTTTTCCATCAGAAGTTTGATTGCCGTCCTGCAATCAATTGTAAAAAAAAAGGTGTGAGTCTAGTCAGCAATAACACATGCTGAAACATAAGAACCAGCAGGCTATAGTGTGTCACTAGTGGAAACAACCCCTCTCGTCCAGGGGGCCGGGGGGCAGCTGTCCCGGTTGCAACCAAATCCGGGACAAATGCCCTGCATTGGTCCCGGTTCGTGCGCCCGGGGCAACAGGAATCGCCTGGGCGCATTGGTCCCGGTTCGTGGGGGGTATATCGGTCCCGGCTCTTGCCACGGACCGGGACCAATGCCTAGCCACAGGCCACGTGGCACGCGCATGACCTGTTGTCCCGGTTCAGTCCACGAACCGGGACCAATGCCCCCTTCCCCTATATATACTTCCCCAGCCCCTCCCTCCTTCCATCTTTTTTTTTGCTTGGAGGTGTGAGAGAGTGTGGTGTTAGTGTTTTTTTTTTACTATGCACACGAGGTGTTCGACGAAATTCCCAAGACGCGCACAAGCTCACTGAAAATGGTATCTTCGACCGAGGTTAACAAATTATCTTTTTCATCTGTAACTGATACATAAAAAAGTATTATTTGTCGATGTACTGTGGTCATCTCTTAATTAATATGTATTTTGATAAACTTAATTATATGATGCAGATGGATGCACGGCAGCGATGGATGTATGGTGACCGACGCACTTCCGAGTATATGGCAGGCCTGAATGCATTTCTTGCTGTAGCTCAGGCGAACAAAGATAATGGCTTCATGTGTTGCCCATGTGTTGATTGTCGGAACGTCAGAGAACATTCTTCCGAAAGAATCCTTCACGGCCATCTACTTCGGAGAGGTTTCATGCCCAGCTATAATTGCTGGACCAAGCATGGAGAAAGAGGGGTTGTGATGGAAGACGATGAAGAAGAAGAAGATCCTTCGTTCCCTGAATACGACGATACTGCAATGGAAGAGAATGCAGAAGAAGGAGGTGATCAAGAACAGCCATCAGAAGAGGCCGATGATGATCTTGGCCGAGTTATTGCTGATGCAAGGGAAGACTTTGAAAATAAATTGGAGAGGTTGAAGCTGGACAACATGTTACAGGATCACAAAAAATTGTTGTACCCAAATTGCGAAGATGGTAGCACAAAGCTCGGTACCACACTGGAGTTGCTGAAATGGAAGGCACAAAACGGTGTGACTGACAAGGCATTTGAGAGTTTACTTCAACTAATGAAGCCAAAACTTCCAAAGGATAACGAATTGCCTGAGAGTACGTACGAAGCAAAGAAAGCTCTCTGCCCTCTAGGATTAGATGTGCAGAAGATACATGCATGCATTAATGACTGCATTCTCTTCCGCGGTGAGAAGTACGAGAATTTGGATGAATGTCCGATATGCACTGCACTGCGGTATAAGATCAGAGCAGATGATCCTGGTGATGTTGACGGCGAGCCCCCCCGTAAGAGGGTTCCTGCTAAGGTGATGTGGTATGCTCCTATAATACCACGGCTGAAACGTCTGTTTAGAAACAAAGAGCATGCTAGGTTGTTGCGATGGCACAAAGAAGATCGTAAGAAAGATGGAAAGTTGAGGCACCCCGCCGATGGATCGCAGTGGAGAAAGATCGAGAGAGACTTTCCAGACTTTGCAGGAGAGGCGAGAAACTTATGGTTTGGTCTAAGTACAGATGGCTTTAATCCTTTTGGGGAGCAGAGCTCCAGTCATAGCACTTGGCCTGTAACTCTATGTATGTACAACCTTCCTCCTTGGTTGTGCATGAAGCGCAAGTTCATTATGATGCCAGTTCTCATCCAAGGCCCGAGGCAACCTGGCAACGACATTGATGTGTATCTAAGGCCATTAGTGGAAGAACTCTTAGAACTATGGGGCAAACCAGGTGTACGTGTGTGGGATGAGAACGAACAAAAGCCATTTGATCTACGGGCGTTGCTTTTCGTGACCATCAATGATTGGCCTGCTCTTAGTAACATTTCCGGTCATACAAACAAGGGATACAATGCATGCACACACTGTTTAGATAAGACTGACAGTGTTTTTTTGGATAAATGTAAAAAGGTTGTATACCTGGGGCATCGTAGATTTCTTCCGATCAAGCATCCCTTAAGGAAAAAAGGAGGGAAGCATTTCAGAGGTGAGGCAGATAACCGAAAGAAGCCTGAGCTCCGTAGTGGTAATGATATATTCGATATGGTCAAGGACCTAGAAGTAATCTTTGGTAAGGCTGCTGGCAGCCAACCAGTTCCGTACGGCCCTGATAAGCGGGCACCCATGTGGAAGAAGAAATCTATATTTTGGGAGCTACCCTATTGGAAAGTTTTAGATGTCCGGTCTTCGATCGACGTGATGCACGTGTCAAAGAATCTATGTGTCAATCTGCTATGCTTCCTGGGCGTGTATGGGAAGTCAAAAGATACGCCTGAAGCACGGGAGGACCAGCAACGTATGAAAGACCCAAGCAACAAGCACACAGATACAGGGCGCCATTCCTTAAGCAGCTACGCTCTTACTAAAGCAGAGAAGGAAATAATCTTTGAAGTCCTTTACAGTATCAAGGTTCCGTCTGGCTTCTCGTCGAATATAAAGGGGATAATAAACATGGCAGAGAAAAAATTCCAAAACCTGAAGTCTCGTGACTGCCACGTGATTATGACGCAATTGCTTCCGATTGCATTGAGGGGGCTTCTACCGGAAAATGTTCGAGTACCCATTGTGAAGCTATGTGCATTCATGAACGCAATATCTCAGAAGGTAATCGATCCAGAAATTCTGACAAGATTACAGAGGGATGTGGTCCAGTGTCTTGTTAGTTTTGAGTTGGTGTTCCCACCATCCTTCTTCAACATTATGACTCATCTCCTTGTTCACCTATGTGAAGAGATTCATATTCTCGGTCCGGTCTTTCTACACAATATGTTCCCCTTTGAGAGGTTCATGGGAGTCTTGAAGAAATATGTTCATAACCGTGCTAGGCCAGAAGGAAGCATCTCGAAGGGCTATGGAACAGAGGAGGTCATTGGGTTCTGTGTTGACTTTATTCCTGACCTTAAGACAATTGGTGTTCCTGAATCGCGGCATGAGGGGAGACTGAGGGGAAAAGGAACGCTGGGAAAGAAAACAATGATACCTAGGGACGGGCATTCTTTGACCAAAGCACACTACACAGTTCTACAAAATTCTATGTTCATGGCTACGTATGTCGAGGAACACAAGAATATTGTACGGTCTGCAAACCCGGGGAAGGATGACTCATGGATTAAACGCGAACACATGGAGACTTTCGGAAGTTGGTTGCAAACACGTCTTATAAATGACACCACTGTTGAAGATCAGCTATACATGTTGGCAGGGTCACCATCTTCGACTATTGGGAGTTTTCAAGGGTACGAGATAAATGGGAATACATTTTACACGAGCTCCCAAGATAAGAAGAGCACCAACCAAAACAGTGGTGTCCGCTTTGATACAACAAACGAGAATGGAAAAACTGACACATACTATGGTTACATAGAGGAGATATGGGAACTTGACTATGGACCTTCTTTTAAGATCCCTTTGTTCAAGTGCAAATGGGTCAACCTGAATGGAGAAGGGGTAAAGGTAGACCCGCTTTATGGAATGACAACGGTGGATCTCAACAATATTGGTTACAATGACGAACCATTCGTTCTAGCCAATGATGTGGCTCAGGTCTTCTATGTGAAGGACATGTCTTCCAGACCGAAGAAAAGAAAAAATAAGGGAACAATTTCATCATACGATGAGCCGAAGCGTCACATAGTTCTCTCAGGGAAAAGAAACATCGTGGGAATCGAGGACACGACAGACATGTCAGAAGATTATAATAAGTTTGTTGAAATTCCACCCTTCACAGTGAAATCTGACCCCACCATCCCGTTAAATAATGAAGATGCTCCATGGTTACGGCCGAAGCGATCATAAGCAAGGGACACGAAGAAAAGCTGGCAAGCATTATTGTTCCACCATCCCACTTTTCTGTTTCTCTCTCCTCCGTATGTTGGTGATGTGGAATAATAAGCGTGGAATACATGATCATATAGTTCTGTTTGATTAGTATTTTGTATTGACCGGTAAATAGCTGACAACTATGACCCATATCCGAATACATTTCGAAGTGATAGTACGGATAACATCCTGACAGATATTGCAGGATTATAACTACTTTTAAGATGTAGTATCTGTTGACACACGGTATAGAACAAGCGATATATTCCGCGCACATATTGCAGGCACACCATATTAATTTGAGGCATTGGAGGAGGAGAGATAGCTTTGCACAGGCTTGGCATCCACATGAAGACAGTGATTTCAGTTGAGATAGGTGAAGTTAATAGGAGGATTCTGAGGGGTTGGTGGGATCAGACACAAACTGGCACTTTAATTGAGATTGCCGACGTGAAGTCTCTCACTAATGATAGAATTGCATAATCTTGAAAAAACCTTTGCCTTGATCGTCCAAGATGTCCCAGTAGTGGTGCTCAGCGCCTTGTCTGCATGTTTCGCAGGACATGCCCATTTTACAGTGTAGAAACATCTACAGAAAAGAGCAAACATCTGTAAACTAGGCAGAGGAGAAGTAGAATCAGGTAGAGAAACATTAGAGCCGATGAGAAGTACAAATAGCATATGGAGAGAAACAAGGTTTAAAAGATATTGCTAGGTGCTTCCGGCCAAAAGATTATCAAATCAAAGTTTTGAAATTCTCAAATCAAACCATAAGTTCACAAAGCATACGCAAACATGGACCGTCACCAACCTGAGCCGCAAGGAGCAGTAGAGCAGAGCAGAGCAGACTCTAGAGGATGGACAAGCAGCCAGGACTGACATCGACTCTAGAGGATGAACAAGCCACCCTACTTCTACTATGAAAATGAGGCCCTAGCTCCAAAAAGTGTATGGGTGGAAATTTCCAGAAATTTGTATGACACAGAGCCGGAGTTTGTGGATTCTAAGCACTTCTGTGCAGCTGCTCAAGAAAGAGGCTACATCCATAACTTCCATAATTTATATTCAAATTATATACAAATGAAAAAATAATTAATAGTTTCAATAGTTAGAATAATTATTTAGTTAAACGAAAAATGGATTTAAATTAGTTTTGCAAATTCTAGCATTTTTCATGTTGGAATTTTTGTCAAATTTGGAAGTATATAAAAGTTGTTAATGTGCAAACTTAACACTTTTCAAATTTTGGCGCTAAAAAATTTTGGGCGCGCAGGGGTGCCACCGAAATTCGAAATTTGTTTTTGGTCCCGGGCCGTGGTACCAACCGGGACCAAAGGGGCTCTAGTCCCGGTTGGTGGCACGGGCCGGGACTAAAGGCCCAAGTGTATAAAAAGCGCGGCCCTCTCTCCAGGCCGAGCGGACACCCCAGGGGCGGGTACGAGTGGATATGGCTGGGCGAAGCCCTGCCGGCGGCGGGAACGAGTGGACAGATCCGCCGGCGTTCCGCCGGCGGGGATGGACTAGGGACACAGTAGATTAGGGGAACACAACTTATATTAAAATAAGGCCAGGGGCCTTGCTTACATAGGGGCGGCACGGCCACAGGAGGCCGGCCGTACTTGCATAAGGGGCGGCGGCGCGGCCACAGGCGGCCGGCCGTTTCTTGGGGGGGTAGCTAGGGGCGTTGTCTATATAGAATGGGGGGGGGCGGCGGCGCGGCCACAGGCGGCCGGCGCCGATCTAGTCGTCCTCGTCGTCGGAGAGGCTTACATAGGCGGGTGACTGCCACAGTGGGCAGGCGGCTGGGCCGGGCTCGCCGGGGGTGGAGACATCGGGGGCATCGGGGGCGCGTACGGCGGCGGCGGGGGCAGCACCTCCTGCGGCAGCGGCGGCGGCGGGGGCAGCTCCTCCTCCGGCGACCCTGGCGCCCAAACGCCGCCGGTCCAGGCCCAGGTCATGCCATACTCCAGGCCTGGTGGGAGCGGCTGCGGCTCCGGCATGTCCTCGGACGCCTCCAGCTCGGCGTTCATCGCCTGCCACCAGGGGATGGCAGGCTCGTTAGGGGGTGGCGGCGGCGGCGGCATGGCGGCGGCGTCGGCGGCGGCGGCGGCCACGACACGCTTCCACCTCTTGATCTCGTCGTCGATGAGGGAGCGGCGGGAGGCCTCGCAGGCCTCCTCCATGGCGGCCCGGAGCTCGGGGTCCTCCTCCCCGGAGAAGTCCTCCGGCTCGTCCACGAGGAGCCATAGCTCCCTCTCCCGGCCGGGCGCTGGCGGGGGGTAGTCGTCCACGTTGGCCTCGAGGGGGGCGGGAATGAAGGAGCGGCGGCGCTGCTCGTGCTCCTGCTCGAGCCAGGCGGCCCAGTAGGGGGAGCCGCGCGCGTACATCCGCTCCCTGCGGACGGGGGCCGGCAGGAGCTCGCGCCGGCGGTCGATCTCCTCGAGCAGCGCCGCGCCGGTCGGGGCCGGCGGCACTGGGATCCGCTGGGGGTTCAGGTGCCAGCCGTCCGGGAGGTGCACGTCGGAGTAGAACACCGGAGTGGCATTGTTCCAGTGCCCCTCCGCCTCGTCCACCCGGACGTACCGGCGGAACCGCTTGCCCGGGGGCGCGGCGCGGGGCGGCGGGCGGGCCGCCGGAGGTGGCGCGGGGACGCGCGGCGCCCCGCCGAGGCGGACACCTCCAGGGTCGTAGCCGAAGGCCTCCGCCGGCGGGGGTGGGATGCGGCCGGCGCCGCTCGACGAGCCTCCGTCGTCGTTCCTTGGGCGCTTGCCGGAGTTCGAGAACCAGCGGGACATGGTGGCGGCTAGGGTTGCTTTGCCAGGGACGCGTCCGGGGTGGGTGGGTTGTACGGGCGGCGGGGGGCCTTTAAAAAGGACCCGGGGTGGGCTGGCATGCCAACCGGCGGCCTGAACGTGGCGGCGGTTGCAGGCGGCCATGAATGCGGGGAGCCGAGGCGTGGCGCGTGGGGAGTGGGGCGCGGGAAGCCGAGGCGGGGCGGGAAGACGAGGCGGACAGCGGCCCTTTGACCGTCCTTCGGTCTTAGTTTAAGGGACCAGGCGAACCAGCCACCAGGCCGCTGGCCAGTGGCCCCTGTTGACTGGCCATAATAAAAGACGCGGGCCAGTGGGCCCTTCGAACCGTTGACTGTCCATAATAAAAGACGCGGGCCAGTGGGCCTTTTTGACTAAAAAATGTGTCAGTGGGCTTAATTAAAGACGTGGGCCTGGAGCGGTTGGGGAAGGGGAGGCCGGTTGGCGATTGCGAGGCAGGAGAAAAAAAACGGACAAAAAAAACCTGCCGCGGCAGGGAAAATGGGCGGACTTTATTCTTTTTTTAAGAAGGCATCCATCCCGGTCCCTAAAACGAACCGGGACGAACTCCCTCGCGGTCCCTGGCCCAGAGTCGCCACGTGGGCCAGCCTTACCATCCCGGGTCCTGGCACAACCGGGACCAATGGGGAGGGCCATTTGTCCCGGCTAGCCCATCCCGGTTGCGCAACCGGGACAAATGGCCCTTACGACCCGGGACAAAAGGCCCTGTTTCCACTAGTGTGTGGATAAAGCAAAAACAGTTGTTGTAACTCTACGAAGCCACAACCCATAGTGAAACATAAACTGCAGCAAGTATAGGGTGAGTGCAGCAACGCTATAGTGTGGGTGAAGCAAAAACAGAATGTACTAGTACCGAACTGTACAAGATTGTGACTTACAAATGCTTTAAACATTCGACTATTCTATATCGTGTTGTGCGGAGGAACTATTTTCTTAGCAGGACTGTTGGTAAGTGATGGTTGCTAGTTCGACTTCTTAAACGTCTGCAAAAACAAAGTGCACTGTTAGCAACGCAAGTAAACAACTAAATCTTACTAGTTTGCAATTGTATGACTATCATCACCTGAGGTGTAGTCGTCTTCTGCTTTTCCATCTGTGCGGAGAGCTCGTCAAACTTTGCCTGGAACCGTGAGTTAAACTGTGCAACCAAGTTATTTTCAAATTCTTTTCTTGAGTTTATCTCCGACTCCATCAGTTGTTCCCTTTGAGCAAGCTCTTCCATTAATCTCTTCTCAAGATTTTCTCTCTCAGCCCGCTCTACATTAATCTTCTCTTCCATGCTTGCACGTTCATCTAGTAACTTCTGTTCTAAAGTAGTGACCTTCGTGGTGAGCTGGGAGTTAACTTTTTGGGTCTCTGTCGTAGCCCGAGCTTGCTCCTCTAACAGCAACTTAGACCGCTGAGAACTAGTTTGCACCTGGGCCATGTATCCGAACCCACGAGGCTGCGATGACTTGCATTGAACGGTAGATTTATATGCTTTCTGGAAAATATTGATTCTTTGTTCAGCTGACAATGGAACACCAGTTTCCTTTAATCTGTTTTCAATCTCTTTACATGCTGTTTTCTGATTACAAAAAAAAATCTCAAATCAGATGAAGAAACATCCAAGATGGAGAACAGTAAATATGTTTAGAGTAGCTTCTAAGTCAGTTAACTCACGTAAACATCCTTGGACACTTCTTTAGTCCATGTTTCATTCTTTGTGTGGGTCAGTCTCCAGAGAGCAACACAGTCTGGCTCTTCTCCAGTTTCCGAATCCCTCTGCAAGTAGTGCAACAATTAGATACTATAAACATTAAAGCAAAGTGAACACCGACGCATGCATAGTGAGTAGGCCCATACATTCTCAAAACTGAGTTGAGAGTAGGATTTTGATCCTACTCTGTGTTTTGTCTTCATCTCCGTACGGTTTTCCTTGTTCTTTTGGCTGAGTTCCTGCTCATTCAATTATAAAAAAAAACTTGTCAGACAAGCCATTTGATGATAGTACAAAATTCACAAACAGGTAGTATAGAAATAACCAGGAATTTCGGATCAGTGCCAAAGTACTCGATCAACCATTCCCACTCTTCTTTTTGTAAATCTTCTGGGACAACTGCCCTTCTGGCATCATCTGTTTTGTATGCCTTGTAAGTGCTGCTTAGGTTTCCTCGCCAGCCTCTGTAGCGTTCTTTTGCAATTTTAAGAATTTTTCCGTGTGTTTCGTCTGTATCTGGCATATCGTATCTGTCCTGTAATGCGTAAAACAAACAGATAGACTTAGTTTAGTAGTAGTACATTAATTATGGACGAAAAAAGCAGACAACACATGTGAGAAAGGTTGTACTCACCAACATATCTGTGACGATCATGCGATGGATGTTAGGGTGAATGTATGACCACCTCCTCACTCCAATAATTGGTAACCTTCTTTTCATTGTGATTACCACGTCATCCTTGAATGAACGGTTGTTCATTCCTACTGGACCACCCAATGTTTCAGAGAAATCAACACCTAGCTTTGCAGCTCTATTGGCATGACGCTTCTTATTGGCTTTCAAACCTTTCACTACACCTCGCCCTTTCTTCTTCGGTATGTCATCACCTACATCCCAAAACACACACAAAGAAACAATTTATTTTGTAGTTGATTGAAAGAAATTAGGACACAGCGGTAAAAAAAATAGCTAGTACCTTCTTGTAGTTGTAGCTTCGGGCGATAGCAGCGTGCATGGGAAGGCCAATCATCAACCTAACACATGTCAGTTTCAGACACATCAGTGTTAGGTTCAGTTCATGTTTCAGGGTTAACATTTGTACTGAATCAGCAATCGTAGATTTTATCCATTAAAACAAATATTAGACAGAGCTTAAATGTCAAAAATAAATTACCACGTCTACGTTTTCCCTGACTTTTTTTATATTGTAGTATACTTTCAACCCTTGTCATGCAGACAGATCCTTTCTTTATTACTGAAAATGTTAACAATAAATGGACAAAGCATTAGCATTGTGCATAATTCAGAAAGCTGATTAAGAATTAATGAACTTGTGTACCATTCCCAAAGGAGTAATCTGTATCTTCTTCTTCGTTTGAAGCTTGTTCCTCTTCGGTTGCATCCCTAACTGCATGTTTATAAAAATTGTGGATTAGGTAAGGAATGCATAAAATAGTTACCGGGGAAAATATTTATTAAAGTCTGTATTGAAGGAGTTGCGAGTTGGAGATTTGGCATGAAAGTATAACCTGTGATAGTGATCTATCGCTTTTTTCTGGTGGATCCAGTTGCATCATCAAGCAGAGACTCTATTGTTGCAATATCAACCGCCGTGGCCTTCTCCCTAAACACACACAGGGAGATCTTCTTATCATTAGAGTGTATGCGTTTCAATTGCTCCAAATCACTACCATGGTCTATTGGAACAAGTTTTCCTTTGCCAGGGCTATTATTTAGCCTGCAGTACAGGTAATCACGCGCGCCACTGAAGCCAACGTTTTCAATCAAATTGATGAATTCCATATAGCAGATTTCCTCCGGTTCCATGGCTGCTTCCACAACTTTTTTGTTTTTATCACCGCCCTCATAGAAAAGTCTAACTTTCCAAATGGGTTCGGTCGTCTACAATTAGATAGAAGGAAAAAATGAGAAACCAAATAATCAGTGAGTTAGCAGATCTGAAATAAAAAAAATAGTTACATGGCATTATTCACATAGAAAACCAGATACACATATGATCGACTAGGTGTTCATACACGGATTAACGCTTCAACCAGAGGAAGAACAGAGAATAACAACCAATATCGAGACCATATAAGAGACGGCGAGATCACGGAGATGGACGAGAAGCAGATTAGACAGGAAAACCTGAGAGGATTCGCGTTCCATGGAGTCCGATCGCGACATCGACATGTGTAGAGCTCTGAACGTGATGAGGGCGAGATGAGATCTAATCTGCAATGGCGAAAGAGGTGGCCCGTAGATTATGCTATGGCGAAACAGGAGGGGCATCGTGCACTTCTACATACACTTTAGCGGGAAATTTAAAGTGACTGCTTTTATTTTTTGGTGGGAACACAAAATTTCGCTACACTTGGCGTTTTAGCGGGAGGATTTAATTTTTTTTTGGTGGGACATCGTATTCGAGCAACCACAACGCCTTGTCGACAATATAGGCACTAATAGAGCAGTTAAACAATGCATGCAATCGCAGGCTGCCTAGAAGGCATATTTTGCATTGAGTTTCAAGGCGTCGGGCTCTTAACTATCGAGGGAAAACTAATCGGATTTATTCCCTAGCGCTTACAACGTAGGATTGAAAACATGTGGAAGTCTCGCATGAGTCATGTAATGTCACTGAACAATTATTTCATGCAACTTATTAGCTGCCGCCGCCTTGTTTATTTCTGCAAACTTGAAATTGCCACTGAAAATATAAAGAGGACAAGTAATCTTCACTGCAGATGAAGGTTTGGGTGATCAAACCACTGAAGCACATCGCTGATGGCAGTACGATAATTACATACATCCATACGTTCATGATCCGATGAGAATGTCCAAGTTGGCAGACTACCACTAGTAGGGAAAAGGCTACCGCAGGCGAACCAATTTAGCCTACCGCAGGCGAATGTTTGTTCGCCTGGGACCACATCGCCAGCGGTAATGACTTACCGCAGGCGAACAACCAAATGCGCCTGGGGTATCTTGACATTCCCCAGGCGAACAAGCGTTGTGCGCCTGGGGTAAGCCTCTTACCTGAGGCGAACAAGCGCTGTGCGCCTGGGGTACATGTTCGCCTGGGGTATGATTCCCTATTCGCCTGGGGTATGGTTTTGCTGTGTCAAAAAATAAAAGAAACGAAAATAACAGAATTACAGCAAATTGACAGTAATAAATATGAAAATGACAGCAAAATAACAGAAATATTTCGATCATCACCAAATAGTCTCGATCATCACCAAATAGTCTCGAAACGAATAGTTTAGTTACAAGCATAGTTCAAACACTAGGAGTACATAGTCCAAACAAATCGATAGTTTAGTTATCTAGACAAGCAAAACAACAAGTAGCATCAACACTAGGAGTACAAGGAGTATAAGCACGGCGATGGCGAATGTGGTCATCCGGGCCCTCGTCTTCTCCGTCTTCTCTCTCGCGAGGTAAGTGGCGTATCGAGCTTCCGCCTCCACCATGGTCTTGTACCCCTTGTAGCTGTTGCCGCTGAAACCGTGCACCTGTCTTCGGCATTGGTCCCAGTCGTCGTAGACTCCGGGAACCCTACCGACATACACAACATACCATGTCATCTGTGCATAGGACAAAAATACGAGTTTAGCATCGAAAGTGATAATAGACCGCAAATAACTATCAAAAAATAGAAGCATCAAGGTTTACGAATAAAACACGACAAATAAAGGTCTAAAAGTTATATGATGCAAGTGTATACTAACATTTTGTCAATCCTATATTCTCGGCGGGAACGGACGAACGCCTTGTAGCGTGTTGAATGTCCGGGTGTCACGTTGCTCTCGTAGGTGTGCTTCTATGTCACGGTTGCTCGGTGGTGCGTGGCCGTGGAAGAACAAGCCACCCCGAGTGATGACATCCGACGAGAGTATCGTGCAGATCCTCCGCTGGATGCGACGGAACTCAGCCCGCACATATTCATCGGCGGTGTTGGCCATTTTTGTGGTCAGGTCTCGGAGATCACTTGGTAGATGGGCCTGTTGGGCATCCTTTAAGTACTCCCTCATCTGAAAGATGACATACCAAGCTTCCAACTCAGATTCTCGAATCCCGGTAGCACCAGATCGACGCGAACCCGAAGCTCGTTGGCCGGTATATCTCTGCAGTGGTACTTGCGGGATAGTGGCTGCAAGATGCTCCCCTTTGCAACATCCTTCAACTCGCTGCCCACTTTGAGCAGGAAGGTGCATCCCGTCGCGTCAGCCTGCGATAACATGCATGGATAGGTCAGAGAGTAGGGTTATATTGAACTGGCTATAGCTTGAGACGGTCAATAATCTACCGTGAGGGCATTGAGCTCGGCTAACGTCGACGGACCACAGGTGATGGTGGTCTCGTCGAGCAACGGGGTGGTGGCCGCGCCGGACACGGCCGACGGTCCATCGGGGGCAGGCGCGTCGGGCACGGCCGACGGTCCATCGGGGGCAGGCGTGTCGGGCACGGCCGACAGTCCATCGGAGGCAGGCGCGTCGGGCACGGCGGGGGCGACAGGCACGGCCAACATCGACGGTATGTTGAACGTCGGTAAGGGCCCCTGTGAGCCCCCGGCGATGTAGCCACATATTTTTTCAAATACGGCGGGGATGAGCGCATTCATCTTTTCCCCCACCGTTTTCTCAATCTTCTTCTCCATGTTTGTTTCCAAGTCATGGACCTTCTTCTTCAGCTCCTCCGTCTCCTCGCTCTTCTTCGCCGCCCGCGACTCCTTAGTGCTGGGCTCAGCCAAGCCATAGTTGGCGTGCTTCTTATTAAGTCCGCCGCCGGTGATACGGCCTAAGTGCGGCCTTTTCAGAGGGTCCTGGCTCTTTGCCTTGTTGTACCCCCTGATGAAAGACTTATCCCACGCGACTTTGGCCGTCGACGTCTGCGACGAGGAAGATTCAAGTTGTTGTTCTTCTAGCTGCAGAAGCAACATATAAACGGTTTAGAATTGGTTTCGTACTAGAATGAAATCATGGACTTGATGATGATGAGTTGCATGAAATGGTAAATTTCTTACCACTAACTTCTCAACATTCTTCACGCTATCGTCCGTGACCAAAATAACACCCTCCACCATCTTCGGGTCCGAGACAAGTTCCCCGGTCGGAGTTATTTTTCTGTACCTCGACCTCATGAATTTCTGGAATTGCGGGTCATGGGCATACTTGGCGTAAGGGTTCTCAATCCCTTTTTCAATGTAGGCCTGGTCCTCTTTCGCCCAAACTGGCTCCTTCCCGTCGTAGCCACGACAGCCGAGATTGTGGTGACCGATGTTCTTCGACGCTAGATCCTTCCCCCATCCCGTTTGCTTCTTAGTGACATCAAGCGACTCGTTATCTAGGAAAGTCTTGAAGTCATCGGGCGTAATCCGCGGGAAGTGGCGATGGATCTCTTCGAATGGTGTCGATTCCTTAATCGTCGCCCTCACCATAGTCTTGTAATTGCTCAGGGCTTTGGTGAATCTAGTGAGGGCGAGTTTGTTCACGAGGTTGCCCTTCAGATTCTCGTTGTTGTAGGGGGGAGGGAACTCGTACCGCGCGTGCAGCCTCGAGATGAGTTGGGCGCGCAGAGTTAGTTTCTTCTTGAGATTCGGCTCGTTGACATTGACGACGTCTCGAAGTATCGCGCCAAGTTGGAGGAAGTACCCCTTCACAAGGTCCAATGGCATTAGAGGCGTGCCACTGGAAGGGTCCACCTCCGTGAATTTCTCTCGAACGGTGCCGACCTTGTTCGGAGCTCGCTTCCGACGCTTGTTTCCCGTCATGCTGCTCCCTGAGGGACCACCTGCGCCACTATCAGTGGTTTCCTCCTCGCCACCGGTGAGCCCGTCATCATTGTGGGGCTCGACATCATGGTCAGTTTCTGTCCGATCTTCCTCTTGCGACTCTCGGGCCATAAGGATGTAGTGGTCCAATAAAGCCGGATCCGTAGTAGAAGAAGACATGCCCTAGCTAGCAGTAGACAAAACGTATACTGTTAGTCACCGGAAAAATTCGGCGTGACCTCGGCTATATATAAATGGTCATGTAGGAGTGCCAGAAATTCGCCGGAACGGAAATGAATCAACGTTCCGACAAAACATTGGCACTCAATGTACCTGCAACAGAAATTGAATACACACATGCATGGCCACAAAAACAGTTCCTTGCATTGCTGTCATCACATGGCACAAAAACTCCCAGGAAATTCATATATCATGCCAAAAAAACCTTCATATATATTGATCAAAGTAAAATACTGCACTTAATTAATAACAAATCACGGAGAATTCTAGCAGTGTCCAAAGCTTCAGTGTTCTATTCACATGTAATTAGTAGGTGATTCAGCTAGTGTAAGAAATATAGCATTTTATACTATGAGCTGAACTACCAGAATCCAGAAATAATGGTACATGATCAGATCCAGTTCTAGCTAAAGCATGTAGCAGCAGTAGTATGAGGGCGTTGGAAGAGGGGGGGGGGGGTGGCTGACCTGGGTTCGTCGTGGGCGTGGGCGACGGCGGCGTGGGTGACGACGGCCGGCGTGGACGACGACGATGAGAGGGACGGCGCGCGCGCACGGCGTGCTCCCGCTCCTCCTCCCCTGCTGCTCGATCCCGCTCCTCCTCCGCTGCTGCTCCTGCTCCTCCTCCTGCTGCTGCTCCTGCTCCTCCTCCTGCTGCTGCTCCCGCTCCTCCTCCTCCTCCTGCTCGACAACGACGACGGCGGCGTGCGATGAGAGAGGCGACGGCGTCGTGCGATGAGAGAGGCGACGGCGGCGTGCGGTTAGGGCTCGATATGAAACAGAGTGATTATGCGGGTTGTGAGTTAGCAGATCGAGGACTTACAGGCGCACAACGAGTGAAATGCGCCTGCGCTATCCCTTACCCCAGGCGAACAAAGAGAGGTGCGCCTGCGCTAATGTTCTTAGCGATTCGTTGTGCGCGGGCCCACAGAGGTATACCCCAGGCGCACAGATTTGAAAATGCGCCTGCGATAAGCATTAGAACCGGTTTGTATCACAAACCGGTTCTAAAGGTATGTCCCCTGGGCCCACCTAGATACCCGCACAAATGGCCGCAGGCCTTTAGGACCGGTTTGTATAACAAACCGGTCCTAAAGGCCTACGGCCATTTGCTGCCTGTAGGTAGGGGGCCCAGGGGACAGACCCTTTAGAACCGGTTTGTGATACAAACCGGTTCTAATGTGCTTGGCTCGATGCCCTGTTATGCGCGGCCCCACAGATCCTTACCGCAGGCGAATTATCTAGGTAATGCGCCTGCGCTAAATTTCGTAGGATTTTGGTTTGCGCGGTCCCACATGGCATTACCCCAGGCGCATGTCCTATCAAAAGCGCCTGTGATATGTACTACCCCAGGCGCGTTTTCCAGATGATGCGCCTGTGCTTAGATTTTCTAACACAGCCCCACGTACCCGGCCTGGGACACATCGAGCAATACGAATGCTATAATATGTGGCTCCCCCGCGTTGGTTTTCACTTAAAAAATACATACATATGAAAGTTAACATGTGCAAAAATATTTAATGTCGCATCGAGCGTAAATAGATTGGTTTAGCGAGATACCGCAAGTGTTTCTCTCTAAAAACACATTGTATGCATAGTAGCTACTAGCATGTTATATCGCGAGTATTTCCCTCTCTCAACCTTTCGTCACAATATTAGTCTTGCCTTTCTTGGTCGATGTTGAATACGTGACCGCCATATTGTGACTTCTTCTTGTGAATGGAAGACCTGCCCTAGGTATTGTGGTCCTGCTTCTTCTTGTGGTGTATCGTCTTCCCCGGGTTCTTCCATCATCGGGTCTCTGACTAAGCCGTCGAAGTCCTTCTCATCGGCGACTCCATCCATTTCCGACGAGGGCCCTTTTTCCTCTCCTTACGACAACACGACTAGGCTTTGCCGGGTCGGTTATGAAGAAGCATTGCTCCACGTGCTTAGCCAATACCCAGGGCTCATTTTGCGCGGTGGGGTTCTTGGACTTGGGTTTGTTGGCTTCAGACATCGACATAGTGGTGAAATATTCGTCTTCTTTCGTGACGTTTGTAGCCCATCTGACATGGAACATCGGCAGCTTTACCCCAACGTAGTCAAGCTCCCCGATCTTTCTGTAGTATCTTCTAACCTCTTCGCCCGTGTAAGATTCCATCGTTATAGACGAGTTTTGATAGTCGCTACTTTTGTCTCTTTCCTCCGTGTAGAATGTGTACCCATTGATGTCGTATGGATAGGGGCCATATGACAAGGCCAATACAATTTTATCTTTCTCACATGTCATTGGCGGGGGATCGGCATCAATCTGCTTCTTGAACCATGTCGCGAAAGAGGAGCTTCAGACACAGCCACGGGGGGAGATTGTACATCCATACAAACACGGGCCAGGTGCTATGTTTGCTGCTCTGATTTCCAAACGGATTGAGACCGTCGGTGCTCGCACCAAGCCTGATGTTCCTTGGGTCGTTCCCGAATTCCTCATCGAATGCGTCTAATGCTTTCCACTGACGTGCATCCAAAGGGTGTGTACTTAGCACTGGTTTTTCAACACGTTCTGGATCGCTCAGCACCGCCTTCTTTCTGTCCTCGTGCCAGCGCATGAGCTTTGCTTCCTTGGGGTCCACGAAGTACCGCTGCAGACGGCCGGGATCAATGAGTGGAAAGTACCACACAACTTTCGTAGGAGCTTTCTTCGTCCCCCTCTTGTAACTATCAGCACCGCACACCGGACATTTGATCTGGTCCGCGTGCTCGTTACGGTAAATTATGCAGTGTGGTGGATAGGGGTGGTGGTGGGTGGCTGGCCGCACTTATATTGGGGACAAATAATATTACCACGCGAATATATATGTTCTGGGAAGCGCCTGCGCTAAGTGGTGCTACCCCAGGCTATTCTTTGTCCCAGGCGAACAACGTACCTGTGCGCCTGCGCTAAAGGGAGCTACCCCAGTCCACTTTTTACCCCAGGCGCTTCTGTACTTACTCGCCTGTGGTATCTGTTATACCGCAGGCGAACCGAGAAGCCATTCGCCTGCGGTAAAGGAAGCGTGCCAGGGTCGGCCGTGGTTGGCTCTGCCACACTTTACCCCATGCGCTTCCGGTTTCTGTTCGCCTGGGGTAACTGGCCTACCCCAGGCGCACCAACTTGCGCTTCGCCTGCGCTAATTAACCCAGGCGCACAGTTTTCCTTGTTCGCCTGTGGTAGGATATGCTGCTATAAGCAAATCTCTAGTAGTGTACGTATTACAACAAGGGCGACACCGCCCGCATCACGATCTTCACATCCAAGTGGCGGTTACGGGTGCTCCTAAGTGTAATGAGAATAGCTTGCTTTTCATATAAATGCTTGCCTTCAAGGAATTCCCGCCATGCATTCCTGCCAAACATAATGTGGCCGTCCCTGTCCGTGTTGTATGGAACGGTGGTGAACGCCTCTGATGATCCGAGGCATAGCCCAGCATGGCCTGAAGACGGAATGTCAGCACTGTCCGCTATGGACTGAGGTAGTTTCTGGATTTCGAGCGTGTGGATGACATACAAAAAGAAGTAGGTCATAGTAAGGCACACGTTGTAAGCATAAATTGTGTTGAAAAACATAAATAGCATTGGCACCTTACGTACCATCTCATATATGGCCACATGTGTCCACGTCAAACGAGTCACGTATGGCACTCCAATGTACTCATCTATTGTGGGTAGAAGCTCACGAACGTGGTCCTTCTCATCGTCATCAAGATCAGCTCTCTGGGAGAAGATGATGGAAGAGTCGAATGGGTCATCCTTATCCATGGACTGCTGATCCGTGGACTCCTCATCCATGGACTCCTCATCAGTCCTGGGATCTGGGTCAGTTGCATTGCTTGTAGTAGCGTCGTGGTCGTACAAGTAGTGCATGCGGCACATGTCGAACTTGAACACCTTGACGGTGAGCAAGGCGTCACCGTCGTAACTGAAGAGGAGGAACGTGCCGCGCTGCAGGAAGTAATATTGGGCGAACTGGTCCCAGCCGTGCCCGAGGAAAATGCGGCCAGCTTCATCGAAAAGCACATCCATGTCCCAGTTCTTGCTACTCGGATCGTCCGCCTCACGCAGCTTAAGTTCACGTGGTTCACGGCCCTTCAGCAACTCCACAAACTTCTTAGGCAGCACCTGCAGCAATATGAAAGTTAAATAGATAGAAAAGAGTGCTTACTAGAAATAAGTTTACTGTTTGATGATGGATGAGTACTATAAAAATGTAAACAAGTAGTACCTAGTAATCAGTTATACTAAATCTTAGTTGAGCAATGAGGGTGTTTGCCACATTAATTCAAAAAGATGAACTTTCAGTGGGAGCTGAAATGTACCATATCGAGTGAACATATTGACGTAGAGCAATTGAGCTACTACAACCCATCTACTAGACCTTAATTTGATTCACAAATTTAACTAGCTACAGGATCATAGCTCAGACACTATGTCAGACTAAATAACTGAAGTGGTGGTGTGGGTCGATGAAGCATACCAGTTTGTCCGATGTAGCGTCTACTACGAGGGAGTAGAACTCAAAGTCTGCCAACTCCATCTTAACAGATCCCTCTATTCATCATATAATAGAAATGCAAATCAATTTCCGGCTACATATATAATCGGGAATTAACATTTTGGTGATACAGTCCACGTACTGAATGCCGCGTTGTATTGCAAGCGGCAACTGCTTAGGTCGAACATCTTTACTGTGATGACATTGCGGCCGTCGTAATTGCAGATCAGAATAAAGTCTCTCTGCAGTTTGTAGGTCCGGGCGAAACACTCCCAGCCGCGCTTGAGGAACATGCGGCCAGTGCTGTCGAACCACACATCAACGTCCCACGTGGTGCTACGCCGATGGCCGACCTCAAGCAGCTTCAGTGCACGGGGTTTACGGTCCCCTAGCAACTCTGCGAACTTCTTAGGCAGTGACTGCAGCAGAGGATAGAGCAAACCATGAACATCATTCCACCTATCTGACTAAAATGACAAGTAAAATGAGTACAATACATGTTTGTCCGATGAAGCATCATCTACGTAAGCGAGGAACTCGTAGTCCATCGTATGCAAACCCGCCTGTAGATCGTACTAAAAAGTATGACTTCAGTTACATTTAGCAGACGTGCCAAAACAGCAGAGGTTAAGAAACATGAAGGTTCACTACAAATTTAGGACTAAATGCAGTCTAGCAGCATCATGGTTCAGAGACATTCATACACAGGTGCAATTTAAAATTGACATGCATTCAAGAATTTCATGGAAGTACGGAACTTCAGAAAAGAAAATCTACTAGTATGTCAAGGAAATGGTGTGCCGACAATCAATTGTACTGCTTTAGCAAATTAATTGAAATAGCTACTGGTCCTAAAAAAATGGCTCACATCTATTGTCCTGCTGAAGATTAAAAATGGAAATTACTAAAAATAGCTAGTGAACCTAAAAAGGGTTAAAGTCAACTGTACTTGTGAATAGTAAAAAGGGAAATTACTAAAAGTAGGTACTGGTCCTAGATATGCCAGTGTGAGTACCAGAGGTCTTACTTTCAACATCACTAATTACCTACCTAGAAAAAGGCACACACGCAACAACAGCTACCAACATCAATTGGGCACCTGGAACTATCAAAATTAACATGAAGGTATAGTGCAACATCTCAATCAGATGCATGTAAGTACCATTTACTTTAGTCATAAACGTGTAAAAGACAAATCAATCATGAATGACATCGAACATAAATACGTGCTACCATCTATATGTAGCACAAGATTTCACATTTCTTTCCTGTCTAGACAAGTAGGACACTAGTTACCTTATAGAAAATGAGTGTTTGAACTTAAATCGTTCTGCAATGGATCCACAAGAGGTGAAGTTCTAACCTGAGTGTCGCCCGCGATGGATCAGTGGTGAATCGACGCGCCGTGGGTCAATCTACAACGCGATGAAGAGACTGGCGACGACGGCGGTCGCGAGAATGCGGCGGCCCAGAGAGGGATGCTGATCGAGGGGCGGCGAGGTCGAGAGATGGATGGCGGCGGCGGCGGCGGCGACGGGGTCGGTGAACTGCGGAATAAGGGTTTTCTCGGAGCAAATAACTGTAGGCACACAAAGAGGAGGAGTGCGAACTTGACGTGACAATACGAGAGGAAGATGATACTTGGGCCCACCTGTAAGTCTGTTACCACAAATGGTGGGTACATTTCCGTGGGGCAGTTGCCATTTTTATGGTTCTTATCTGAAGTGCCACCGAGCGTCTCCCCTCCCCTCCCCTGCTTTCTCCTCTGTTTCTCCACTGACGATCTTCGTCCTACTCCACGCCATGGAGCAGCCAGACAAGTTTTGCACTTTTTTTTTGTAATTAATGGCTGTCAGACCAATGGTGTGTTCAATTTTAGAAATGTTGGTACAAAAGTATTCCATTCCCAATTATTTTGGTAAACAGCCGCATTGCCCGATTGTAATAACCGCGCCGCTTCCAACCCATGCGCAAAGTAGAAATCATGATGCATTCCAAGAACCTCGCTTCATTTCAGCAACATTGCACGTGTGGGATCTCAAAAAGCCGCTTCCATTCTCAAGTTGCCTACCAATCTTATGTCGTAGCCGTTTCCGGGCACTTTCGGTCCAGAACAGTGTTCCCTTCCACCTAGGATGCCTGGAAAACAGCAGAGATGAGAATGTAAGCCACACCTGGCAATGTGGGCCCACACAAAATGCTTGAACCCCATTGCAGGACTTGTATGGTGCCGCCGTTGCGCTGGGTGGCGTCGAAGCACCGGACGTTAACCGGGACGATTCTTGCCGCTTCTCGCTCTTGCATGCCAGCCTCGACACCTGGGGCATCCTTACAACCCACTCCAAGCAACTCACTCCACATGCAACACTGCACCTTGTTACCCCTGCCCATGAGTGGGCGATGCGTGATCTGGTTTTATATTGCCTTCGAGAGCGGAAGGAACGGCCGAAAACGGGGATTTCCTTGGCCAACTTGTTGTTTCCCATGCCCAAAGTCGAAATCATGATGCATTCCAAGAACCTCGCTTCATTTCAGCAACATTGCACGTGTGGGATCTCAAAAAGCCGCTTCCATTCTCAAGTTGCCTACCAGACTTATGTCGTAGCCGTTTCCGGGCACTTTCGGTCCAGAACAGTGTTCCCTTCCACCTAGGATGCCTGGAAAACAGCAGACATGAGAATGTAAGCACACTTGGCAATGTGGGCCCACACAAAATGCTTGAACCCCATTGCAGGACTTGTATGGTGCCCTCGTTGCGCTGGGTGGCGTCGAAGCACCGGACGTTAACCGGGACGATTCTCGCCACTTCTCGCTCTTGCATGCCAGCCTCGACACCTGGGGCATCCTTACAACCCACTCCAAGCAACTCACTCCACATGCAACACTGCACCTTGTTACCCCTGCCCATGAGTGGGCGATGCGTGATCAGGTTTTATATTGCCTTCGAAAGCGGAAGGAACGGCCGAAAACGGGGATTTCCTTGGCCAACTTGTTGTTTCCCATGCCCAAAGTCGAAATCATGATGCATTCCAAGAACCTCGCTTCATTTCAGCAACATTGCACGTGTGGGATCTCAAAAAGCCGCTTCCATTCTCAAGTTGCCTACCAATCTTATGTCGTAGCCGTTTTCGGGCACTTTCAGTCCAGAACAGTGTTCCCTTCCACCTAGGATGCCTGGAAAACAGCAGAGATGAGAATGTAAGCCACACTTGGCAATGTGGGCCCACACAAAATGCTTGAACCCCATTGCAGGACTTGTATGGTGCCTCCGTTGCGCTGGGTGGCGTCGAAGCACCGGACGTTAACCGGGACGATTCTCGCCGCTTCTCGCTCTTGCATGCCAGCCTCGACACCTGGGGCATCCTTACAACCCACTCCAAGCAACTCACTCCACATGCAACATTGCACCTTGTTACCCCTGCCCATGAGTGGGCGATGCGTGATCTGGTTTTATATTGCCTTCGAAAGCGAAAGGAACGGCCGAAAACGGGGATTTCCTTGGCCAAATTGTTGTTTCCCATGCCCAAAGTCGAAATCATGATGCATTCCAAGAACCTCGCTTCATTTCAGCAACATTGCACGTGTGGGATCTCAAAAAGCCGCTTCCATTCTCAAGTTGCCTACCAATCTTATGTCGTAGCCGTTTCCGAGGACTTTCGGTCCAGAACATTGTTCCCTTCCACCTACGATGCCGGGAATACAGCAGAGATTAGAATGTAAGCCACACTTGGCAATGTGGGCCCACACAAAATGCTTGAACCCCATTGCAGGACTTGTATGGTGCCGCCGTTGCGCTGGGTGGCGTCGAAGCACCGGACGTTAACCGGGACGATTCTCGCCGCTTCTCGCTCTTGCATGCCAGCCTCGACACCTGGGGCATCCTTACAACCCACTCCAAGCAACTCACTCCACATGCAACACTTCACCTTGTTACCCCTCTCCATGAGTGGGCGATGCGTGATCTGGTTTTATATTGCCTTCGAAAGCGGAAGGAACGGCCGAAAACGGGGATTTCCTTGGCCAACTTGTTGTTTCCCATACCCAAAGTCGAAATCATGATGCATTCCAAGAACCTCGCTTCATTTCAGCAACATTGCACGTGTGGGATCTCAAAAAGCCGCTTCCATTCTCAAGTTGCCTAGCAATCTTATGTCGTAGCCGTTTCCGGGCACTTTCGGTCCAGAACAGTGTTCCCTTCCACCTAGGATGCCTGGGAAACAGCAGAGATGAGAATGTAAGCCATTTTTGTCTTCAATTTTAGTCTTCAATTTTAGCCATTTTTGTGCAAAAAATATGGAAAAACAACTATACAAAAAGAAACCCTAGATTCACGCGTGCACATTGCGTCAGAGGGAGAGCAAAAGGGGAACTCCATAAATACACGGTTTGACGCATATCCACTTCCTTCCTTCCTCCGTCTCTGCATCAACTTTTCCCCAAAAAACGCATCCTCCCCTCCACTTCCACCGCAAAACCCTCGACGGTTCCCCTGCCCTTCCCATCCGCCATGAAGAGATCACGCGAAAGCTTCGACGCCGAGGAAGGTAATGAGGTGGCGTCCGTCGTCGGCGAGCCACCTTCTGCTGTCGTCCCAGCCGCGGCCAGCTCTGGTACAGTGGCTGCTGCTTCCGGCGAGGTCACGCCGGTGGAGGAAGTGCTCCGTGATGTCTCTTCGGAGATAGATCGGAAGAAGACGAAGAGCGGGGACGGAGAAGATGGCCCATCCCACGCCGCCGTGCCATCTGACCTCGAGGCGGCGTACAAGGAGATTGACGAAAGCTACGACCAATCAGCTGAATACGCCATGTGGGGGGCCATCTCCGCTAAGCTGACCAACGCTCCGACCGCCGCGCCGCCCGCTGCGCCGACTGTCGCGCCGACTGAGGTAGTAGATCTATTTTTAGTGAACTTGTCATGTATTTTTGATAATGCCCTTGTATTCACAGACTGGTAGTAGATCGATTTTGCTTTGCACTATGTGGTTGTTCATGTTTGCCACTTATTTTGGTTGTGAGTTATGACTTCTCTGAGTTGAGAGAACTAAGATAGAAACCTCTATGTGTGATGTTTGCTACTTTACTCTTTTTTGTTCTTGGCTGGATTGGAGCACAACCTGATGGTACCGTGTGTGTGCCTAGGAAATTTATTTTGTTCTATGGTGGATTGGAGCACAACCTGATGGTACCGTGTGTGTGCCTAGGAAATTTATTTTGTTCTATGGTGGATTGGAGCACAACCTGATGGTACTGCATGCACGTGTGTGCCTAGGAAATTTATTTTATTTTTTGATGGATTGGAGCACAACCTGGTATATATGCACGTGTGTGCCCTGGCAATTTTATTTGTCATCTGTTATTTACATTAGTTCAAATGCCATTGTATATCTCATCATGTAATAATTACAACTGCAACTTCATATGTAATGTTCAAATAATTGTACAGTGTGTTATCATCCAAGATTCTCCTATTTATGATGTTACAACCTATTTTGGGTTGCAATAATCTTCACATTATTTCAACTTCAATTTCATATCTCATTTTCTAATAATTGTACACTCTGTACTATGTTTTAATAAAATTCAATTAATATAGCTTGGGTAATTTGATGCGCAAGATTTTAGTTACTCCCTCCAATCCATATTAATGATCGCTAAATCGGATGTATCTAGACATATTTTAGTGCTAGATACATCCGATTTAGCGACTATTAATATGGATCGGAGGGAGTATCTGTTTTTGTTATGAAATACTGGGGCATATTACTCTATGGTTGCATGGCACATTGACATCAATGAGCACCATTCTATGTGGTAGAATCGAAAAAAATTCGTCATTGCAAGAGTTAGCGGTCTAGCATACATAGAAATTGTATTTTTGATAGTGGCCTTGTATTCAAAGAAAGAGAGAGTAGATCGATTTTGCTTTCAAATATTATTCTGTTATTTCTCAACTGTTATTTACATTAGTTCAAATGCCATTTTATATCTCATCATGTAATAATTACAACTGC
Organism: Alopecurus myosuroides; assembly: GCA_028641055.1. Taxonomy (NCBI): domain Eukaryota; kingdom Viridiplantae; phylum Streptophyta; class Magnoliopsida; order Poales; family Poaceae; genus Alopecurus; species Alopecurus myosuroides. The sequence continues at coordinate 281,485,166 of CM054063.1, forward strand.
AACTTCATATCTAATGTTGAAATAATTGTATAGTGTGTTATCATCCTAGATTCTCCTATTTATGGTGTTACAACCTTTTTTTGGGTTGCAGTAATCTTCACATTATTTCAGCTTCAATTTCATATCTCATTTTGTAATAATTGTACACTCTGTACTTTGTTTAATTAAAATTCAATGAATATAGCTTGGGTAATTTGATCCGCAAGATTTTAATTATCTGTTTTTGTTATGAAATACTCGGGCATATTACTCTATGGTTGCATGGCACATTGACATCAATTAGCACCATTCTATGTGGTAGAATCAAAATAAATTCCTCTTTGGAAGAGATAGCGGTCTTGCATACATAGAAATTTTATTTTTGATAGTGGTCTTTTATTCAAAGAAAGAGGGAGTAGATCGATTTTGCTTTCTAATTTTATTGTTTTATTTCTCAAGTGTTATTTACATTAGTTCAAATGCCATTTTATATCTCATCATGTAATAATTACAACTACAACTTCATATCTAATGTTGAAATAATTGTGTAGCGTGTTATCATCCTAGATTCTCCTATTTATGGTGTTACAACCTTTTTTGGGTTAATCTTCAAATTATTTCAACTGCAATTTCATATCTCATTTTGTAATAATTGTACACAGTAGCTTTTAGGTTAATTAAACGTGCATGCCTACATGGATTCTAATTATCAGATTTGGTTATGATATACTAGGTTTAGTATAGGTTGTACATTTCATATCCATTTGAATTCTTCGGCAATAAATGATATAAAAGTTAAAAACGAATGAGCAACTTCAGTTTTCAGTTACCATATTGGCTTATTGCATTTTAGGAGCCGAGAGTTGAAGAAGAGTCATCTGATGGCGGACTGGCCTTGTCAGATGGTCATGGTTCTGGGGATGGAGGCTCAGAAGATGATGAAGATGTTGAAGAAGTACCTCCAACATCACCAAATGTTGATGAAAAATCAGCTTGCAACGTCCATGTCTCCAATCTGGTGATACTTCAGCTAAAGGAGCAAAAGGGGGTGCACACCGACTTTGTTCTTCAAGCTGTGGTAAATCCGAACCAGCGACCATCGTCTTTCATGGTTTCGCGTGTACTCCTTAGCAAGTTGGGTACTACCAACTGGCGCATTTTCCAGTCTCACGAAGAGGGAGACTCCGCGTATCTTTACATCAAGATGCGTAGACAGGATGTGCTAAGGTGTCACGGGAAGAGGTACGAGTGGGAGGGAGAACAAGTCACCTTCCGTAAGGTGAATAGACTCATTCCACTCATACCTGATCCCATGGAAGCTGGCCCAGTTCACAAGATCTTCTAAGTTGTGCCTGTGAAGACAATGTTTCTTTTGTTTAAACTATGTGTTGCTTCCAGTACTCCTGCATGATGCACTATGTGAAACATTATGTCCTTTTTATGTTATCGTTTAGCAGAGCTTATTAATATTGTTAAAGAGTTGTTTCTTTTTTGGAGGGCACGCAATTGGCACCTGATTTTTATAGGAGATAGTGGTTTGAGTACATGAACTTGACAGTTCGTTGCGAGCAACACTATCACTTACACCACTCCACACCGGCTAGTCCGGGAACTGTCCCACAGACTCAAAAACCAAACACAGGAGAAGGCCTTTCCTAAACAAAGATCAGAGCCGCGTCGCCACAGATGCTGGTGCCTCTTAGGAATAACAAACTCCATCTTGACATCCCTAGTCGTCGAACCACCCAAAGGAGAATGGCGGCAGGACTAGTTCTGCCTCGAGGAGGGAACTACTCGAACACCGCCAGCGAGGGAGAGTTGTCATTGAGTTCAAACCAGACTTCACGTAGCATAATTTGCACTACTAGTTAGATATAGCACTTGCAATATGAACAAAAGTACCAAGATTAATCCATAGCTCAAAAGTAGCATATATACTACTCGAATAATTTTACATATACTCTAATTACAAAGAACAAAAGTAGCATATATACTACGCCGCAGCAGGTGATCTAGTGCCAAGTGTAGGTCTCCCTCGCCCTCCTTGATCTGCCTCCCTCTTCGGCCTTCTTGGCGTCACTCATGGGTTTGAGCTTACGGTACAACTCTAGGGAGAGGAACCCATCAATTGCAGCATAGGTGATGTGTTCCATGTCTAGCATTTGGTTGTCCCAGTAGCTGTGCCACCGGTAATCCTTCTTCTTCATGTTTTTGTAGACGGGATCAATAAATTTTGCTGCCATGGTAGCCATTCCAACTTTCTTTTCTTTGAACACATGAAAGTATAAATCTTGGATATCCTCATAATTTTCTTTTGGAATAGAAAAATTCCAGGTTCTCGCAAACATTTTCTTGTCGTTGTTGGTGTCAACACTTGCAAATTTGACGCCGCCAAAACGAAAAAGATCAGCCAGCGTCGCAGATTGCCACCAGTCACCACTGAAGTACACAAGTAACAAGAGTTTAGAAAAGTACTACTCCCTCCGATCCGAAAAAAAGTGCGTGAGAAAACTGTTACGCATGCATGTCTGGATGAGTACTAGTTGCAGAAAATCTAGATGAGTACTAGTTGCCGAAAAAAAGAGGAAAAAAGTAGTAGTAACACCAATCACAAGAACCAGGAATAACCAAATAGCAATCACAAGAACATGGCGGCGGAGCAGATGAGTACTAGTTGCAGAAAACAAGAGGAAAAATGACTTTAACCTGGAGTGATGGTACACCAGGACGTGGCGGCGTAATGCAAGCTGAAGGACGGCGACCTTCTTCTCGATATCAACCTTGTGGGATGTGTACTCGAAATCGAGCCCCATGAACCTTTCTTCTCCGCTATCAATCCACTGCTCGTACATGTCTACGACACGCTGCACCTCGGCAGGGTCGTTGGTGTACGTGACGTCGATGCTTTCCTCGCCATGGATGGTGACCTTAATCGTGCGGCAGAAATACTTCTGTTCGTCCATTCTTGGAAGAAGAAGAGAGGGGAGCGGATGGAAGAAGAAGAGACTGGAGTGCAGCGGTTGGAAGAGATGCAGTGGTGAATACGAATGGAATTACAGGGGAGTATTAATATTAATTCTGTACGGAGCAGACTCGAAGTGGTTTCCGTGTGAAATCGATAGAAAAAAATTGGGAAGCACCTGTGCCGTGTGTGTACATAGACCTACTAAACCTACACAATGGCCAGCGCGGCCCACGATTTGTCCCATAGTACTCACTTGTTTATGGGCCTAAACTAATAAGCCTATTTTTAATCTACTAAACCTACACAATGGCCAGCGCGGCCCACGATTTGTCCCATCAAAACAGCTAGTCTACGGCGTGACCTAAGACAGCTTGCGTGTAATCATTCTCCCACATTAAACCGCCGACTTCACACGCCTCCCTCGCCACGTGTTCGCCGCCGCCTGCCCTTCCGCACAAGTTTGACCTAGAATTTTTAGTCTACCGGCCGGCGCACCCTCCACTTCGATCATGAAGCCAACAAAAGACGTGCCAACTTGATCTTACGCATCATTTTGCATCTTTGATCGTGATTATCACACCAGATCTGATCGTTTTTGTTCGTTTTTTCTCGCAGTGTCCAGTTTGTTTTGACAAACTAGGGATGTGTGGCAGTGATGACATGACGACTGATTATTTCGTCATAACCCTTGTAGAGGGATTTGAGGAGAAGACGGTAAGGATTCTAATCTACTCATGTACAAATTGGATTTGGATTTTTCGTGATTATTCACATGTAATATACGTAGCATATCTACCGGTCCTAGCTAGTACTCATTGTGTCATGTGTTAATCATTGATGTAATATACGTAGCTGATCTAGCTAGCAAACTTTTTGGGACTGTGATCTCTAGTAGTTATGGACGTGTTTTTTTATGAACTACCTACATGCAATTTCAATACTTGAAGGGTATCATTCTGAAACTATGAGTGCATGTTCAGTTATTTGCAGTACAGGACTATTGCTTCAATGTCCAATTATAAGAAAAAGTACAAATAGCTACTCTTATAGGATATATCTACTTTTAGTAAGTCCAATTTACTACTGGCTCATAATTTAATAAAATACATGCTCTTATTTAGGTGATCCCCTGCTACATCAGACAATATTTCTTAAGAATGCATGCTGTTTTTCCTATGGAGGACAGAAATTTTCAAGCCACACTGATTACCAAGGAAGGATTCTCGTTTATAGTTGAGCTTAGCAACATCGACGGGATAACCTTTCTGAAGGGAAATTACTGGAAAGAATTTAGTAGGGTTTACAAACTTGAAGTTGGTATGGAGCTTGTTTTCAAGACCGACACACAAAGAGGCCAAACTGAGGTCATAACCGGAAATGACCCAATCATCCATCCGTGTAAGTTCTTACTTAATACAAAAAAAATTATGTTGTGCACATAAACATTAATATATTACTTGGTTGCGGCATGTGTAATCCACTAATTTCAGGCGTATTACATTTTTACAGCATACTACCACATGTCCCCTGAGAGGCGTCACATTGTTGACTCACTCTCTAGCACTGATGGGACCATGATTAACTGGAGGATGATGGAGACGGTGATCGACGCTGTTGAAAACTTGGATTACACTGTTCTATTCCACAGAGCTGGAGAGTATGAGGAAGAAGAATTGGTTGTCGGGGTGCTGCATACTCTGAATTGGACAAACAGCGAGAACTTCAATAAACACGTGGTAAATCTTTAAGAACACATCTTCTCTTATGCGCAAAGTAATACGTGTACACTTGTTCTATTTAATTTCCTTTCTTTTAACATGATTATTTCCCGATAGCTTTTTTCTTGACTATAAGTCTTTGCATGCAACAGAAAATCCCAAGCCGTCTGATTCCTGCACATATGGCAAGAAATGGTACAATCACTATTGTTTGCTACCCGAGAACTGAGGTGACATCGACATATTCAATTTCTGATCTTGATGGTCGCTTGTGCGTCAGCGGGTGGAAAGAGTTCATGGCGAAGGAAAGTCATCTCAAACAGGGTGACAAGATGTTGTTATTGCTATACCAGTGCGCTGAAGGGCTCTACTTGTTTGCTACCCATGTCCCTGAAGTTGGTCTGTAATAGGAATGCAGTGATATTGATGGTTTCTGTGTGCAACTATATGCATGCAGCCCCGTTGCTACAATATAAAAACCGTGTTAAGACTCTATATTAGATTGTTGAATTCTCACACAATTTAAATGTTATGTTCTTTTAGTTTTACTACTTTCATGATGTCATTTTGTTTTTTATGCTGAGCTTTACCATTTTTGCTTTACCATATTGGATTTTATGACTCATAAAAATGTAAACAAGGGTGCAAACCACACATGCTCAATGGAAAAAATATCCAGTGATACTAGCCCCTTGTTCTCCCATGCTACCATTTTAAAAAAATCAACTATAGATGTTTCATAAAATTCCGGAGAAAATTATTAATGTTCCCAAAGAATTTGTGTACATAATGTAAAAAAAAAACAGGTCCAAATTCGACCTACATATTGAGAAACAAAAAGTACAAATCAGCTAATATGCACTATATATTCACATTTGGATTTGTCTTTTTGGTTAGTCAATATTACTTTCGTATCTGGACATAAAATTATTACACATTGTAGTAACTCTACTCGTGATTTTTCCTAGATTTTTTTGAATCACCAAAACTTCATTTATTCGAAACGGTACCATGGTAGCATGCAAGAGGGCTAGTATCACAGGATATTCTCCCCATGCTCTGGCGAAATAGGCTGAATCACCGCTATATTAATATAGCAACCACCCGGTGCAACAGTTTTGATACAACGCCGGCTGAGGCGACAACCAATAAACGCAAAAGAAGAAAAGAAAAGGAGACGCAAGTGGATCGACGAAACGACCACTGCGCCCACCTCCAAACTACAACCAAGCTGCTAGCACCGGGACGTCAAATACCAATCAACACCTTCAACATGGATAGTCGCGCTTCTAGGGTTTCCCCCGGCACATCGGGGCGGCGGATGCAGGGTAGACGCGATGCCCTTCATGAAGGGAGGATGCCACCCGATGGCGACACCGCTCTAATATCGGTACTCCGACAAGGATTTCTCCCAAACACACCCTCACCACCATCCTTGACGATCCGTCGCCTAGGTGCCTCTTAACCACCGGACGAACCGACCACCAGCATGCGACACCACGGTGCAACAACATTTAACCAGGATGAGGGAATCAAATGTGGTGGGCACGGTTTATCATTGGCTTCATCATTAAGGACCAATTTACGAAAGATCAAATGTGGAGGCACGTTCACATGATGAAAATTTTGAGGAAAACCGTTTATACTCTAATTTAATCGATTGCTACACGCAGACCAACTGCTACACACACGAACTCGAGTCCTCTCCCTCTCCACCCCCCGATTCCCCACCGCCGCCACGGCTAGCCCTCTCCGCCCCCAGATCCCCCACCTACACCCGGCGGAACGACGCCGCGACAAACGCCGCCGCAACCGCCACCGTCGTCCTCGCGCCGTCCAGCCGTCGCGCCGCAGGTAAGTTTCCCCGGCCGCCATACCTTTCATTGTTAGGTTTAGATGTAGATTGAGTTATATGTTAGATGATTATTGTGATTTTAGATGTAGATCGACTTAGAAATTAGATTTTCATTGTTAAATTTAAGTTTATTCAGCCACCAAAATTAGATGTACATTGTTAGATTTAAGTTGGTTTTTGAATGGTAAATGGTTAGATGTGTATCTGAATTTAGTGTATGGAACGCACCACCGCAGGCAATGGATGTATGTGAACAGTGTGGCTACAAGGAGTGCATGAACAAGAAATTTACCATTGTTCTACCAGAGGGGTTTGAAAACAGATTGGTATATACTTTCGGTCAATCTACTTTTTGAAAACTGACAATAAATTTGTACTAAAAATGTGTACTTCTTTTTTTTTACAGATCATACCTTGCAGATTCAGGCGTGACTTTTTGGAGCATATTCAAGTTGCAATTTGGGACCACCCTAGAACTCTCGAGGTGAACTTGGTGAGCTTGAGAGTGCCAGACCACCAGCACAAAGTTGTAGTCACACATGAGGATGGAAAAACATACTTCAGTGGTCAGCAATGGGGCCAGCTTGTGGAACGCTACGAGATGGATCCAACAGGGAGATTGACATTCTATCTCGATGAAGGTGATGTGTCCACCTACTTCCTCTACGATCGACCTGACGATGCTGAAGACACCGAAGATGATGTTCCCATAGCTCCCTACTGAGGATACACATGTTGTCATTATTCAGTCAGATGATGAGTAGGTATCGTGGTTGTAGCTGAGAGTTCTAGCTTTATGCGAACTTTTAGATTACATGTTAATGTTGAGTACTATCTGGTTGAATCTTTGAATGTTTATGCGGTTTTTTTTAATGCTTGTTATGTTATCTCATAATTGAATACCATTTGTGCGCTTCTAGTCAATATTACATACCCTTTTTATTTACCGATTTCTATAGGATAGTGATGTGGACTATGACATCAACGCTAATGATCATGTAGTATAACCTGTGTCGATTCCAGAAACACGCCAGTGGACACCTAGATAGCAGGGGCGTACCAGTTTCATGCCAGAACTGAAGAAAAACCACACCAATAACAGGGCTTTTCCGACTAGTGTTGAATATTAACACAACAATGCATTTCGAAATGAATTAATTTAATCATAAAATGAAACTAGTAAAACTTAATAGAGAATTTATAATACTTGAACGTTATTGCCAAGGGAAAAACATATTGTTCACAAGGCAAATTGGCTGTGAAGACAAATTGTACAATTAATAGGCCCATACTCCGGTTGGGCCATTGGGCGAGCGAAAGGGCTACGTTTGTCCGCCCGGTCTCCTCCAAACTGCCCTGCCCCCACACGACAACGCCGCCCTATCCGCCCTCAGGCGACTTCGCCGCCGTATCGGCCCTGCGCGACCGATCAATCCGCCACTATTACCTCGCCGCCATCCGAACTCGATTAGCGTAAACTATTGAACTGCCGCCAACGCTGCCCCGCCGACTTGTACTCAACCGCTGCTTCCGCCGCTCGTCAGACGCAATTACAAGGTTTGTACCAATACTGATGAAATCCTTGGTTTCCATCCTGCCGGTTCGATGAAGTTAATGGCGATTGCAATTGCTGTCAGATAGACTAGCTGCTTGTGTTCACATATGCGTGTCTGTTTTGTCAGTTTCAGTTGTAAGTGTTAGTTTAATATTCATAGCAATGTCAGGAATTCAGGTACGAACTAGGTTTTATATTTTCATAGCCATGTCAGTTTCAGGTGTAAGTGTTAGTTTCAATCAAACGCTGTGTTGTGAAGTAATGTCTAATGTAATCCCCTGCAATTCTTACTGACTTGAAAGACCAGTATGTCTGTCTCTCTGATGTATTTGTTGTTTCGAAATACTTTTGTGTGAACTAATGCTGCTCCTTTTTTTTACAAGACCGGCTAAACGGAGATGACGCAAAATGTCACAAGACAAGAGATGGATGGAGAAGGATAGAGATTCTGTGGAGTGGCAAAGTGGCATCGAGAGTTTCTTGGAACTTAGTTTTGATGGTGCTGAACCAGACGCAAGAAACTTTTGCCCGTGTACGAAATGTCTGAATAATGCTCAGAAAACTAAAAAGGAGATCCATATGCACTTGCTTAAGAATGGGATGGATCCGTCCTACAAAAAATGGGTATTCCATGGTGAACCCGAGGAGGACAACATGTCTGAAGATTCTGATGATGAAGACGATGCAGGTGGTGGTGAAGGGATATGTGACATGCTCGATACTCTGATAAGGGCCACAAAAGTGGGAAGTAATGCAGGAGACACGAGCGGTGATGGAATGAAACATGAGCCAAATGCATCTGCAAAGGCGTTCTACAAACTATTGGAAGAGGGAAAAACATCGTTGTACCCAGGTTGTGAGGAGGTCACAAAGATATCTTTCATTGTGAAGCTTTACCAAATCAAGTGCGTGTCTGGGATGACCAACAGAGCATGTGACTTAATGCTGCGGATGTTCACGGAGGTGCTGCCAAAGGGTCACTGCATTCCTACTAATCTCGCACAAGTAAGGAAGGTCATTCGAGAGTTTGGACTGGATTACAAGAAGATACACGCGTGCTATAATGATTGTGTGCTATTCCGTAATGAGCATGCTGATGCCCAAGAATGCCATGTCTGTCATACGTCTCGATGGAAATCAAGTCCAACCGTAGACAAAGCTGATTCATCGATCCGTAAATCAAAGAAGCAAGTGCCACAGAAAGTTCTATGGTATTTCCCACTCATTCAAAGACTGCAAAGGCTGTACATGACAGAAGATATGTCAACTGATATGAAATGGCATAAGGAGAAACGTAAAGATGATGGCATAATGAGGCATCCTGCAGATTCGAAGACCTGGAAAAGCCTTGATGAAAGATATAGTCAGAAAGAATTCGCAAAAGATGCTCGCAGTGTTCGGCTTGGCCTTGCTTCAGATGGATTCAACCCCTTTGGGCTCATGAGTATATCACACACTACATGGCCTGTCATTCTGATCCCATATAACTTGCCACCATGGATGTGTATGAAACAAGAGAACTGGATAATGTCAATGATTATTCCAGGACCAAAGTCAGCAGGAAATAACATTGATGTGTACTTACAGCCTTTGATTGATGAACTGTTAGTTCTATGGGAGGATGGTGTTGTCTCATATGATGCTGCAACTAAACAAAATTTCACGTTGTATGCATGCGTGTTGTGGACCATCAATGACTACCCGGCTTACGCAATGTTGAGTGGTTGGAGCACAAAAGGCAAGCTAGCATGCCCTTACTGCCACAAGCATACAGACTTTTTATGGCTCCGGTATGGTAGAAAGCATTGCGACATGGGACACCGACGTTTTCTACGGAAACAACACAAATGGCGTCGAAACAAGGTTATGTTCAACAACAAGCCAGACCATAGAGACGCCCCGGTGCCACTTACAGGCATTGAAGTTCTAAAGGAGCTTGATAGCATTCAGCATGAACCATTTGGGCGGTCAAATAAGAGAAAGCGACCGGAAACAAATCCCTGGCACAATTGGCGGAAGAAAAGTGTGTTCTTCCAGCTCCCGTATTGGCAGCACTTGCTCGTGAGGCACAATTTGGATGTTATGCACATCGATAAGAACATTTGTGACAGCATTCTGGGTACTTTGCTTGAGATGGATGGGAAAACAAAGGATGGTACGAAGGCTCGCCTAGATTTGGAGTTTTTGAAAATTAGGGAGGATCAGCACGCAAAGCCCGCCGGTAAGGATAAGTACAAACTTAAGAAAGGCGTGTATGCTTTAAAAAAGGAAGAGAAGATAATGTTGCTCAGGTTTCTGCAGAGCATACGGATGCCTGATGGCTATGCTTCACACATTAAGCGATGTGTGGTCCTCGAGCAGTGCAAGTTTAGTGGACTCAAAACTCATGACTGCCATGTTATATTACAGAAACTTCTTCCTATTCCGTTGCGCAAGCTTCTGCCGGAGAATGTCCTTACCCCATTGCTTCAGCTCAGTAAATTCTTTTCCGATTTATGCTCCAAGGAGTTAAGGGATGAGGATTTGTTGAATTTGGACCAACAAATTGCAGTAATTCTATGTCAGCTAGAGATGATATATCCACCAGCTTTCTTTGATATTATGATGCATCTCCCAATTCATCTAGCTCGAGAAGCATGGTTTGCAGGGCCTGTACAGTATTGATGGATGTATCCGGTTGAGAGATACCTGCGTACGTTGAAGGGATATGTACGTAACAAGGCTCATCCAGAAGGTTCAATTGCAGAGGGGTACATACTTGAAGAGTGCATGACGTTCTGCAGTCGATTCGTTAAAGGCTCGCCTACAAAAATAAGTCAGTCCGAACGCCATGCAGATGGAGCTACAGATGAGGCACCAACAGGGATTAGCATAATGAGTGCAGTTGATTACTCCAAGAAAGGTTTTGCCCGTGAATCACTGTCTTTGGAAGCTCTTAATCAAATGAGGCACTACATAATAACAAACTGCGAGGAAATCGAGCCATGGATTCAGTAAGGAAACTTATGTATTTGTTTCATATCATGATATGCATTAACACTTTCGTTATGAAGTAACCATATATCATTTCTTTATGAAGGGAACATATTGACGAGCTCAAAAAGAACAATTGTCCTAATCCTAAAAAGAAACACAAGGAAGATTTTGTTGGCTGGTTCGAAAGACGGGTAAGTTACTTTAGCATTTTCATAAATGTTTCTCGTAATAAAAAACAATGGTGTATAGTACACTCACACATATTCTATTCCATGAAACAGATCACACAACTCCATAAAGATGGGAAGGTCAACAGTCTATTGTATACACTAGCTAAAGGGCCTGATCAAATTGCTTGTGTGTTCAACCGTACAGTACTGAATGGATATTACTTTTGTAATACCGAAATAGAGCTTGACTTGAGTACCCAAAATAGTGGCGTCGTAGTCAACACGCAAGGAAGCACCGGCAGTACTGATTATTATGGGGTGATAAAGAAAATCATATTTCTTGACTTTCCTCCTGATAAGGAGGTTGTTCTATTGCAGTGCGACTGGTTCGACGTGCCTCCTGCCAATAGAAATCATAGTAAGGGGTATAGGAGGGACAAATATGGAATTATTGACCTTGACACTAGTGTACACCGATTCACGGAAGACCCTTACATTCTAGGCATCCAAGCTACACAGGTTTTCTATGTGAGAGATGTGAAGAGCCCTAATTGGGCAAGTGCTATAAAAATAAATCCACGCAATTTGTTTGCTCCTTCGGTTTTAAATGGTGCAGACCTAGATGATCTTGCAGAAGGAGATGAACGTGGTGATGCAAATGTACAGGATGTCGTCGATGCAGGAATTACAGTTCCAGAATTTACTTTACCTGACGATATTACTAGTTGGTGCAGAAATGATGATGAAGGAACCAGCGTTGATGTTTCAGTCATAAATAATTTAAGACCTGCTGATTTTGACGAAGACCAAGTCGAATATGATGCTGATACTGATGATGATGAGGCTTACATAAATGATGGTCATGTTTCTCCTTTGGTACAAGATGAATTGGATGATGACCATGGATTCTTTGTGTAGGCTGTCTCTGCACTGTTTGGCTTAAATGTTTTGCCATGAACATGCATGGATGAAAGATCGTGTAATAACATAATTTTTGTTTAAAGATTCCAAAGTTCTAGTGTTTAGAAATTTTGAATTTCCATGATAAATGTACTAGTGAAATTGCGTCTTATATGAGTTCTTGATTGATATTAAGTACTGTCACTTGTTGCAACATTAGTAAAATGCTAAGTGTTGCAGAAATTCAGCTGCAAACAATATTTAAAAAAAATAATGTGCTCACCAAACTGAGATACTGGACCAAAAATGAATTGTGGTCCTAAGAAAATTGCAATAGTGATCAAGGGCACGGCCCATGAGGCCCGTTAAGCTAGTCTATGAATGGTCGTTGCAAAATAACTTGTTCATTTTCGCAACAGTACGGTGATTGTTGCTTTACGTTTAACCTATTACCATACGACCCAAATTGTCGCAGTAAACAATAGGTATTGCCGCAGGATAAATTTGAGGCGAAAAACATATGGTATTGCCGCACGAAAAATTTGGTTGCAATAGTTAGCTTTTTTTGCAACAATATTTGTAACTACCGCAACACAAATACAGATGTTGCAATATATGACTGAATATCACCACGAATGCTTATTTTGTTTGGAATACCATGTCTCTAAGGCAACAAAAGGAGTGCGTCGCGCAACGAAAATACTCTGTCGCAACAACGCGCTTGTATTCCAACAGCAGTACAAATCGTGGCAATAGGAGGCCTCTACCGCAACAGAACGACAATTTATCGCCACCAAAATGAGTCGTGGAAATACGAGTGCCCTATCACCACAACCTGAGAGGTCGTGGTAATTTGTGATTATATCACAACGAAAAAAACCGTAGCTACAGATTTCGTTGCAAGAGACCGATTCTCTTGTAGTGAAGATTCATGATGCCCCAGAGTATGATATCTCGAGCCTAGACTTTTGCTATCCTCCCAATGTCAAAGGCAAGACTAAGCCTTTCAACTCCAACATGTACCCCTACTACAACTTGCTCTCCAAGATCTTCCGCGCCTCCATTGTGATCAAGGCCGGTGATTTCTCCGCTATGAGGGCCTTCATGGTGAACCTCATGTTCCTCACTAGGCCTAAGAACCAAAGGAGGATTGATGTGATGGACTTCATCTACCAGGAGATTTACCTAGGGGTCATGGAGAAGAGGAAGCCAGCCTATGGCCCACTCATTCAGAAGTTCATAAATGCCAAGGTGGGGATTGAGATCATGGAAAACTATGAGGTGGTCAAGTGCAAGAAGATGGATCCTCGGTTGATCAATGGTGATGAGATTCCGGAGTTTGCTAAGGGCAAGTCCAAGTCCCCCTCGGCCACTCCTTCTGCTTCCTCCAGTGGCATTCCTGAGCGTCCCTCTAGTGGAATTGCAAAATTCTTCAAGTCTATGTTCAACATGTGCAAGGACACTAGGGCCATTGCCCATGAGGCTCGTGAGTTGGCCAAGGAGACTAGGCGTATTCAGAACGCCGACCGCAGGGCTGCTGGTTTTGAAGTGCATGCCGATCCTCCCTCTCTTGCTGCTGTAGATCTTGTCCCCATTGAGATGCCTGAGATCCATGATGATGATTTCTACTTCGGGGTTCCTCCAGCGGATGTTGATGAGGAGGAGTATTCCAATGATGAAGACGACTTTGATGCTGTTGGGCTTGGAGGACATGATGTTTAAGAAGAGGAAGAAGGAAATGATGAGGAAGGCTTTGGAGAAGATGACGACATGGAGTGATCTCTTGGGGCGCTAGTGGACTCTTTTCCCCTTTTTGGCATCTTGATGCCAAAGGGGGAGAAGGAGTCCCCATATTAGGATTCCACGGGCTTTGCAAGGGTTGGGGCACAAGTCTTTTGCTTTTTGATTTCGATCTTATAGGCTTGTGCTCCGGTATCTTTATTTCGTTTCCTTCGTTTTATAACTTCGTACTATGTGTGTGGAACCTTGTGACGTATCCGTGTCACCCTTCCCGTGGTGATGCTACTTTTATCATGCGTACTATAATTGTCTATCTTTTTCTTTGCATGTTATGTGAACTTGTTTAGACGGCTTGGTGTTTAAAACATAGGGGGGGCAAAGCCTATGAAGTGTGTGTCTCATGACACACGTCAAAAAAAACTCCGTCTATTTTTTAGACACCATTTCTTTAGTTCAGTTTGCTCTATCCCCGTGAAATTTTTATGTTGTCATCAAACACCAAAAAGGGGGAGACTGAAAGTGCATTCTCGATATCTTGCTGTTTTGTGTGTTTGTTAACAACATAAATAGGTTAATAACCGTATGTGCTATTTTGTCAAAGGAATTGGTCTTAATTCAGCACACATACGGTGTCAAAGAAATGATGAAGAAATCGAAGATCAAATGGATTTTTCATGGCCAAAAACAGAGCTTCAAAGGGAAGCCCGGAAAATTCCGGGCCAATCTGGGCTCCGGAATTCATCCGGAATATTCCGGTCACTATGGGAAAAGGCTCTGTTGCAATCCGGAATATTCCGGAAGAATCCGGGAGCCGGAATATTCCAGGGTCATTCCGGCCTCAACGGGATTTTTTTCTGTTGGCATCCGGAATATTTCGGGGTCCATTCCGGCCACAACGGGTTTTGGCTCTGTTGGCATCCGGATTGCTCCAGATTATTCCGGGGGTCCGGAATATTCCGGACCATTCCGGGCTGGTCGAAATCTGTCTGAAAAACGACTAATTTTGTTGGAGGCTATAAATAGAGCCTCACTTCTCTCTCCAAGGGTTAGCTCTCCCAAGCATTGAAGACACCATTAATGGAGCTCACCCACTAGCAAGATCTCCCTCCTCCTCCACCCAAACTCGTTGATTCTTTGAGGATTGAAGGAGGACCACCGGATCTACATCTTCACCAACCGGATTTCCATTTCCCTCTCATTTGCTTGAGAGATCTTTGCTTAGGGTTTCCTCTTGTGGAGAACCTAAGCTTCTTGTTCTAGTGGTGATTCAAGAAGAGTTGGGAGCCCCCAACTAAGTTGTGGGTGTGTGCCCCAAGTGTTTGTAAAGGATTCGATCCCCGCCTCAAAGGGGTTCAATAGTGAGAGGTGAACTAGGCCTTTGTGGCGCAAGTTCATCGGAGAATAGGGTTAGGACTTTGTGGCGTTGAGTAGGCCTTTGTGGCGAGCTCACACCCCTCCAACGAGACGTACTCCCCTAAAAAGGAGGAACTCGGAAATACATCGTGTCTCCGTGTGCTTCCATCGGTTACCTCGTTCCTCCCTCATTACTTACTCGCACTCGTAGCTTGATTGTAGTTCTTGTTGTTTTAATTGTTGTCCTAGTTGCATTAGTTGCTTGCCTTGTCATATAGGTAAATTCACCATTATTTGCACAATCTAGATAATTTACCTTCTTGTCAAGCCTAAACTTTAAGAAAAATTAAAATTGGTCGTAGCACCTATTCACCCCCCCCCCCTCTCTAGGTGCCCATACTTTACTTTCACATGGTCGAATACCTTAATGTCCCAAACTTTCTCAATGTGGACTACCCGGTCCAAGATAGCTGCGATACCTTCTTCGGGAATCGTCTCGTTATCCTCGCCGCGGGAAGAAATTTCCTTAATGATCAAGGAGTCCTTCTTTCCCTTTGACTTGGAGTGGCTCACGGCCCTGCGCTCTTTGAGAGCAGCTATCCGCTCCTCTTCCTGGGACATATGGATTTGGTGGTGCTCCTGCAGCTGTTTCCAGTACTAAGGAAACTTGGGCCCAGTCTCCCTCTCGCTGGCACTGGCGCCGGCATCCTGCTCCTCTTCAGGACCAAAGGTAGCATTGGCTGGGACCAGGCTGACGTTCGGGTTGGACAGTTTTTTCTTCTGGGTGAGCGCCCACTTGGTGTTCTGGGCCGGCTGCGCGGCCTGTCCGCCTTGCGGCTTGAAGGGCAGCAACGGCTGCCCAGCCTGTGCGGCACCATGCTTTGGATGCTGCTGGGTTGGCCCAGCAGCCATCTTGGCAGGCTTCTTGGTGTTAGGCGTGGGAGCTGGCTGAGAAGGCGGAGGTGCTTGGAGAGAGGGCTGAGAAGGCGGAGGTACTTGACGAGCTGGCGGAGGAACTTGCTGAGAAGGTGGAGGCACTTGGCGAACTGGCGGAGGCGCCTGCTGAGTTAGCGGCACTGGCGGCCGGCTAGTCGGTGCAGCATCTGGCTGCAATGTGTCCTGGCGGGACGGCTCCACCATAGGGTCTTCTACCCGCTGCTCTGCAGCAGGGTTTGGCTGCTCTGAAGCGTTGTCTTCTGGCTGCTGCTCGGCAGCAGCATTTGGCCGCTATACGGTTGTGGTATCCTGCTGCTGCTCGGCAGCGTGTTCAGTATTCTCCTCAGCTGATGCAGCTGGAGGAGTTGGCATCCTCTCGGCGTGGTCGGTGTCCTGAGCAGCTGGCTGCACATCAGGTTGTGGCTGCTCGGAGGTGTGGTCAGTCTCATTCCTGGCGCCAGTGTTCTCGGCGCCAGGGTCTTGTTCTTCTCTAATTGGGGAGGGCACGTGCGTCCTATCCTCTGGCACCCGGTCCTCCTCGTCATCGGAGAGCTCCACGAGTTCTCGGGGCGGGGCCTTCCCTTTCTTGGGAGGTGGTGCAGTGGTGGCATCGGCATCAAGTGCTTCATTGAAAAGAAAAGTACAAGAGGAGAACGGTCTCAGCAGCAGAAAAGGGAACCAGAGATAGAAAAACAGCATAGAGTCAAAGTTTACTTGGAGGTACTTACCCGTCTATGGTGGGGCGTTTCCTGCGGGGGTTGGGCTTGCTGGCCGGCGGCTTGTTTCCCGGCTTCTTCTTGAGCTTCTTGGGAGGGGGTGCCTGCGCACCACTGGCCGCCCTCATCCGAGTAGTGGGAGTGGCCACGGACACCGGAACCACGTCCAATGGTTCCTCTCCTTCCTCCTGTTCAAGCCCCTCTGTGGATGAAAGAAACACGAGACCAGAACAAGCAAAGGAAAATAATCAAAGCATACTGCGCGCAAGCAGAGAGGTGAACCCGGTCACCTTCATCATCCTCGGAGCAGTCCCGAATAGAGACGTCAATGCAGGACTTACCGTCCTGAACAGCGTGAGGGATGCACAAAGTGTCCTAGATGTCGTACGCTGTGGCGTCATCCTCTGTCCTATCTGCTTCCCAGCACTACTACAGAAAAGATTATAGGAGGCGCTTTTTTTATGCGAGGTGCATATAGAATGCGCCTCCAGCGCCAAGCCTCGCGTATTTGGGTTATGCGAGGCGCATTTCAAAATGTGCCTCCTATACCTGCATATGCAGGTATAGGAGGCGCATTTTGAAATGCGCCTCGCATATGCATCAAAATGCGCCTCCTATATATCCTCATATGCGCCTCCTATAGTTCCCAATATGCGCCTCCTATAACATTTTCGAATTTTAAATTTTGCAGAATTACTGCACATTCCAGAATACACATATGCAGGTATATAGATATACAAATACAGTACAACAGTCCAGAATTTCCAGAAACTAGCATCACCATCAATACCATCAACTTGAATCAAATCGCGACATACATATATGCAAGTTCATTTATACGAAGTACATCACACAACACAAGTGTTTGTGTCTCCGATCGAGTACAAGTTCACAATCACGTTACAACTGCGACGACGGATCGAGGTCTAGCTAGCTTAGGTGAGAGTAAAGCACATAGACTACGATGGATAGCAACGAGGCGATGATGATCACGATGAAGTTGCTCCACTTCTTTCTTCCGTGCCTCCACTTCTCTTATGCCACCTCTCTTCCGCCACTTCCTCCACTTTTTCTCCACTTCCTCCACTTCTCTTCCGCCACCTCTCTACTCGTATAGCCTTGGTAGAGGTTGCCCGAGAAGATGTTCACTTGCTTCGCGCAGTCTTCCCACTCCTCGTACACACCTGGAACCTGACCGATGTACACGACATATCACTTCTTCGCCATCTCCTACACACAAAAAAGATGATATTAGTTACATGTCAGTGGAAATAAATAGCTAAAATAGCTAGCAGTTGACAATATATAGAGAGTCATGCATATATATGGGTGCAACAAGATGATCACCGGCACTCCGAAGAAAGACCGAAAAAATGCAAACCAAGAATGACTTGGATTCGTACCTCATACTTAGGTTGGGCACTGAAAATGATAATGGCGCTGTTTGATCTTGTGCGGCAAATAGAATATATGCCTAAATTACTAGTCTACTTGGCACACGCGATCAAACAACAACATTGTCATCACACATAACGCCACAACATGTTCTAATCATCGACATTTCGAAGGAAGACAAAAAAATTTAGCAAACCACAAGAAATAGATCGGCAAGAACGAATGAAAAGCAACAGAGCACTTAGGATAGTTCATAACACAAATAAATTACTAGTGTCACTCACAACCAAGTTTACAACATAGTGATAAAGAGTTTACAACACGAGTTTGGAACTAACAGCTAGCTACCTAGCTAATGGAAGCATCAAGACTTCTTCGCCTGTTTTTGAGACGTCGTCGGCTTGTCAGGGCCGGCATGGAGCAAGCCCTTCTTATTGGCCGCCAGCATCATCATGGATCTGTCGTCACCCTGCATCGCCAAGCGTTTGTTTATGAATCTATTGGGCGGTTGATTGCCAGCGTAGAACATGCCCCTGGATCTGACGACTCCATTATGCACGAGAGTCGCGATATCCTCCTGGATCTCGAAGAAGGCCTGCCTGAGAGCGGGAGTTGGCGTGGTTGCAAGCCTTTCACCCCACCTAGCGACGTCATTTGGCAGCGTTAGCTGCTCCATCTCATGGACGTACTGCTTCATGTGGTAAAGGGCGTAGAAGGCATCCTTCTTGCTGTTTGTCGGCTGCTTGGCGCAGGGGAACTTCATCAGGTGCTTGAAGACGTGCGCGCCGAACTTTACATGAGGCGTTTCCGGTAGCGTGCCCTCCTGAGCGACGTAGGCAGCGAGAGCACCATCAAACACGGTCTTGATCATTGTGTAGTCCTTCGGGATCGCACTGTTGGAGTCGAGGTACAAGGTTGTCGAGCGCCTCATGTTCAAGCATATGAGCACGCAGCCTTGCAAAGCACCCGACATAGTGGGATGGTAGGGAACGAGAATCGCAAGCATGTCCGAGTATCTTTTCATGAAGGTCGTCAGATAGTCGGTCGCCATTCCGATTCCCTCCTCAGTTCTCAGCAAGGCGTCATGGAAGAAGTAGGGATCCACTACCTGCAGGAGCGGGAGGTTGTCTCTGGTAATCGCCATGGAAGTATTGAGGGAGAACAGCCGGACCAGGGTATCATGCAGCCGGAACCCGTTCAACAAGTCGAAGATGTCGGTATGCCGCAGGAAGAAGATATCCCCTGGGGGTACATGGACGAAGCACAGCTCTTTCCTGTCCGGCACCTTAGCCATCATAACCATGTACGACGGGTCGTCCTCTTTAATGCGGCACTCCTCGGTATACAAACACATATGATGAAGACTGCGCATATAAGTGCCTGCAACGTCGAGCATCGATGGACACATCATCCCTACACCTGCCACGTGCACCTTAGGCCTGTTGGCTTGGAACGCAGCACCATCCGGAGCCCAGAAAACGGGATTCGGAGCATCCTTGCCCTTCTTTCCTGGCCTTTTGCGACCCTTCTTTGGCTTTCCAGAGTCGTGCTGCGTCTCACCGACCAACCTATGGAGGGTGGCCAAAGGAACTGCTGGTCCCGGAGGCTCGGTGAAGGTTGCGGGTGGCGGCGTGTCCTGGCTAGTTGGGAAGAGACACAGCTGGCAAGCGGGTTTCGCCGGTTGTGTCTCTGGCTCTGCCGGCTCAAACATATCAGAAAACCCTCTTTCACTTGAATCCCTTGTGCAAATGAACTGGTCGCCAAATCTGGGGTCAACATCACCATCATAATCATATGGATCATGTGCCATGTTGAACATGTGCTAGTTGTGCTGCCTCCGCGGTGATAATGTTGGGCTGGGGTCCACGTCTGTCCCCAAACGGATCTGGCTCTTCGGCCATAGGAACAAGTAGCAAAAGAGAGTACCGAGGACCTCCGCCGGAGCGTCATCTTCCCATCCCAAAGGTTCAGAGGGAGGTTCCAATTGCTCGTATCCGGATATCACCATATTGATTTGGACCCTCATCATGTCTGGTGGCATTGTGCCACTGTGCCATGCGCGGTTATCCGGCCTAATGATGGAGCCCATGGCAGCATCCTTCAGCTGGCCGCATTAGAGTGCAAGGAGTGTTTTTCTGCGAAAGACATGCAGGCCGGGCGTCAGTAAAACCGAGATCAAGTCATCAGTGTGGTTGAGCCTCCCAACTCTAGATTTAATGACTTAGTAATTACCTTGAGGGCGTCGAACGTGGCCAATAGCGAGGGACCGCCGCCGACACGCTTGAGCGCGCAAGTGGCGGAGTGGCTGCCTGATGGAGGAGCGGTGGTGCGGGTCGGCGCCTTCGCCACAGCGACCTCCGGAGCTGGAGGAGTGTCCACCAACACCGGCCCCGCCGCTAAAGGAGTCACCAGCGCCTCCGGCCGTGGCATGTTGTCCGATTGGGTGCTGCCGATCGCGAGGTCGGGAAAAGGTGGTGGCCCCTTCTTACCACTTCTCTCCCACCTCTTGTACCTCTCCATGTAGATGGGAAGGATGGTGATGAGCTTCTCGTTCAATTGCGACTGCATTTCTGTCCTGACTTGTTCTTTGAACTTCGTCTCGGCAGCCGTCACAGCCCTGGTCACGGCATCTTCTACTTTACCGGGAAAGGCTTCAACCTTTTCCCTTAGCCGTTTCACCTCGGCGCTTTCGACCTTCTTTCCCTTCGAGTTGCCGCCGTAGTACTCGGACCACGGTATGCCTCCGAAGCCGGGCACACGACTAGCCGACGACGGGGCCTTCAGAGGATCGACATTCTTGGTCCGGTTCAGTGCCCTGTTGAAAGTGGTGTCCCACTTGGCGATAGGCTCCGGCCCCTGGGACGAGGAGCTCTTACACTCCTCGCTCTGCGCACAAGGGAACGCGATTAGTCGACTTCATTGATTAGTCGTGAACGCAAAGAATCGAGTTGCATGGAAACTACTTACATAGTTTCCCATTAAGTCCGTGACCTTCGAAGCGAAGGGGCCGTGGGCTTCGAGGTATAATCAGAGCTCCCTTTCACCTTGGAATGTCGGGCCCTGAAAAAGTTCCTTGCCCGCGGCTCCTTTATGTCGGCAAAGGGTGGTGTCAACCCCTTTTCGCGATATTCGGTGGCCTCCTTCTCCCATTGGGGCATCGCGGTTCTATAACCGCCGGCGCCGAGATGGTGGGTACCAATGTTCAGGCTCCTCATATCCTTGCCCTTCTGACTCTTAAGCTTGCTCAAGGCCGAGTTGCATCTGGCCTTGAAGAGATTATAGTCTTCTTCCTTGACCATAGGCTCCTTCTTAAAGACCTCCGGGTCTTCCAATTGCCCAAGGCCTTGGTCGTCGTCTTGAGGGCGTACTTGTTCACCGGGTTCCCTCTGTATTCGTCCTTGTTGTACTTGTTTTCCTCATCACCCGGGAACGCGTATCTTGCGTGCATCTTTCGGAAGAGCGTGACGAGCAAACCCCTGTTCGCTTCGGACTTGAGGCTCTCCGTGCTGATCATGGCGGTGCTCCGGAGGATTGCCGCGAGCTAGAGGGAGTAACCCACGGTAACCTTCTTCGGCTCCTCCGGAACACCTTTAGCGCTCACACTCGTGATGATGGACCTTGTGCCGATGTCCACCATGATCGGGGTCCGATCCTTCCGGTTCTTCTTCGAGGCGCTACCACCGCTCGTAGTGGCACCACCGCCGCCATCGGTGGTAGTGGCGTCCTCGGTGTCTACCATTATCTCCTCATCGTCCGACGAGTTTTCCTCGGCCTCCTCCATCTCTTCGTCCCGTGCTGATCATGGCGGTGCTCCGGAGGATTGCCGCGAGCTAGAGGGAGTAACCCACGGTAACCTTCTTCGGCTCCTCCGGAACACCTTTAGCGCTCACACTCGTGATGATGGACCTTGTGCCGATGTCCACCATGATCGGGGTCCGATCCTTCCGGGCCTTCTTCGAGGCGCTACCACTCTCGGTGGTAGTGGCGTCCTCGGTGTCCACCATTATCTCCTCATCGTCCGATGAGTTTTCCTCGGCCTCCTCCATCTCTTCGTCCCGTGGTTGGAATTCCGGGTCCTCGCGGGCTTCCATCTCCCCCTCGAGCTCCCAATAGGCCAGCTTATTGCTTGAAGGTCCCGACGCCCCCGACATTTCTAAAAACACACAAAGAAATGAAACTAATAAGGGCGTGTTCGGAAACACTCTAGCTTCTCTAAATCCTCCGATCCGGCTCCACCAGGCCACTTCTAGCGTCTGGCATGGAGCAGGGAACGTTCGGTGCGGCTCCACAAATTTTCGAGTGGGCTAGCAGCCCATTAGGTTGTTTTGGGCCCATTTCGCTAGAAGCAATAGACGTCCACGTGAACTGGTCGTTATCCTCTTCCTCAACCAGCACGATTTCTCCTCTCGTCTCTGCCCAGAAACAGGTCGATTCCCTCGCCATGGCGCCGTCCGGACGGATTCCCCTCGCCCTCCTGGAGAAGGACTCGCCAAGAAACGCATACAAGACCTACCGGAGCAGCACACGTACATGCAGCGGGAGGAGGAGGCGAGGAGCAGGAGGCGCAAGCTCAGGGCCGAAGCCATGAGCTTCAGGCGGCGGGCTAGACGAAGAACCCGGTCGTGCGAGGCAGATCTTCCGGCGGCGGCCGGAGTCGGGGGCGGCGGCGGGTGTGGAGGCGTCAGATGGCTAGGTCGCGCTGCTCGACTCGTTTCAGGACAGAAGCTCCTGGCCTCGCTCGGGGAAGGAATCAAGGAAAGAAAAGAGCGAACCGTTTTCTTTCTATACTTGGCGGTGGCAATTCTCGGTAATAAACTGCTGCTCCGCGATTGCCTGCTTCGTGGATCAGCGAAAGAGGTGCTCCGAAACTTGTACGTGGGAAATCTTCAGCTTCGCGGATCTGGCTTCTAGAATCTTGTGTGTTCGGCGCTGCTCCGATCTGCTCCGACGTGAAGCTGGAAGCCAGCGAGTTACCGAACACGCCCTAAGTATTAAATTTCCAGGCGTACATTAAGAGTGCCGATGTCCACCATAAAAGGTAGTTTCTTGTTGCTTGCAATAGAACCACAAACAAACAGTTTCATTTCAGTGTATTTAACATTTCTTCGAATATCTTAGAAATGGTTTTTGAACCGTGATTCTGGTGGTACTGCAGATGCAAATCGACATGTGAATTTTGCAGAACCGAATGCTTCCAAAGATGTTACCTTGGGAGATGTAGTATCAAATAATAATCGCAAGCACAAGGCAGTTGGTGAACTTTTGATGGATGAAAGCGTATTAAAAAGAGCTAGGGGGGCTACTGGGAATCCAGAGACATGCATGACAAGTACTAGCGAGCTATCAGTAATCCGTTTCAAATTTGGGGATCAGCACAAGTAGAGACCCACGTCCAGAGAAGCAAACACGTACCGCAGCGTATAGTTCAAATTTGGGAAGGACCACTAGCACAGCCAGTTACTCATCCATTTCAAATCCAATTTCAGAAACAAGTTAGTAGACATTAAAATCCGAGATAAAAATAAGACGAACACTAGGTCAACTTCTGAAAAATTCAATCCATAGAGGGGGTTGGCATATCGTTATCCAAGGAAATGCACGATATATATTCCGATCCTTGCCATGTTCAGAAATTACAGTGACTTCACAATCAGCAGCACCAAGTCATATGGTAAAGTTAAACCAGTTTGAGCTCAGGACATGTTTCAGGTTTTTCTACTCTACAGAATAAGACTTCGCTCCTAGGTCCTAGCGCTAGGCAGAGAAAGTCAAAAGAGATATAGATAAGTTCAGATCTGGGAAGTACTAGTGCCAATCTGAACTAGCATTTCAAATTTGGATCCAAACCAACTTCAGGGAATCAAACAAAGATCATACGAAAAAAATACAATCGATGTTTATTTGCAATGTGCAGCAGGTCTTGTCACATGAAACAAATCAAGAATTACCCAGTAGCCTAAATACAGCACATTCGAACATATATAATTACCCAGCACAAAGTATACCAAAATTGCAAGGAAACCCAATTTATGGAATATTAAATACCTCCAAGGGAAAACCCAATCGATGTTTATCTGGAAATTACAGGTGTTGTCACAAAAAAGAAGAAACGATCAAGAATTACCCAGCACAAAGTAATGGTCAAGATCAGACCACATTACTCTGGTAGATTTCCAGTACAAGTTCTCTTGCAATTCAAATAAGGCATCTTCTTAAGTAATAAAAGCCCTTTATAAAAAAAATTCAAATAAGGCATCACTGCCAGATCTATGTTTTCACCACAGACATAGTGAGTACAAAAACACTGCAAACATGCCACATGTTACAGGTCCTAGACTTGACTTCCAGGCCCTAATGCCTACTACTGGAGTACTACTGGTCACCCCAAGTCAAGGCCACCCACTGCAGGGTTTGGCTAGGCTGAGATTTCATATTAATCACACAGCTACTTTGTGATTCTGCTATTCCATATCAGTTTCCATGTACAATGACTTCGCATTTAGCAGCACCAACTCATGACCAGAGCATATTCTAAGTGTTAACTCAGCAAGGGAATCAATGAGCAGCAGCAGAAGAAGAAATACGCGCTGCAAACATGCACAGCATGTTTCAGGTTTTTCTACTGATCTATTGAATATGACTGACTTCTAGGTCCTAGTACTACTGGTTGGGCACAACAAGTCAAAGTTCTACAACAGATAAATATAAATCTGGGAAGTTAGTTAGTCATCCATTTCAAATTTGGATACACAGACAAGTATATAGAGAGTAAAAAAAATCTGACTTATACATTCTGAATCATAAACATCGCAGTGGAGTCCCCTTTTATTTCATTTTTCTTCTTTTTAAAACGAGGCAAAAGTTTTGCCTTTTCATTGATATATAAAAGAAAAGAGTTGGCCAGTTTATTATCTCAGCAAGATATAAATGAGTACAAACAAAGCAACACTTGCTGCAAACATGCCCACATGTTTCTCACTTAAACTAGTATGGCACTAAGTTCTAGACTGACATCTCCTGTATCAAGTCAAAGCTACACACAGATAAGTAAATCCTCAGGGGAAACGTTCGAATTGGGCAAAGCACAATTTAAATAGAAGACCGAAGCACGAAATAAAGAAACTGTAGATGAATATGCTGCATACTGAACAGGGAAAAATCAAATTGATGTTTATTTGCAACTTGCAGGTGTTGTCACAGCTAACAATCAAGAATAACCCAGCAGCCTAAATACAACACATTCCAACAGATGTAATTGGAACTCAGATACTATAACTGTGTCAAGTTATCGACAGAGGTGTTAATAAAAGGATACTGCCACGTGTGTCATGCTACCTAGTGCTTGATCTGGAGACATCCTTAAAATGGCTCAACTAAGAAAGAAATAAATAATTATTTGGTTAGGTTTATCCAAAGATCTCTAGACTCCATGCAGTACGGCAAAGCAAAATTCTAGTTCATAGCCAAAAGTCAGAAGTTAGTTTACCTGAAAGAGAGTTCTTTTATCAAAGCTTCACCGGACCTCAGAACTTTTATGAGCTAAAAGATATCCTAGCTACTACAAAAAAAAAAGTATTTTCTTTTGGTTGCGCTCTTTCGATCGAGACAGTACCTCCTAGCTAGAGTTCAGCAAGTTTGCCACTGTGGCTGCTCTCTCTCCAAGCAATTGAGCAGAGCATGCATTGCTAGGATTCTTCAGTACGCCTAGCTACTCCATAGCTGTTAGTACTTAGTAGAGCATAGCAACTGCAACTGGCGCCTAGCTACTCCATAGAAGCAAGAACTATTTTTTTTTTACCTTTTCTTGCCGGGTGAACTATTTTTTTTACTTTGTGCAAAGTTCTTGCTTCTTTCATGCCTGAGGTTATATGAACTTGTAGGTTACTCACTATAAATAGTGTTACTTAAGATATTTTGCACTTGGTGCTAATTCCTTGCTTTATTGTAAGATGGTAGTAAACATAAGTTTTGCTGTATCTACAAAGTATAAAATTCGCAGAAAATTTGGGCATGACCTTTGCTAATTTTCCTAGTCTAGGAGTGCCAGAAATTCGCCGCGAAGGAAATGAATCAACTTCCCGGCGAAACATTGGCCAGAACAAATAAATCTGCCTAGAGTTTCCCTGTTACTCATCACATCACATATTTCAACATCACATCTTTCAACCTGCTCCTCATAACCGTACCTTCAGAATATATTGTTTCCCTGTTCTTGTAGGAACACCTGAGAAAAAACATCAGGAAAGTATTAGAAAAACATCAGATTTTTAACAAGTTATAATTAGTAACTAGCTCTGTGTATGCATGTTCAACAGTGCCTACTTGAGCTACCTATCTGGCAGGCATTTCTCAACTTCCAAAGCAAATACACATGTCATACAAAGAAAAAACATCGGACTGGTTACGAGTTTAACCTGATGGTATTTTGGGTCCTAGTTCTGCTTTGTAAACCTGAAGATATGCTATGGCAGTACACGGGCTTCTCTGAATTTAATGGCCAAGTGTAGCTAATGGTACCTGAGTACATGTACACACATAAGAACATTAGTATTAATTTTCAGTTCCTAGATACAAGCATTGGGATTGTATACTCTTTGGACATCATACATATGTGTTGATTACAATTAATTTTTGCACAGATTTTCTATTAAAAATTACGCACTGTATCATCTACTCAAATGCTTTACTGAACATGGTAGCGCCCGGTCCTGGTTCTGCTTTGTAAAACTGAAGATATGCTACAGTAGCACATGTGCTACTCTGAAATTCATGGACAATGTTAGCTAATCTGTAGTACTCGAGAACATATACTTCTCTGAATCCTACTAGCCTTTTTGCTTGTTAATGAATTTATAAATACAAAAGGTTCAGTTTAGCGATTATTTGACCAGCAACAATGGTCTTCAGTTAGATTTGCAAGCAAGGGAGCACACTATTTGCATCTGGATGTATGCTTAACCCGTGTGTCGATGACTTATTTGCATCTGGATACCATTTTTCTAGCTTTACTACTTAGTAGCCGTTATTAAGCTAATAGATTTGTACTGTCTGATCTAGTTACGCTCTTTTTGAAGTATTAATAAGCACGTTCATAAGTGTTCAGAGTAAACTAATTGTCGACGCGGCTAGCTCGACTGACTGAGGGAATGCAACTCGTTCTTGAAATGTAATCGTGCTAATCAGTGCTCTGATTGACATGATTGCATCAAGTGTACGATATCCCAAAGCCCCTGCAAAGAGTTTTTTTTTTGCTGAACTGTTGACCTAGTACAGTACTTGTTTAGAATTGAGAAGAGCGAAAGGAATAGAAGTGAATCATCTGTATTCATTGATAGTGACTGCTGGCCTTTTATACTAGCCAATCGTCATGAGTACATAGTCGGTTACAAGTTTCACGCCTCTTCGGCATATAGCGTATGGACAACGCTAATAATTCTAACTGCTAGGGAGTTATGCTAGGGAAATCCTAACTGCCATATTAGCCTAAGGAAACACTAATATTTCCTAACACTCCCCCTTGGACATCGCTGTCTATCTATACTTCATTGTCTTGAAACTTCATATATATTTGAGTGTCGGGAAAATCTTTGCGTGATCTTGATAATCCTCATTCTTGAATACTTGAGTATTTCTTGATTTTGTATAGTTGATATCCTCCAAAATCCTGTTAGAAAATATAAGGATAAAAGCATAGGAATTTGATATACCGTAGGTATAAATATTGTCTCAATAAAACCAATATGAGAAACCAATATAGGAAAACTCATAAGGAAAGAGTACAATATATTATTATCGTTTGATAACTAATAAGTTCAGTTCTAGGAATTTTCTCCCCCTAAACTTTGCAAATTCCGTAGTCGTTTCATACCAATGTCATGAATGCATTTGTGAAATGCAGTTGTTGGCAAAGACTTTTTTAGTGAACAAATCTGCAAGATTGTCACATGATTTTGTTTGTAAAATATCAATTTCTCCATTTTTCTGTAATTCATGAGGAAAGAACAGTTTTGGAGCAATATGTTTTGTGATGTTACTTTTAACATATCCCATATGCATTTGAGTAATACATGCAGCATTATCTTCATAGATAATAGTTGGTGATTCTAATGAACCAATACCGCATGAAGTTTGAATATGGTTGATCACTCTGCGAAGCCATACACATTCTCGTGAAGCTTCATATAATGCAATTATTTCAGAGTGATTAGTGGATGTTGCTACTAAAGTCTGTTTCGTTGACTTCCATGAGATAGCAGTTCCACCATATAAAAACACAAAACCTGTTTGTGACCTGGCGTTATGGGGATCTGAAAGATAGCCAGCGTCCGTATAACCAATCAGGGTCATTTCTTGATTTTTCTTATAGAATAAACCAAGGTCTTTAGTACCATTTAAATATCTGAAGATATTCTTTACTCCTGCCCAGTGGCGTTTTGTTGGAGCTGCACTATGTCTAGCCAGCAAATTTACTGCAAAGGCAATATCTGGTCTAGTACAATTTGCAAGGTACATTAGTGCTCCTATGGCACTAAGGTATGGGAACTCGGGTCCCAATATTTCTTCGTCATCATCCCTAGGTCTAAAGGGATCCTTTTCCATATCAAGGGATCTAACGACCATCGGTGTCTTGGATGGATATGATTTATCCATACTGAATTTTTCCAAAATTTTCTGGATATAAGCGGGCTAATAAACGAGTATTCCTGAGGGAAGGTGCTCAAGTTGTAAACCTAAGAAAAATTTGGTTTTTCCCAAATCTTTCATCTCAAACTCCGTCATTAAATGATTGCGTGCGATAGTTATGTCTGATGCGTTACCAATGATGTTGAGGTCATCAACATATACTGAGATGATACAAAATCCCTTTGGAGATTTCTTGATAAAAACGCATGGGCAATCATCATTATTTGAGTATCCTTTGTGGAGAAGGAACTCACTAAGTCGGTTATACCATATTTTACCCGACTGCTTCAAGCCATAGAGTGACTTTTGTAATTTTACACAATACATGTTGCGATTTATGTCTGGATTCGGAATTTTAAGTCTATCAGGAACTTTCATATAAATATCCGCATCTAGTAACCCATATAAGTATGCGGTCACGACATCCATTAACTGCATTGATAAATTCATTTGTACTGCCGAAGATATTAGATATCGAAACGTAATTCCACTCATTACAGGAGAATATGTATCGTCGTAGTCGATACCGGGTCTCTGCGTAAACCCTTGTGCTACTAGCCTCGCTTTGTATCTCACCACCTCATTGTTTTCGTTCCTTTTTCGAACAAAAACCCATTTAGCTCCCACAGGGAAGACTTTATGAGGAGTAGGTATTACTTGAGAGAATACCTCTCTTTTGTTAAGCGAGCGCAGTTCTGCCTCAATTGCTTCCTTCCATTTAGGCCAATCCGAGCGCTTCAGGCACTCGTTCATAGATTTTGGCTCTGGATCCAGTTGAAGGGTTTTAGCAATTTTCGAGGAGAAATATGTGTCGACAAGAGTAGTCTTTCTATTGTATGATTCTCCCGAATCAATATAGTTTTTGGATATTTCTTTGATTCCTTCAGATACCGCTTGATTTCCCATATCAACGGGATCTGAGTGTTTCGATGTCCCAGCATTAGTATTTGTGCGCACATTTATGCTGGGCTCTTGATGTTGAGCATCGGTTTGGTGTCTATCAACTTCAGGTTGATTTGCATTCACTGACATAGATTTTGATTTTCCTTGTTTCCGCGGTGGCTTTAGAGAAGCCTTTTCCCTTGTAACCAGATTTCTCCCCCTTTTATTTGCAATTGGGAGTTGAGTAGTTTTATTTGGTACCTCTACTCGTTCTGGTGCATTAACTGCAGGGGTATAGGATTTAGTGACACCTTTGTGATCAGCTGGCAGGTTGTTTGCAATGTTTTGCAAATCTATTATTCTCTGAACTTCAGATTCAGATTCTCTAGTACGTGGGTCTAAGGACTGGATGCCTGTAACATTCCGATTTATTTCCTGGCATTCTTTGTGGTTTGTTTCTCCCCCTAATGCCGGGAAATGGTCCTCATCAAAAATAGAATCAGCGTATCGGGCTGTAAACAGGTCCCCTGTAAGGGGTTCTAAATATTTTATAATTGACGGAGATTTATATCCCACATAGATTGCTAGTTTTCTATGGGGGCCCATTGAGGTACGTTGCGGTGGTGATATCGGTACGTATACAACGCAACCGAATTTTCGCAGGTGGGAAATACTTGGCTGATTGCCACGTACTATTTGAAATGGGGAAGTTTCATGGTATGCAGTTGGTCTGACTTGAATCAGATCTGCGGCGTGTAAAACCGCATGTCCCCAATAAGAGGTTGGTAAATTGCAATTCTGTAATAATGGTCTAGCAATTAATTTTACTCTTTTGATTAAAGATTCAGCCAATCCATTTTGAGTATGAACATATGGTACTGAATGTTCTAGATGGATGCCTAAAGCCATACAATAATCATTAAATGCGCGTGAACTAAATTCAGCAGCATTGTCCATTCTTATTATTTTTATCCCGTGTTCAGGATGATTTGCACGTAATTTGATAATTTGAGCAATTAATTTGGCAAAGACATGGTTGTGTGTGGACAATAAACACACATGTGACCATCTAGTGGATGCATCAGTTAGCACCATGAAGTACCTAAATGGTCCTGATAGAGGTTGTATTGGGCCACATATATCTCCTTGAATTCTTTCAAGAAAATTAAGTGATTCATTTTTCACTTTGAGGTAGGATGGCCTAATAATTAATTTCCCAGTAGCATATGCGGTGCATACAAAATCTGATGATTTAGGAAATCTTGTAGTTGGCAAATTGTGACCAACAGAATTGCCTATAATTTTGCTCATCATACCTATTGCAGGATGACCAAGGCGATCATGCCAAGTCTTGAATTTATCAAGATTTTGAAAAATTATTTTATACGCAACATAAGGTACGGGTTTAATGTATGTAAAGTATAATCCGGATGAGAACGAAGGGAATTTTTCAAGAGTTTCTTCCTCATATCCGTTGCTTTTTGTTAAAAGCAAAAATTCTTTGTTATCCATCTTAACCGTTTTTAGATGGAAATCACTAGATCGGATATCTTTGAAACTTATAAGGGTACGTGTAGATTCAGGATACAAGAGTGCATTCTGAATTACAATAGTAGTACCCATAGGAAGTGTGAAAGTGGCTCTTCCTGAACCAATAATTGATTTGTTACTACCAGTTATGGTCATAACCTCTTCCTT
The DNA here is from genome assembly GCA_028641055.1 of Alopecurus myosuroides. Lineage (NCBI taxonomy): Eukaryota > Viridiplantae > Streptophyta > Magnoliopsida > Poales > Poaceae > Alopecurus > Alopecurus myosuroides. Next base: position 281,516,687 of record CM054063.1, read on the forward strand.
TCTCTTTGTAAGAGTTTGGAAGTATTTTGTTCCCCTTAAAATTGTATTAGTGGTAGCACTATCCACTAAACATAATTCTTCTTCCATCGGATTGTTTCCCGTGAAATTTCTATAAATAGAAATAGAATATTTTAGAATAATCTTATTTTATTCATCTATTCATCAAATTACATACATGGTATTTATATTACAAACTTCCAATATAAATACATTACAATATTATGTCTGATTCACATAATACTATATTCGTAGTCTGATAGACTTTATTCTACTACTTGTCATACAATATAACATTTTATAGTATTTAAATAGCTAAATGACATCGATTGTTTATGGAGATAAATTGAGGTCTCCAAAAACATCTTGGGTATAATCCACAAGCATGTTTTCATCGAGGATGATATCGTCTTTTGGCTTGAATTCTTCAATAGAACTTTGAGATGGATCAACTTGAGAGTTGTCTTCTATGTCGTTGAAGTGAGCTTCAGCTTTGTTTCCATGGACTTGTTTCCCTTTTCCTCCATACTTCATGTATAGATCCACGAGGTGCTTGGGAATACGACATTTGTTAGTACGATGATTCGCACATCCACACCTTTGACAAGTTTGAGAACTGTCATTACGGTCATTTTTCTTGAAATGACCTTTCCCCATTGATCGACCATTGTTGTTTTTCCACTTTCCTTTGAAATTTCGGGAGTTCCTTTTACGGTTTCCAAATTTCTTAGTAAAATGAGCATTAGCATGTGCTTCAGGGATTGGCATTGCGCCCGTTGGGCGAGCATTGTGATTTTTCATCAGAAGCTCATCATGCTTCTCGGCCTGAAGTAATGTATATATAAGCTCAGAATACTTAGTGTATTTCTGTTGACGATACTGTTGTTGCAATATCCTCATTGAGGGGTGGAAAGTGCATAAGGTTTTATCTATTAAGTCCTCATCTGAAATCTGCTGATTGCAAAATCTCAGTTTGGAGTTGATCTTATGCACAACAGAATTATATGCAGCCACAGACTTAAAGTCTTGGAACCTTACGAGAGACCATTCTCTCTGGGCTTCCGGCAACATTACTGCTCTTTGTTGGTCATATCTCTCCTTGAGGGAGTTCCATAAGGCTAATGGGTCCTCCTCCATCATATATTCAGTTTTTAGATCGGGATGGAGGTGGTGCCTTATGAAATGTAATGCTGCATACTTTATCACTTGTGGTATTTCTGGAGCATTTTCAGGGGGTGTGACAATGCAAGGTCCAAGGTTACGGCCAGTCAAATTTATTTTCATATCCATGGCCCATGATAGATAGTTACTTCCATCGACTTGTAGTTCTTCGAATTCTTTCTTATTGATGCCAGCCATTTTTCCTGCATGTATAATCATGCATTTGATTAATTTTACTTGATAGTAAAATTTGTTTTGGTAAACAACAAGTTTGTTCTAGAGGAACAAATTATGCTTTTAATCTGATGTTTTCATATGTGTAGATCTTCGAATTTCAAGTTAACACATTGTAGACAATTTCCATTTTATGGAATACATCTCTCAGTATTAGAAAACATAATCTGACGTATGTCAGTAGATGTCTTTTCCTAATACCCTGTGTTATACTTTGACATCAATATATTTGGAAGAGCACTTTGGAGATATTATTTATCGTAAAAAATAAATATACCTCGCAATGATGGATAATCTGTAATTATACAGTAGATGCCATCACCTTGTGTTTCACAAATATGATTCGAGATAGTCACATTTTTTTTTATCTCATCATTTTTATTAATGAGAAATTTTGCAAGAAATAAAATTTCAGTTGCAAAAATTGTTGTACCAAATAACATGTCATAATATGCTAAAGGCAAATATATAACATGTCATATTTCATATTTGAATAGACATAAGGTCTACAATATATATATACAATATAATAGATGGTCAAGCTGACTAAAGGACAAACTGACATTCGTACATACTGATTTACAATACATTTAATATTGCTAAAAGTGGCAGATCTGCAGAAAATATAGTCCGCAACAACGCCTATAGATACTAAATTAGCTTAATGTAATACAGTACTAATCTTGCACGTGGCCTGTTAGGCCTTTGGGCCCATGGCTTGTGTGCATCGCTTGGGCAGGTCAAAGGGGAACGCGGAGTAGTGGATGTGATACGCATGACCACAAATCCAACTCGTCCTCATCCGATACACCCGAGACCATGTCCCTACAGCATACCGACGCCATGGCCGGGGACTTCAGCGCCTGCTCGTCCCCGCGGAAGAGTCTTCGAGGCAGAGCTCTCCCATGCGGTTGGTGAGGCCGAGGATTTTTGGGGACCACGTCCCAGCGCGGATGCCGGCCGGACGGGCCGCCATGGCTGCGGCGAATCGGCGGAGGATGACGCGCGCTTCTGGCGAGGGCGTCGGTAGGGCTGGCTCCGGCTTGGCTTCCTCGTTCTCCACTTCCTCGGCTGCCTCCAGTGGGAGGTTGAGATCGGGAAGCATGCCGTGGCCTCGATCTCTTCCAACTGTGACTTCGGCTGGACCATGTCGGGCGGCGAGGAAAACTCCGGCACGGGGTCAACTTCTAGGACATTGGGGCGGCGAGTAGCCATTCCATGGGCGGAACGGTGAATGCCGGCGGAGGCGGCATCAGGTCGTCGGCGTCCGCTGAGACATTGGAGGCAGAGGCCTCGTTCTCGTTCAGAGCGGCGACGGCGGCCGGCACTGCAGCAACGTCTTCGGCACCAATTTCCGGCGCGGCAACAACATTCCTAGGCATGACCGGGGCCTGTTCCCGAGGCATAGTGGCCCTGGTGCTTGGTGCTGGTGCTCCAAAGGAGCGGTTGCGGTTGTGACGCCGGGGCGCCCAGCGGTTACCGTTGAGGCGGTTGCCATGGAGGCGGCGGCGGAGGCCACCGCTAGGGCCGTAGTTGCCGCCGTCATGGCCATGGCGGCGTTGGGGGCGCTGGGGTACTCAGTGGTTTCCGCGGCGGCGGAGCCGGTCCAGGCGACGCTGATGGCGATGGCCGGAGGGAGCGGCAAGAAGGGCGAATACCCGACGAGGAAAACGGCGGCGACGTTGCTCCCTGGCCACAAATCGAGCGAAGGCAAAGCAAGTTGCGGCAAAGTTGCCATTTTCTCATCTTTCTTCTTCTACTTCTCCTCTCTTCAGAGCATAGTGCGTGATAACGTGAGAAGAGCGAAAGGAATAGAAGTGAATCATCTGTATTCATTGATAGTGACTGCTGGCCTTTTATACTAGCCAATCGTCATGAGTACATAGTCGGTTACAAGTTTCACGCCTCTTCGGCATATAGCATATGGACAACGCTAATAATTCTAACTGCTAGGGAGTTCTGCTAGGGAAATCCTAACTGCCATATTAGCCCAAGGAAACACTAATATTTCCTAACAAGAATCTTGCCTTTTATGCTTATGGCTTAGTACTGCCTCGTATTGCTTAGTAAAATGGTTAGCGTATTCTGAAGGGTCATTTTTACAGAATGGAGTTGAACCGATCCTGCACTTGTGCACGACAGCAGCTTTGGACACTTCAAAATACTGATGGGGCTGCCGCGCGCCTTCTCAACACCTCTAGTAAAATATCCAAGGAAGAAGAAGAAAAGAAATAGCACGACTTGGCATCGATCTCCCTCTATAAAAACGTCCGTCAGTTTGACCAAAAACTTAGAAAACTCCATGTCATGACTTCTCCTAAAATCAGACAAGGGAACAATGGTCTTCAGCCGTTGGTGCTTGCCGGCGGGTCTTGACGAGGTCGCTGGCGACGGGGAGCCAACAGGGGAACGGCAGGGGGCGGCATCCATGGATTTCAAGTGGGGGGTTGGCGACAGGTGCACCGACGAGCAGGGGAACGGCAACGAGTATGCGGGAAATTAGCAACGAATTCCGACGGGATTCCGGGCTGGTGCTTGTACCTGAGTGCAGGAATCGGCGGAGGCAGATGTCGCCGCAGACGTTGATGGGGGCCTCTCTGTGGCGTCCTCCCTGGGGAGCAGAGGAAAGGAGGACGATGGGGCGGCGGCGGGCATCAGGGAGGCGGCGGTGGCGGGCGTCAGGGATGGGGCGGCGGCGGGCGTCAGGGATGAGCGATTGGAGAAGAAAAGAGATGCACGCGAGGGGGGATCGATGGGGAACTACCTATGCCAGAATAAGCGAGGCGCATTTCTAGGAGCCGGGCATTTTGGTGCGCGCCTCGTCTCCAGTCCTTGCGTCACCAGGGACCAAGACGCCGCCGTTTTGGGGCCGTCGCGGCGCCAAACGGCGCTATTCTGGAACCTAGGGGCAGGCTTCCCAGTCGCTCCTCGAGCCCAAGTTTCGGCCCAAACAAACGCAATTTGAAAACTAGGTGAATTTTATTGATTTAAGGCGAACTGCGTACATATTCGACGGAAATTTAAACTAAAATATGGAGAAAATAACTAGCTATGCGACGACTATCCTAGGCATCGTCGTCTTCATCGGCGTCCTCCTCGCGGCCCCCCTTCGCCACCATGGCGGTGAGCTGGTTGGAGGGACCAGCTTCGCCCTCCCTCGCCGCGGCGAGCCAGCGTTGCTCCGCCCGCTCCGCTCGGCCTTGCACCCGCAGCCGGTGCAGCTGCGCCTGCTCGGAGGGCGGACGGTTGCGCCACTCGCTCTGCAGCGCCACCTGCCGCTGGTCGGCCTCGTACAGCGCGATGATGGCTTGCTGCTCGGCCGATGCAGCGTTTTTGGCCAGCTGCCGGCGCACCTCACGCGCCGCCCCTTCCCTCTGGTGCGTCTCCAGAGAAGCCCGAATGGCGGCAGCCTTCGCCGCCTCCGCCGCCTGCTCGAGGACGCCGCAGACCTGGCGGTACGACCCCTCGTTCTGCGCGGTCTCGATGGAGTACAGTTCGGCGTGCTGCTCCGGCCATATGGGTTGCCGCCTCCGCTCCCTCCTCCAGCGACGGGCAGCCTGCCGGGCAGCCTGCGCCGCTTCCTGCTCGGGCGACACCTCGTTCTGGACAGGTGGCTCGGGCGCCGCCGCTCCCTGCGCCGGATGTTGCGCCGGCGCCACTTCCTGCGCTGGCTGCAGTTCGTCGTCGTCGCTCTCGGGCCACGCGTCCCAGAGACGGTCCATCGTTGCTAGGCACGGCGAGGGGGCGAGGAGGAGGAGGCTAGAATGGAGGAGAACGGCGAGGAGGAGGAGGCGAGAATGGGCGGACGGCGAGGGGCGGCCACCCTTTTTATAGCCTGGCGGGCCAGTCGCTGCGCCGCGCGTGTCACCGCTGCCGCCCCGCCATTAATCCGGCAGCCTTTGACTGGGGCGCATGCACTGGCCGGCCGCCACGCCATTACTCCGGCAGCCTTTGACGGCGCGTCCGCCGAGAAGAAGGTCACGGGCGGGGGATTTTGTTCCCGCGTTTTTCAGGCGCGTCACTGACAGAGCTGGCCCGCGTGCGCGGCCGCGCAGTTTCGCCCCCCAGGCCGAACCCAGCGGGCTGGGTTTGGCATGGGTGCCGCGGCGCGAAATAGCGCCGAAACGGCGCTATTTGGGCTTCTGGGGGGGCGAGTCGTGAATAAACGGCGTTATTCGCCGCTTCCGGCGCGAAAAAGGCCGCCTGGGGGGCTCTGGAGGGGGACGACTGGAGATGCCCTAACTCCCGTGTCTAGTTAAAAGAGCATGCGTGTGTTCTATATAACTTAGACTTGCTAGCTGAGTTGGTTTGGCAGCTGCACATTGGTCCACCCAGGTTTGAATCCTTGTGTGGCCATATTTTTTTGTCTTTTTTTATTTAAGCCTATTTTTAATGTAAAAAACGTTACCTAAACATAATATGAACTATAAAATATAGTGAAAGTATTTTAAATATCCAAATAGCTTTAAAACATAAAATTGTCAATTATGAATGTGTCTCAAAAATATATAATATTCATAATGCAATATTGTAACATTACACAAAGTGATAATTATGAATTTTTCGATACATAATAGTAGGGCACACATGTCACCCGGTTCTTGACAATGATCGAAGCGCGGTAAGTAGCGTTTCTTAGCCGCCATCTTCTTCTTGCCCCTCTTCGTCGCGGGTGCATAGGTTAGGTCCGGGACGTCTTTACTACTTCTCTTAACGGGAGTACTCCTTTCTTTGGTAGGTTGTGACGTACGGTGCTTGGTTGTTGTATTCGTCTTCCATCTTCGGGTCGCCGTTCTGGTCAAAGTCTTGCTCGTTGGCGACTTCGTCCATTCCGATAATGTTCCTTTTGCCTCTCCTGACGACAACCCGGCTAGGATTTGACGGGTCTGTGATGAACGAGCATTGGTCGACTTTGCTAGCCAGAACCCAAGGCTCGTTGCTCGCGGGTGCGTTCCCGCTGGTGGTCTTTTTTGGTATAACCATGGTGGTGAAATACCGGCCTTCTTTCAGGACGCTCTTAGCCCACCTGACACGGAACATCGGCACCTTCTCCGTAACGTAGTTGAGCTCCCAAATCTCCTCGATCCTTCCGTAGTATCTTCCTGGGATATCGTCGGTGTAGAATATCCCCGTTACCCCTGAGTTCTGGTAATCGCAGTTATTGTTGTTTTCCTCAGTGTAGAACATGTATCCGTTGATATCGTATGCCTGATAGGTCATCACGCTGCGCCTCTTTCGAAAAAGACAAATTTCTGCCGATTTAGCTGAAACCGAGGCAAATTTGAACTACATGTGCCTCGTAGTTAGCTCATGATTTTTTGTAATAAATCATTTTTTAGGTAGAAAAGTACCTACTTCATCAGAGATACACCAAGAATTTTGTGATATGGAACACCTAGCCACGATTCGTCACGTCCCCCGTTTTGACCGTTTTCCAAAATCGGCATAAAAGGTTCAAAAAATGTTCCAAAAAAGGGAAAACTTCGCAATGTGTCATAATATGTTACCTAGTAAACATAAAAATAATAAAATTCAAATACGAAAATTATCGAAGTGTTCACAAAAATGAGCTATCATCTACGAAGATTCATGGCTTTCGGGCCAAATGACGGATGTTATTGCCACACTCATGTAATAGTTTGTTTAAATGTGCCAATATTCCACACAAATATGCATAATGGAACAACTGACACTGTTGACAAAGAAACTTTTATTTTTCTTTGAATAAAAACATCATTTTCCATTTTCGGAGCGTCAAAAATGTTTTTTTTTTGTGAAGCACATACACAAAATATGACACAAAATTGTTTAAAGTAAAATTATAAATAAAATATTTGATATTTGATCAACAAATAACCAAATTGTTTCCTATAAAAAGATTTACATACGCCACTTTCGTAAAAGACAAATTTCTGCCTATTCAGTTGAAACCGGGCCAAATTCGAACTACACGTGCCTCGTAGTTTGCTCATGATTTTTTGTAAAAAATATTTTTAGGTATTAAAGCATCGATTTCATGAGATATACACCAAGAGTTTTGCGATATTCAACACCTAGCTACGAACGGTCACGCCCCCCGTTTTGACCGTCTTCCGAAATCGGCATAAAAGGATAAAAAAATTCAAAAAAAATGGGAAAACTTCGCAATGTGTCATAATATGTTACCTAGTAACCATAAAAATTAATAAACTTGGAATACGACAATTATCGCGAAAAAGTGTTCACAAGAATGAGCTATCATCTACGAACATTCATGACTTTCGGGCCAAATGACGGATGTTATGGCCACATACATGGTATTTGTTTAAGTGTTCCCATATTCCACACAAATATGCATAATGAAACAATTAACAATGTTGAGGAAGACACTTTTATTTTTCTTTGAATAAAAACATCATTTTCCATTTTTGGAGTGTCAAAAATTGATTTTTTTTGAAGCACATACACAAAATATGACACAAAATTGTTTAAAGTAAAATTACAAAGCAAATATGTCATATTTTATCTACAAAGAACCAAATTGTTTTATCTAAAAATATTTACATACACCTCTTTCGAAAAAGACAAATTTCTGCCGATTCAGCTGGAACCGAGCCAAATTTGAACTACATGTGCCTCGTAGTTTGCTCATGAGTTTTTGTAAAAAATCATTTTTAGGTACAAAAGTACCTATTTCATGAGAGATACACAAAGAGTTTTGCGATATTCAACACCTATCTACGAACGGTCACGTCCCATGTTTTCACTATTTTATGAAATCGGCATAAAAGGTTCAAAAAAATGTTCTAAAGAATTCAAAAAAATGGGAAAACTTCTCAATGTGTCATAATATGTTACCTAGTAAACATCAAAAATAATAAACTTGGAATACGACAATTATCGCGAAAAAGTGTTCACAGATATGAGCTATCATCTACGAAGATTCATGGCTTTCGGGCCAAATGACGGATGTTATGGCCACATTCATGGCATAGTTTGTTTAAATATGCCCAAATTCCACAAAAATATGCATAATGGAACAACTAACAATGTTGACGAAGAAACTTTTATTTTTCTTCGAATAAAACATCATTTTCCATTTTCGGAGTGTCAAAATGGGTTTTTTGTGAAGCACATACACAAAATATGACACAAAATTGTACAAAGTAAAATTATAAACCAAATATGTAATATTTGATGTACCAATAACCAAGATGTTTCCTATAAAAAGATTTACATACGCCTCTTTTGAAAAAGACAAATTTCTGCCGATTCAGCTGAAACCAGGCAAAATTTGAACTACAGGTGCCTCGTAGTTTGCTCATGATTTTTTTGAAAAAATAATTTTTAGGTACAAAAGTACCAATTTCATCAGAGATACACTAAGAGTTTTGCGATATTCAACACCTAGCTACGAACGGTCATGTCCCCCGTTTTGACCGTTTTCCGAAATCGGCATAAAAGGTTAAAAAAATGAGAAAACTTCGCAATGTGTCATAATATGTTACGTAGTAAACATAAAAAATAATAAAATTCGAATACGATAATTATTACTATAAAGTGTTCACAAAAATGAGCTACCATCTACGAAGATTCATGGCTTTCGGGCCAAATGACGGATGTTATGGCCACATGCATGGCATAGTTTGTTTAAATGTGCCCATATTCCACAAAAATATGCATAATAGAACAACTAACAATGTTGACAAAGAAACTTTTATTTTTTTCTTTGAATGAAAACATCATTTTCCATTTTCGAAGTGTCAAAAAAGGGTTTTTTTGTGAAGCACATACACAAAATATGAGACAAAATTGTACAAAGTAAACTTATAAAGAAAATATGTCTTATTTTATCTACAAATAACCAAATTGTTTCCTCTAAAAAGATTTACATATGCCTCTTTCGAAAAAGACAAATTTCTGCCGATTCAGCTCAAACTGGGCATCTTGTAATGGTATTAGAAATGACAACCTAGGATCAGATATTATGTGGATTTGGGCGGGAACGCTGAAATCCCCATGGTACCCGATCTAGGGGCGTCACAGTAGTTCATTCTGGGACTATGGGTCCATAGCAGTAGCTAGATGGTGTTCTCTCCACTTTGTGCCATGATTTTTCGATATTTTGAGGATCCTAACATGACCAAGATCACCGGTATGTAATTTCTACATGTTGTGTTTCTTGGGATCCGATGAACCATGAGATTATGATTATTTTGTTCATATGAATATGAGATGCTTCACTTATATCTTTAGAGAGTCTTAGTCTTGTCTTGGAATTCTCTCCGATGTGTACGATTTGCTTGGCCAAGTTATTTTATTCACCTCAAAGAGAGGGTTTATATTCTAGATAGTGGGTTCATGTCTCCTTTGCTCCTACGTCTGAGTGACAAAAACATTTAAGCATGAGGATGTGTTGTTGCCACTAGGGAGATAACAACAGTGTTCTTGTTTACGAATGAGAATTATTGCTTACATTATGTATTGTTCTTAATGCATTTATTTGTTGCACACAAATAAATCACTTAGTTGGTGCAACTTAATACGAGACGGTTTTGCTGGATAGCTCTCTTGAGATGGACTTTTAGTTATGGATCAATGCTGGATAGCGGTCCATATACCTTGATGTAATGCCTACAAGGTTAGAACCCGTTCACTATAACTCATCATAATAGCATTTTTATGCCTTCATGATTTGTCAAATACCCAGCTATAATTTGTTTACCCATCATGTTTATCGTTCTTATGAGAGACTCCATAAGTGAACTATGTCCCCCAGTCCTATTTTCCTCATTGAATACAACCTTGTTTACTTCCTTTTAATCATCACTTGCTCGCTGGTCCGTTTACATTTAATCATCTACAACCATTCGATATAATTAATTTTGTAGTTTATAAAAAGACGGGAAGATTCAAAACCTTCCTAGAAAGGTATAGCAAGAGGGAGTTCGTGTTTTGTGTGCACATCCACGCATGTTTTAGCGCAAGACAACAAGCAACCTACTGAGATTCTATGAAATCCTACTTGATTGATCACCCTGGTTCCTTCACTGGGGTAAATTCTCTACTGGATTATATCATACCTTCCATTTGGGGTCTCCCAACGGGTGTGTGATTTCACGCCATCAATAACAAAGTTGAATATGCTAAAGGAATTATTGTGATTGAGATTTGGCTTTTCCACTTTGGATCTAGGGTTGGTAAAGAACCAAATTTGAACATTACAAATTTGAATAGGTTGTGAGGTTGTTCCAAAGGTTCTATGGGCTGGTCATGATCAAAGTGATCATACAAGTAACTGGTCAAAAGGACTCTAACTAATTTAAAACCTTATTTGAAAAAATTTAAGACATGATAAGATTTCAAATGTTTATCAAAGAAATGAATCTAGATAAGTTGGGTTTTGGTTTCTCTGTTCAAAGGATACTATTTGTGAAATTATTTCAAAAGAAGACAAATTAAAAATATTTGTATAATTTAAACTATGTAAAAAAAATACTCAAATGGGCATTTAAATCCTAAATGATATTTAAATTAGTTCAAAAATTATTTTGGATTTAGTGCATGATAGTACACATCCTAAGGTTTCCAAAAAAAAAATTCATAATTTAAACTAGTTCAAAACTATTCTAAAAGATTCCACATGTCAAGGGCTTTTAAAAAAGTCTATTTTTACTAAAATTGGGTTGATCAAACGGTATTATAGTTCTAAGTTGTGGGTATTTTTTCAAAAGGGCATTTGATTTTCTATCTAGGAATGATTCCCAGAATAAATGGTGGCTTATGATTCATTACCCTAGACTCGGCTTGGCTTGCAGCTCGTCTTGGCGTAATCCACAGCTTGGCTCTATCGGATCTGGTCCATTCATTTTAGATCTGACGGGATAGAGAAAAAGGGAGCTCACCAGTGAGGCGGATCCTGACAAAAATGGTTGCACGTCGGCGCTTGCCTCGGGAACTTACGTTCTCGCTTTCGAGAGGTGCAGCGAGCCCGAGGAGAGGTCCTCGTGGCGCGGCATGTAGATGGGGTCTCGATGGTGTGGATGGAACCGAGCGGCTTTTCCAGGGATGACGAGAAGGGTTGGGCGGAGGTAGAGATGGAAGCGGCGCTGACCTCGGGCGGTTGATGACTGATGTCTACGCACACTTCTATTCTTGTAGACAGTGTTGGGCCTCCAAGTGCAGAGATTTGTAGAATAGCAGCAAGTTTCCCTTAAGTGGATTACCCAAGGTTTATCGAACTCGAGGAGGTAGAGATCAAAGATATCCCTCTCAAGCAACCCTGCAATGAAGATACAAGAAGTATCTTGTGTCCCCAACACACCTAATACAATTGTTAGTTGTATAGGTGCACTAGTTTGGTGAAGCGAGAGTAAAATGCAAGTAATATGGATGATAATAAGTGATAATAGCAATCTGAAATAAATATGGCAGCAAGCAAACATGTAGCAGAACAGGCGTAAAACGGTGTTTCAATGCTTGGAAATAAGGCCTAGGGATCCTACTTTCACTAGAGGACACTCTCAACAATGAAAACATAATTGAATGCATAAATATCATTTCTTTACTATGCTACTCCGAACCACTCTCCAGTCGAATAATGAACACTAATCATTGTGTAGGGCTTTAACATCACTCCTCAAGTCTATATTCCCTCTCTAGGGCACCCCAATGTCACTACGAGCGCCATAAATTAGTACTAAACAAACGCCACAATTTCATAGGTTCATCTTCCAACACAAGTGAACGGACAACGACGTCGCCTAGAGAGGGGGGTGAGTAGGCGATTAAAACTTTTTCGGTTAAGGCTTGCTAAATGCGAAAATAAACTAGGTGTTTAAATTAACAAGCATACAACCTAAATATTCTATGGTCAACTAGATGCACTAACAACTTATGCTAAGCAAGACAAGTAACAAGGTGATAGCAAGATTTATAACTTCAAGCTCGAAGGCTATCACAATGTAAATTGCATAAGTAAAAGGCTCGGGTATAGAAATAACCGAGGCACACGGAGAAGATGATGTATTCCCGAGTTCCTCCCACAAAGGGGAGTACGTATCGTTGGAGGGGTGTGAGCTCGCCACGAAGGCCTACTCAACGCCACAAAGGCCTCACCCTATTCTCCGATGAACCCCGCCACAAAGGCCTAATTCACCTTCCACTATTGGCAACCTTCAAACCCGGGGCACGCATCCACAACTCAATTGGAGGCTCTCGGTGTCACCACAATCTTGGGGCACACATCCACAACTCAATTGGAGGCTCCCAAGAACACCACAAGTCGTTTAGGGTCCAAGACCCAAGAGTAACAAGCTCACAATCTTTCACTTCCACGAATCCTCGTGGAGAGACCAAACTGATGCAACCGATGCAAATGGCAAGAGCACAAGTGCTCAAATCCTCCACTCTCAAATTCCAACAAAGCAACAAATTCTTATGGGGGAATAAGAGAGGAAGAACAATGGATAAACACCCAGAACTCCAAGATCAAGATCTACTAGGTTTACCTTACTAAGAAGGAGAATGGATTGGTGGAAATATAGATCTAGATCTCCTGTAACTTATCCCTCAAAGATATGCAAGAATCAGTGGAGGGATTGAGAGAGGAGCAAACTTTCCAAAGTCAACAATGGTGGGGAGAGAGAGGGAAAACGGGCTAGGAAAAGTCTTAGGGACTTTGGGGAAGAAGGCCCCTTAAATAGGTGCTAAAAAACTAGCCGTTTTCTGCCCAAAATGCGACCATGCCGGATTGGCCCGGAATAATCCGGACCCCGGAATATTCTAGATGCAAAACAGAGCCTTTTCCCGTTATGGGCGGAATGGCCCCGGAATATTCCGGATGCAAACAGTGAGACTGACAACCGATACGAGAAATGATATAACTTTTGCATATGGACTCCGTTTTCGATATTCTTGGGCTCGTTGAAATCGCAACGACGAGCACTACAAGAATATACAGAGAAACATCATTGTCCATAAATGGAAGATAAAACCAAATGGGTAAAGGTTTAGATCTCTCAAATAGGAACACCCGGTAAAACCTCCAACACGAAAACACACATAACTTTTGCGAAAGAACTCCGAATAAGGTGAATCCAAATGGGTTGGAAAGGTAATAACAAGGAATATCCAAAAAAAGGAATGGAGAAGTTACCACACATGGAAGGTGTGGAAACATTCTCAAAGCCGAACCGGATATTTTCACCACCGAAATCGCAACAAGTTTTTCTTACCAAAACCGTTTTCGATAAACCTTGGCTTGCCATGAAGATCACGACAAGCACTAGAACCCAAAGGATACAAAAGAAAAATAAGAACCAATAAAGATGATATGCAAAGTATTCAAATGTTTGAGCTCACAATTCGATCACGTTACTCACTTGAGAGCCCCTCTTGATAGTACGACTATCTATCCTATAACCCGGTCTCCCGAAGACACGAGACCGGTAAAATAGAAAACCTATCAAGATTATACCTTTGCCTTGAGCATTCCACTTGAGCTAGATGATGACGATCTTGAATCTCTCAAGTTGGATCTTCTTTCTTGATTGCGCTTGCTAGCACAAGCTCCGCTTGATGAAGACTTGCAAGTTGCTCCCCCATACACCATTATGGGAGAGACTAGCTCCCCCATACACCATTATGTGAGAGACCCTTCGGAAAATCTTCACAAGGCCACAATCTCCAAAAGGGTGGCAAACATCAAGCATAGGATACCTTCTAGGTGCTTCATTTGAGCTTCCACGTCAAGCTAGATGACGAACACTGCTTGACGACGACATAGAGCATGGGCTATATGAAATCTTCCTTTTGGTTCATGCCCATGGAAAGATACCTAACCACGCATAGAGATGCCACACACACATATCATGGGTTAGTTCACAAAGCTATATTTACAATTTCTTACCATACCATGAGATACGCAATCCCACTTGGTACATCTTGTAGCTTTGTGTGTTGATCACTTGCTTGATCAACCTTGTATATTTTCTTCTTACTTCAAATGATGATGTCTTGAAGATGATAATGAAACATCACCTAATCCTTTTCTTCAAGACACACTAGCAATAAGCTCAACTCAAACCATGACCATTCTTCATATAAATTCTTGAATATAGCAATGGCCATCAAGGAAGTTAATAGAGTTCAACACATGAACTCCATTATTTCCTATGGACAAGATCTATAAGGATAACTCAATGCAAACATTAGTCCATAAAGATTGTCATTAATTACCAAAACCACATATGGGGGCACCATGCACTTTCAACAAGATATAAATATCATGCTAAACCACATGGTGCACACACTATCACCTTTACCCCGTGATCAAAGTGTTTACGGAGATAACAAAACCACTTGAGTAGCATAACAGATGAAGATCAATCTACATATTCAACTAGATTACAAAGCTCATGATCACATAAAGATCACACCATGGGAGAGAGAGATGAACCACATAGCTACCGGTAGAGCCCTCGGCCCCTGGGGAGAACTACTCCCTCCTCATCATAGGAGACATCAACGGCGATGGAGATGGCAGTGGAGTCGAAGGAGATGGCTTCCGGGGGCACTTCCCCGTCCCGGCACGGTGCCAAAACAGAGATCTGTCCCCCCGAAACTTGTCGGCGGCGGCGGAGCTACGGATGTATTTTGCAGAAAAGGTTGATTCCCTTAGGGTTTATGCATCAGTGAGTATATATGGGCGAAAGTGCGATGTCGGGAGGTGGCCAGGGGGCCCACACCCCTAGATGGCGCGGCCAGGGGGGCCCGCGCCACCCCATGGTGTGGCCACCATGTGGCCCCCCTCCGGGGCCCTTTGGGACTTCTGGAAGCTTCCGGGACTTTTAGGACTTATGGCTTTCAAATTTTCCAATTCCGAGAATATTTTCAGAACAACTTTTCTGAAACAAAAAATAGTAGAAAACAGGGAACTGGTTCTATGGCATCTTCTTAATAGGTTAGTCCCGGAAAAACATGTAAAAATGACATAAAGTGTAAGGAAAACATGTGGAAAACAACATGAAAACAACATGGAACATCAGAAATTAGGGATACGTTTATAAAGTATCAATGACAACTGTGCTACAAAAGCTCACTGGGATCGATGGAGGTACGTGGTGATGCGGCGTGGCATGGCGCGATCGTTGATGGCGGTGATGTGGGTATTCCCGTCCGGGAATGGTGATGGGGAGGGGATGGAGACTGTGCGGATGCTGGTGACCTACAAATGTCGTTGTTATGCAAGTTACGCCTGCGCAAAAACTAGAGCGAGGGCCTAAGGAGGTGCACTAGGACACGAGAGAGAGGAAGGTGGCCTTGACAAGGTTCAGAGGTGGCTCACCATGTCGGACATGTCGAAGAACAACGTCAATGATAGTATACGGTGAAGAAATTGAGTGGCCCTGGGGCACAATTCGCGAGGGTGGGAGAGGGTAAACGAAGGGGAGGTCTAAAGGATTTTAAAGCGGCGATTGGGCGTTGTTGGGGCATAGGAGAGGGCGCGGAAAGTGCGGGAAGTAGGGGACTCGCGGGGATCATGGGCGAGATGAGCGCACATGATGTTAGGAGTGCCCATGTGGATCCCTCCTAAGATATATATATATATATATATACATTAGGGATATTAAAACTAAGACAAAAGGGAGCTCTCTCCCGACCTGAGCATCTCCGGCCGTCCGATCGCGTTTTCAAGACGAGTTTGACTGTTCGATCTTCTCCACTCACGGCACTGGGCCAAAAATCCCTAAGGATGCTACTCTGGGTCTCAAATTGGACTGCTGTGGTTGACTGGGCCTTAACTGGAACCGAGCGAACCAAAATTTAGTAGGAAAAGCACGTACCATATAGAACCTTAAAAATTGAACATATACCACAGAAGGGGTTGGGGAGGCCAGGCGGCGATGGAAGAGGATGCGGCAAGATGTCTCCCTTCACAACACCATAGCCGTGTCGCCGATTCTGGTCGCTTCCGCTGCCAGTCGGCTAAGCTGGTCAGCGGCATTAGCTAACATCGTTCACCTCAGGTGATATCCCGCCATCTGCTGTTCTACAGTCGGCGCGCGCACTCGCAGCTAACAGCGCTCGGGGTCGCCGGCGTGGCTACGGCTAGCCGTCTGCGTAACAGGAGCGGCTCCTCGGGTGCCTTCCAACGCCAAACCGCGCCTCCTCCTTGACTACCGGGTCGCCTCGGTATCCCTCTCTCGAGTAGCCTATTGTGTGGCTTCCCCATGCACGCCGCCGGTACATGACCCCGCGTCTGGACCTAACTTGAATCCAGCCTTACGATATCAGTGTTCGGTATCATGTTGCATCTTCATATTGCTCTAATTTCCCTATGCAGCCATTTTTGTTAGTTTTAGTTAGACCAAAACAGATTCACCATTTTAATCTGGTATAGTTTGCACTTGCTGAAAATTCCAACTATCAGGGCAGTATAAATTAGAAATTTATGTACCTGCTTTGTGATACGCTTTTATTGATGATTGATTGTATCGAAACAAAATTGTTTTCACAGACTCTGGTGACTTCAAGGATACTCTTGGAGCTCCTCTATGCCATTGCAGGTAGTCAATTGCCTCGTGAGTTTTAAAAAAGATTTCATATTCACTTTGTATATAATAACATGCATTTACTTATGCCTGAATTTGGTGGTTTGGATTTAAATTAGGCATTATGATGAAAAAGCCGAGGAAGCACAAGGATTTAAAACTGCCCATGTGTTTCAAAAAGGTGAGGCTGTTTGTAGAATGTTTGTAGTTTGAGATGTACCACAATATTATATGTTCCTCTTACAGTGAGTGGTTAAGTTCCACAATATGTTCCTTTGTGTTGCATATCCCTTGTATTAAATAAAGAGGCATATGGGTATAAAACCAGGGAATGTAGTTTGTGCTAACCTTCCTATAGAAGGGGTATGATATAAAGTGACAGCTCGGTTTGAATCAACCAGTGATGTATGGTAAACAACATTAGAACGTAATTTGTGCTTCTATATCCCCTCGAAAAAATATAAAGAGAAAGCTCAATTAGAATCATTTGTTCTTTAACACTCTGATATACTTTTCCTTACCCGGGACAAAAAAATTGCTGGAGAAAGCCAAGCACGTCTGCTTTCCTTATAGTGGACACGACTCAGCGAAGCAGAGAAGTGCATAGGTCTATTTTATCCACACCTATTTCTTATATGTGCTTGAATATTTGTTTCTTGTAGGTTATTATCTTTGAGGAGATCAAAGACGCAACATCGAAGTTCTAAGCCCCTATCTCTTTGTTTTGCTTGAAGGCTACCGCCCCGCAACAGAGAAGTATAATCCTTTTGTAGGAGCCAACAACGATTTTTACGGTCTTTCCCTGCCTCGGTGCACTCAATCCAGGTGCCATCTTCTCCCAAAATCTCGCTATCTCATTGTCTCTTTTACACTTTGGCTCAGATTTTTCCTAATTGTTGGTTTGTCACTGGTTAGCTTTATTTGTATGTCGTCGCAGGGATCCTAATTGAACACTGCTCCTCCAGTTTGTGATATAAAGAAATTTCACACCTTCTAAGTGAAAAGACTGAAAAGACAAGAACACTTGTAAACTGTTTTCAAATGCTTTGCTGCCGTGTTGAGATTAAATATCTACTAAAAATTGGCAGGTTAGAGCTGGAAATTAAATCAACATCTTCAGTCCATAATTTTTAGAATTTGGATCATACACGAAAAGAAACCTACTTGGCGCTCGATTACTTTTCGATTCAGGAGAAGTACTAAAATTTCATTGATATTTATTTATGAGGTCCATTTCTATTTTCCTAGAGTATTGTGGATGCCTCAGGGTTGTCATTACTGGTTTTGAGCACCGTTAAAAAAATTCTCATCTATGTTTGATGCAGATTTAATGGTGTGCAACAAATCTATGGTAATGCTAATAGCTGATCTTTGCAGTGCCGTAGGTTGTGCAATTCGGCTATTAAAGTAACGCTGAATTTAGTTGACTTGTCATCTGCAACCTCTTATCCGATCCTAGGTGAAATAGATTGTTACTTTTCTATTACCTGAACAACATAGTATTGTAAGTTCAGGTGTCATCAAGTTTCCTTACATTGACTGACACGAAGAGCACTTCCATAGTAATTTTTTGATGAAACATGATGACTACGTTCAGTAGGGTTCTCAACTTGATATCCCAAGGGCACGTAGAATTTGTATCCAAAATTGATTCATAGTATTGTTTCTTGCATATGGAAAAAATGGATACACTCGACATTCCGATGGGTCGTTTGGTATGTGCTTCTGTATTGACTTATTTACTAGGCGCATGAATGATCCAAGTAGAACATTATTTCGCTAATTTGGGGTGAACAAATTATGTGTTAATTGCTTCATTTTTTTTTGTAAACAGGATTTTCTGTCCCTAAAATGTCAATTGAACAACAATTGCAAATATATCATAAGGTAAAGCATCATGAACCATAATATCGGCATTGTTTAATCGATTCCTCTGTTTTTTTGTGGTCCTTAGTGGTTAATATTTGTGGACAACAACATGGTGATTAAGATCTCTGCACATTACAAGATTGGCATGCAAGTACATATACATAGTACTACTCCATGCTCTGCCAACCGTCCCTAAATAACTACCACTGACTGAACTTTTCTTGTCCTGTACAAATGGCAGGATCAATGCAATAGAGTGGTTCTGTGTTTGGTCTTATTCTCCTGGAATGGAATCATCAAATATCAGTTTGAAAATTTGGTCTCTTCTATCTTATTTGTGCAAATGGCACCTGATTATCTCCGGAGAAATTAAGAAATGCGTGTGTTTAGGTTACCAAAAGTAGGCAAGTATTAATCAGGATAAGGTATGAAAAACACGTGCCTTTTGAGATTCTGAAAACTATGAAAGTAATACTACACTTTCTATAAGAGCTCACTGTCTTCCACTCTTTGTTGATATCATTAGCATAATCCTGGTTATGCCATCTCAAGTTTGTGTCGTTACTGTCCTGTTATATTCATTTTGGATATAATAAGCTTATTCTCTACAAATGCTACGTACCTTCTTAGTCTTTTAGTTAAGGTACACTTTATGCTAACCAAAATTTTGGTTGAGCTCTTCAGTAAATGACAGATTGTGGATTTAATTTCCAGCCATTGGTTTTTTGGCTATGGGCACCAAAATTTCTTCTTTATTCAGATGTACTTCTACATTTGTCATATATTTCACGCATCTCTAGCTAGATGGAGATCATGTAGCACTGAATCCAGGACGCCCATAAATTATGATCAGTACATTCTTGAAATTTCTTTTTCGTATATACCTAATTTCCTCCTAATTTCTAATATCACAATGTACATCTGAGTCTTTCAATTTTATATATCTGCAAATGGAGTTAGACTTTGCCTCTTCCGTTACCAATAAATATGCCAATTTATGTAAATTTAACTTTCATGTCCTATACCCAATATATTGTGAAAATTCTAACCATTTTATTGCCAAAAGGGATGGGCGCGGCAACGCGCGCCATCATGATCTAGTATATATATATATATATATATGTACAGAAAAGAACTGGCCTGTCAGACTTGCGCGAGGACGCTTCCGTTGCCGTTGGATTGTTGGAGATCTGCACTTTAGGTAAACCTATTGCTTATTTCTCCTCTTTAGCCATTTCTTACAAATTGCCAATTCAGGCAAAGTTGCTACAGTATTGTCTGTGGTCGCTAGAGTGCATCGATACCAGGGTTCAGCTTTATGCTCTGTGTTCTCCTGCCGCCTGCACAAGCGACAGGGCACCACAGGTTTCCATCCATCCGATCGAGTCAAAAAGCGGGCGAGGTTCTTCTCTCTCCCCACGAACCCCCTCCCAAACCCTACTCTGTCCTCTCCCCAATCCTATCCTGCGTGCGTCGCCGCCCTCCGGCTACCTCCCCGGGACGCACGTCCATGGAGACGACGTGACTTCGGGCCTTCCCCGGCCCCGGGCGGTGCCGTCCCTTCATACTACCCATGTCAATCCCTACATCATTCGCCTAGGTGCTGAAGCTTGCCGCCATGGATCTGCGGAGTCCAAACAGAGGCCGGACCTCACTTGTCGCCATGGTCGGGATCTCGCCCGACCTCATCCGAGCACACCACGGCATGCTTGATGGAGAAGAGGTGCATGGAGGCCACTTGAGCCAGACGCTGCGACGGTAGCGCGGAGCAGTCAGTGGTCGTGACAAGGACGACCTCACATCTTCATGGTACCTCGACGGCGCCGTGGTGCAATCGCAGCACAGCGCGGGCGCATGGGAAGAGTCGAGCGACATGTGCCTCTGCTGGGACTGGAGCTCCTGATCAGGTACAGAAGTTCACGGGCGCCGCCGCGGAAATCCACCCCGTGCGCCTGTCGTCGGTGTTCCGTATAGGCCCGAATCACGAGCTGGGGCATGGCACAAGTCCATGGTGTCGTCCATCCCCGGATCCCTCAGACCTCGTCACCCGCACTGCTCCGGCTGCTCCTTCTACTTCTTGCTCTGCACGGCCCTGCATCTCTCCTACCTTCAGATATCTTCTTCAAGTGTTTATGCTGTTAGAGGTTTTGGAACAGACACCTGCTTCGAATTTTGGAAGAGACACCATTTCCGCGTCCTCTATATATATATAATATATATATATATAGAGAGAGAGAGAAAGAGGGGTAAGGGAGGTCCATGGTGGGTTTATGTGCCGCTACTGGGTCTTTCACATTGCGCACATGGCACTTAAGTGTTGGGCCGGCTCCGGCTGGCCTGCTAACTTTTTGTGTTCTTTGTTTTTTTCTTTTCCATTTTCTATTTTTGTGATTTGGATAGAAACTTTGAACCCAAATGATTCGGAATGATTTATAAACATATTAGAATATTTTCTTCAAAGCATGAAATCTGGGAACCAAATATATACAAAATTTATTTGAAAATTTCAAAATATTTGAATAATCCTTTATGGTACTTGTATGTCATTTTATGAAAAAGAGTTTACACACAGTTATAAATAAGTTTAATAAATCAAGTTAAGTAAATAAAAATAATGGTTTTCGTTTTGGAACATTTAAATATGCTAGGAAACATGGCCGTGCATTGCGACGGGAGAACAAAATTGCGTCGAGGAATAAGGACTTTGTTTCATGGGGATCTCAACAGAACGGCTTTCGTGAGGAATAAGGACTTTTTGTTACCTAGACGATCATGTTATGAGAACGAATTTTGAGTTAAGTAAATGAATTGTTCAATTTCAACCTATTCGGTTATGCTTTGATATTCGCAATATTTTTCCGATTCTTTTGGATAAGACATCATAATAGCATCGTCTTCCTCAATATATTCTAAGCTTGGCTTTATTTTTCTGAAATCAAAATAGTTAGAATAAACATGTCTCACTCGAGACCAAATGTTAGCCAAGTATGAAATAGGAAAAGCCATCCATGTAAATATAAATTCTAAATGAAACAACGGGGAAAGCTTTTACTGTAACAATTGTGTAATATGATGACTAATAGTTTTTGTAGCAATTTTATCACTAAAAAATAAATTACCCTTCGCGATTGGTCTTTCAATGTTTCTTATGAAAATCTTGCTGATGGATGCATCAACAATATAGTTTTGAAAAAAAAAACAGAAAAAAGCAAATTATTTGTTGGATGTACCCCTTCAAACGCCTTTTCTTCTTCCTTTTCTGAATCTCGTGCCCCGTTCTTTTGATGTACAATGTCAACCGAACTTGGTTCGGTTATACTTTCTTGCATTTGAAGTTCGTTATTCTCCTTTGCACGAAACTCATAGGGCAATATGTAAGCTCCCGTATTTCCAGAAAAATCAAGCACTGTCGTTTTGCTAAGCCTGCCATGTTCTTCATCTATGAAGCTTGCTTCTTTTGATTCAATAGATTCGATGCATGTAATGTTTGATTCGGCTTTTTCAATAACCGAAGTAACTATATTTTCGGAATCATTCTTACTTTCCCCATAGATTCTACCAATTTGCAAAGCTTCTTCTGCTTGTCTAGTCTTATCAGAGGGTTCAACTTGGTTGTCACATGGAGGGGTTGACTTATTGATACTCGCAAGAACCTCCCGTAACAATCCTTGTCACACTTCTCCATGGCTTTCTTCATAAGTGCCTCAAGTTCCTCACCACACTTCTTCTTGAATACCTCATAGCCTTGATGATAATTCCTCAAAAGTTGGTGTGCTGAGCTCATCAGCGCTATGCTCTGCAGGGTGATATTGCTATGCGATACTTTTAGTTTCTTTCGGCAGCACAATGCCAAAACTTTGTGACTGTGAAGAATAAAACGTGATCTTAAGTTGTCCGCGTTACTCTTCACACTTCTCCATGGCTTTATTCTTGAGAGCCTCCATAGCTTGTATTGTAACACATTCATAGGTACTTCTAAACTCAACTTCAAGTTTTTTGTTCCAACCATCCAATCCATATGCGGCATCAGTAGATGAAGGCACATGAGATCCTGTTAATTTTTCACTTATTCGGCCATGACCACTATGAAAGTGCGGAGCCGAATTATGAATCTCATTAGTTGAACATGAAGATAAAACACAATATGTAGCATATGATGGTTGAGGTAAATTAGCCAAATAGCTAGTAGTTGCATGCCCATTTTCCCTATCAATCAGCACACTTTGAGACGGGATAAAATATTGCGAGATATTAGCCGTTGAATAAAAGGTGAAATGCCCTCTTGCTTGTAATGAAAAATTCTAACATTGGGTGTTTCATATTGATTAACCAAACTCAACATGTTATTCATCGGCATATTGATTTCTAGGGTTGCCGATGCATGAGGGTTTGAATATGCAAGTTGCAACTTGCAAGTTGCTAAAATAAGTTGAAGCATGGAGATTACTTTGCATCGGCTTTTGCACATAGTAAGAAATAGAGCTAGCGATACTGTACTCATATGAAAAGATCTAGCAACATCAACATAAGAGTAATCTGCATCTACATAAGGTGATTGGGGATTCATGATATTGTTGTAGATTGCATCTCTTGATGACGCTCTCTTCGTAGCAAGAACGGGCTGGAGACCATCCAACGCTTTTTCCCTAGCGGAGTCGCCAAAAAAAGCGTGTTGACGCTCGAACACGACACACGAACACGTCCTCGTGTACCCGCGGCGTCGAGGGAGATGCTTCGCGACTCACACCGCGTGAGGCCGGCCGAAAGCGCGATACGCAGGACAATCCGGCCAGCGCGTTTTGATACGAGACGTCCCAGTTCCTCGGGAGAGATCCCGTCGGAGGACCTGGCAACGAATGACTGCTCCAAGTCGTCCTGAACTGATATGGACATAATAGAGGTCCATGAAGATTATTTATGCTTGAGTTGGAAAGAAATACTAAGTCTCATTGATGATTATCTAAAGGTGAATTCTTTCTTACTATTAAATATTGTTTGTGGTTATAAGAATGTTATACTACCTAAGCTATGTTATTATTTATTAGCAGGGTTATTGTTAACACAAACATGGATGGAGGATGATCTCAAGATGAGCTGGAAAACAATAAGGTGGCTGATGGGAAACAAGATTACAAGTGTTGATAAACAATCAAGCCATGGTGAAAACAATTGCTATTCATCAAGACATGGGGATAGGTGCCTCCACCAAGTCAAATGCACCATAGAAAGCCTATTTTCGAATAGGTATGGCTTGTATGCCATATTGGGCCGAAATCCCATAGTGTGGATCGGTTTGTATCTTTATGTGAGTCCAATTAGGAGTCCTAGTCCAAGAGGGAAAGGGTTGCTTGCGCAATGCCCTTTGTGGCCGTACCCCTCCCCCTCATATACCCCTCCTTCCTGCGAGTTGGAGGTTAGAACAAGTTTAAACCAAAAACCAACCAAATCCTAGCCTCTAGATTGTATTGCTTTGTAAGCATTTATCTTGAAGTTTACCAATTGCAAAGTAGCGTGATATCTTGTTATTCCATGTGGGAATAGGGGGATACAACACCACTTGTGATCTTTGATTACTTGTGCAAGAGTGTGTAGTTGAGAATATCCAAAGAGCTTGATTGTTGTTGCATTGGCAACAGGGGTCTGTTAAGTGAGAGGTCTCAGTGTAGCACTAGTTATCCACATATCTCAGAAAATACAAAAAGAGAGAGAAGCTCATTGAGAAGATTGGGCCACCCCATATCATGAACTCCCTTAGAGCCTCGGGGATCATAGCCTCCAAACCTGAAGAACAACGAAGAACGAGAAGTAAGGTAAAGGGGATGATAGATGAATACGATAAAATAGTTTTTTTTTGTTCGATTGGTGTTGGTTCAATCGTTCTTCACCCCTTGTATATATAAGATGCCGCTGGACTTCCTGTGCAAGGTAAGGGATTAGATTCACGTCCAAAACCCTAGTTTGGGTCCAATTGGGATGGTTTGGTTCCAAAAACTGTTCGGCCTAAAAAGTAGATGTAGCTTGCGGCCGATTTCGAAGTAGTAAACGACCTGACGAAGGGATGGATCTTAGGCCCTGCGGGTAAGGACACCCCGTCTCAGGCCCAACGTTAAGGCCCAAGAAGAGAAGCCCTTGGAGTGTTCTGGAAGGCCCACATGAAGCCCACCCGCAATGCCTTGCGGTCTAAGTTAGGAAACTTGTAACCGACGTAGGGTTAGAGTTCGAGTCCTCTCCGGGTAGGGTTTGAGACCTGGCCACCTATATAAGGCCAGGAGAACCACCGGAAGAGGACCAAGCAATACCGCACTACCAAAGCCTTGAGATCGAGATCGTACTCTCGACTTGAGCAACCATCATTGTAACCGATCTATTCGATAATACAGATCGACAGAGGCAGGAGTAAGGGTTTTACCTCTGCGAGGGCCCCGAACCTGGGTAAATCGTGCGCTCATGAGTTCTCCTATTCGAAACCCTATGGGTTCACCCGAGGGATTTGTTGAGTCACAGATTCGACAATTGGCGCCGTCTGTGGTAACGGAGGGCGCTGGATCTCCGGCATCTTCGGCTTCATCATCCAACTCACGTTGGAAACCTTCGACTACGACTCCGACCAATCCAATCCGGATCGGATCTGTCGTGGTCACCCCTCACTCGCCGGAATCACGCCCGGTATTCAGCGATCTGGAAAGGAGTGTCACCTTGACGTTCGGAAGCCTGAAGTTCGTAACCAACAGGGACGGTATCCTCCACTTCCCTGAAGAATCAAGATCTGAGTCAGAAGCCGTCGACTCGCGCCCTTATCTGGAAAAAAACGGCGAGTCCGTCCGCTTCAACACCAACACTACCACACCCTCTGGACAGAGGAACCTTCCCGAGTCCAGGAAGCTTTCCGTGCTACGCCTAGGACGCACGAGCCACGACTGGCTCAAGTCTGCATGGCAGGATCGGAGCTACCCCTGGAAACAGAACACAACGTTGCGGAACGCGCTGAGATCGGCGTCTCGCGGGAAGCCTGGGATCGAGCCAAGGAAGCTATGCGAACTAGCAAGCCACCTGTGGACGGAGAGCCGATGAAGATATGGTCGCCTACCACTATCATTTAGTGAGAGCAGCCGCAACTATCAAAGAAGCCCGGATAGACCTAGCCCGACGAAAAAGATTGGCGGATGAATCAAGTCAACGGCGGGCCGGGCTGTCCCTAACACCTTCGGTCGGAACCCGACCCGTGAGGAGGGGATACGCATCAACATCCACGAACGCCGAGTCCCGGGGCGAGATCAGCAGGTCAGGCGAACCTTCCCTTATGCGGATGGACGAGGATGGAAATGTCTACCCGCAAACTCCTGCTGCCGCAGTCCTAGTCGCAGCAACCTACATGCAGATGAACCAGCCGACGGAAAGCGATCCTCGAGCAGAACAGTACAAGCAAGTGCGCAAGGGACTAGGGTTGGTAGCTGCGAGGCTTGCCTCCTATGACCGCCGGAAAGCCGCCGAACAGCTAGAGAAGGAGAAAGAAAAGGAAAAAGAAGCATCCTGCAAGCATAGGAGCACTTCGCCCAGAAGAGACAAATCACCTCGCCACGGTCGAGGAAAAGAAGCTCGGCGCCGAGATGACAGTCGAAGCAGCAGCGAAGACAGCCCGAGAGATAAAAGCTCGCGACATCACAGCAGCCGCTTGAGAAAGCGCAGCAAGGAGCCAAGGAAAGAAACTGATCGCGACCAACCAGGATATAACACGCGGTCAGATATCGTGCAAAACAGGGTGGACAAGGCGAGAGCTGCGAGGAACCGCGCGCGCTCCCCGTCTAGTTCTTCGGATGATGAGACCTGCGGCGCGTTGTGTTTCACCCGCAGCATCCGCGAAGCACCCCTACCTAGAAGATTCAAGCTCAGCACAGAAGTAACAAAGTATGACGGTTCACTCGAGCCCTCGTCGTGGATAAACGACTACCTCACGGCAGTAAAATGCCAACGTGGAAACAAGAACACGGCTATGCAGTACCTCAATCTACATTTGGTTGGCAGGCACGTAGCTGGCTGGAGGCAAGGCCAAGATCCTGTTACGCATCATGGGACGACCTGCACCACGACTTCTGCAAAAACTTCCAGTCCACCTACAAGAGACCAGCAACCATTGAAGAACTGCGAGCCCGCAAACAGAAGAGCGGCGAGTCCACCCGCGAGTACATCCAGCGATGGACCACACTCAGGAACACCGCAGGAAACATCTCGGCAGAAGTAGCGGTTGAGGCCTTCGCGAAAGGCGCCCGACGAACTGCTTTCAGAGAAGAGCTGGGCCGAGCCGCACCCAAAACTATAGGGGAGCTCATGATCATAGCTGACAAGTGGGCTAATGGAGAAGACGCGGTGCACAACGAGAGATCATCATCACCCGCGCCCGAGGACGACCGCCACGGTCGTAGGAAAAGGAGAAAATACTACGATCACGACGATCGGGAAGAGATGGTAGCGGCGGAATTCACGCGAAGTCGCGATAGTGGACGCCGAGGAAGTCGCGAGTGGAAACCAAAGGCTGAAGACAAAAGCCCCGAGGAGGATCTTAATGCTTACTGCTCGCTACATCTGTTTACAGATAAGCATACGGGAAAAACCAAGGCAACACACCTCCTCAAGGATTGTCGAAGGTTCCATGACATTCACGAGGCTTTCTCGAAGAAAAGCAGATCAGCAGCTATTCCAAATTACCCACCACTTCCAGGAGGAGGCCACCAAGGATTCCAGCCGCCACAACCCCTACCTCCACCAGCAAATCCAAACATGGCGCTAGCCGCACTACCTGCGCCACCCGCACCAAACGCCGGAGCTAACACGTACCCGAACCCGGCTGGACAGTTAGGGATGATACAAAAAAGTCTGCCCATCCCGCAGAGCTCAGAAGACAAACACGCGGCAGCTATGCATGGCTGTGCAAACTCCGCCAATTAGGACAGAGTACCTGAAGATGGCGGACCAATCGATCACCTTCTCCATGCAAGACCACCCACCACGAGTCTATCGACCAGGACATGCCGCCCTCATAATCCAAGCGCAAATTGGTAACTACGAACTGGCCCGCGTATTCATGGACGGTGGCAGCGGCATCAACATTATATACGCGGTTACACTCCGCCGGATGAACAGGAACCTGGATGGCCTTGCGGAATCAGAAACATCCTTCCACAGGATAGTTCCAGGAAAGGCGATCCGTCCACTCGGAACAAACAACCTAGAGGTGGTGTTGGGCAATCGACGCAACTACAGAAGGGAATTCCTCGACTTTGAAGTAGTCGACTGGCCCTCACAGTACCACGCCATTCTTGGTCGAACTGAAGGGAATATGCCCGAGAGGCAATAATAAAATGGTTATTATCTTATTCCTTGTTTGTGATGAATGCTTATTTCTCATGCTAGAATTGTATTAACCGGAAACGTTGATACATGTGTGCTTAATAAACAAACAATGGTTCCTAGTAAAGCCTCTTTTTTAACTAGCTCGTTGATTAATAGATGATCAAGGTTTCCTGATAATGAACATTGGATGTTATTAATAACGGGGTCATGTCATTAGAAGAATGATATGATGAACATATACCCAAAGTGTATATAGCAATGCGATCAAGTCATTTAGTTTACATTGTTATATCAAACATACGAAGTAACTTATTCCTTAGACCATGAGATCATGTCAATCGCTGATATCGGAAGAGTGCTTTGATGGCATCAAACGTCACACCGTAACAGGGTGACTATAAAGGTGTCATTAAGTATTCGGAAAGTATTAGTTGAGGATCATGGATCAAGAGTGGAATTTTTCCATCCAAATGACGGAGAGATATACTCTGGGCCCTCTCGGTGATATCACATCGAAACCGCTTGCAAGCACGTGATGTGATCACAAGGATGTTATATCACGGGAACAAGAAAAGAGTACTTGTCGGTAACGAGATTGAACAAGGTATGGTTGATACCAATGATCGAATCTCGGACAAGTAAAATATCGCGAGACAAAGGGAATAGTTCACGGCGTTGTTGGTTCACACGATCACGAGAGTCATCGTTGAATATATAGGAGTCATCACGGATCTCCAGATCCCGCTGTTGATTATTAATCAGAGAAGAGTCTCGATCATGTCTATCTTATTCGCGAACCGTAGGGTGACACACTTAAGGTTCGTTGACGCGTTTGAGAGGATACGGAATATCGAAGAATATTTTGGGCAGCACCGAAATTGTTTCGGGGAAAATTGAAATAGTTTAAGGGGTTTTTCGTCGAATGGTTGTTAATAGAATTAACAAATGATTCGAGGTGCTATATGCAAAAGTTTGTTAATAGAATTAACAAATTCTGAAATAAAGAAATAAAAAGGTTTTATTTATCTATTCAAAGAAAACCTTTGGATTTTCCAAATGGGAAATAATGGGAAAGTGAGTGGAGGTGAGTGGAGTGTCCACTCATATGATGAGGGAAGAGGTGGGGGCACACCCATGGGCTGGCCGCACGCCCCTTGGGCTGCCTCCCCCTCTCCTATAAAAGGAGGGTGAGAGCTCTCCCTCCTTCACACACTTGCCACTTTCTTTTCCCTCCACCTGCTGCTCCATTTCATGGTCTCCGGCTTGGCGAAGCCCTGACCGTGGGATTCTTCTTCACCACCACGCCGTCGTGCTGCTGGAGTTTTCCGAGGGATCCTCTACTTCCGCGCCCCGCTGGAACGAGGGAACGAAGGTCTTCATCAACCGTACGTGTGACCGATCACGGATGCACCGCTGGATTGCGGTGCCCATCTTCTCGCTATCGGGATCGGTGTGAGTACGAATACGCCAACAACGAGATTTGATCTCGTACCACTTTGAGTCTTCGAGGGTATGTGTTCTCCTTAACCCTCTTGTTGCCCGTTGCACTTCGTCTCCTAGATTTGATCTTGGCCTTTCGGGTGTCTTTCGCGTAGGAAATTTTTGTTTTCTATGCAACGACCCCTTTAGTGGTATCAGAGCCGGATCTATGCGTAGATGTTTTGTACGGGTAGAACACATAGGTGTATGTGGGCGTTGATGATCATGTTATTACCTCCTTGATTATTTTATGATCTTAGTGGCATAGTGGGATGAAGCGGCCCGAACTAACCTTACATGTCCACGTACATGAGACTTGTCCCACAACTGACATGCAACTTGTATTGTATAAGTGGCTTGCGGGTGTCTGTTTCTCCTACTATCGGTAAGATCTAATCTATGAAGGGTTGTTAAAAATGTGTTTATCAACGTTGTGGTTGATGTTCGTAGGTATGAACGGTTCTATCATCGAAAGCCCTAAGCCACGTAAAATATGCAAAAAGTAAATTAGACGCGTCTAACTAGTTTTTGCTGGGCATGTGATGTGATATGGTCAATATTACAAATTTGATTATGAGATGATCTATTTTGTAAATTATTGATATACCGGAAGGTATCCATATGATTGTCTTCTTATTCATGGACAATCAAGATTGGGGTGCCATGGTACTTGGTACCACGCCGGTGGAATGATTGAGATCATACCATAATGCACATGATGGAGATCAAGTGCAAGGAGGACCATATCATGTCACGTTATCCTTACATGTGATGTATGTGATGTTAATCCTTTTATGCATCTTGTTTTGCTTAGATAGCGACGTTAGAATTATAAGATGATCCCTCTCACTTAATATCAAGATAATAATGTGTTCTTCCTTAAGTATGCACCGTTAAGAAAGTTCGTCGTTTCCGAGACAGCACGTGATGATCGGGTGTGATAGACTCAGCGTTTGCATACAACGGGTGTTTTCAAGCCTAGCATGTACATGCATGGCCTTGAAACACACGCAATACTACGGTTCTACTTGGCGAGCCTAGCATGTACAGACATGGCCTCGGAACACATAATCGAAAGGTAAAGCATGAGTCATATGGATGATATGATGAACATGTCGATGTTCGCCTTTGAAGCTACATCATCTCACGTGATGATCGGTTTTGGTGTAGTGAATTTGGTTCGTGTAATCACTAAAGATGACTAAGAGGGATGTTGTTTTTGAGTGGGAGTTCATGGTTTAAGTTTTAATTGACTTGAACTTATTTATCATGAAGAACAAATCAAAGTGAATTTGCACAACTTGTAGTAGTCATTGGCATCCACATAACTACCTTACACTTAGATTGTTAATTGATATATAACTGTTATGATTTGGTAAATACCATTTAAGATTGGTACCGTATTAGTGAAATTTAAAATTGAGTCCTATTGTAGATTTTTGGTATTTCCTACCTAGCTCCATATGGTTAATGATTGATTGATCTAGAGAGAAAATAATTCCTACTTAGAATCCAGAGTCATGGTTGCTTCCGTATTACTTTATCTTCAAAAGAATGTTTTGTTGATCAAAGTGATTTAGGAACTGAAAATAATTGTTTTCAGAAACAATAAGGTGAAAGATATATTGATATCTAGAAACTTATTTGTGGCAACATGACTGAGTATAATTTAGTGTGACAATGTATGCTTATATTATTTGAATATATGCAATGATTGAAGACGCTAGGCGTTTGAATATTCCAAGAAGTTGGGTGCTAAAAATTATCCTCTAAATCCCTTTCTTCGAGCTATAGTAGTTTAATCATAAAATTGTTATGATGGGATGGATTATAAGTATGGGTAAAGTAGTTTACCTTACTTGGAAATTGCTAAGAGTGGAATCTAGAAGAATGCTATTAATATGGTAATATTAGTAGAACAATCAAACTCAAAGTATGACTCAATGGGTGATAGTATATGACTAACACGCCAAAGAAAATGAGCTAGTAAGATTGGCATTGTTTGATGTTGAATGATTCTTCTATAAAGGAAATGGAATATTGAAAATATAATTACAAAAAGATATATGGCAGAAAAAGAAGATAACTGAAAGTCCAGCTCAGGAGTATATGCTTGATATACAAGTTATAGATGTATTACTGGTTAACAAAGTATTTTTGAGTACTTTGATACCACATTGGTCGGTATGAGTTGTCATACAAAGCAACGCAATGCAAGAAATACAAGGGCCTAAAAGGAACTAGTAATAGATATGGAATCGATTATGACAAGAACATAAATAAATTGTTATTGTGTTCATTGTAGTATCGAACCAAACATTCAAGATTTATTTTAAGAACTTAATAAGTTGTTATTTTGTTCTGGTCTTTTGTAAGAACAAATGAGATTGTTCAAAATATGACCATATTCCATAATTGATGGATATTCTAATATAAATCATGTTGGTAAAGTAAACATCTATAAGACTAAATGCTAAACGTTGCAAGACGTAAAAGATTTTCACTTAAATTGTGACACCACCATTTTAGTTCATATCGGAAAGGAAGACATGAAGGAACTCCATATTGATGGACTTCCGGAGTCATTTTGTTTTGAATAAATTGACGCTTGTGAGAGTTCTTCCAAAAGATGACTAAAATTCCATTCATAGGCCAAAGTTGAATGGACGACTTATGTAGTGGATATTATACATGTTGATGTATATAGTACATTATGTGTAGTCATGTATGGTGGATTAGTTTTTTCCTTCACAAAATCCGTCGATGATTTGAGTAGATATGTGAGTATATCTATTTAAAGAAAACGGAGTTTGACATTTTGAATTGGTTCAAAAGGTTGTTAATATGAAGTTAAAATCATTGTAACAAGATAATTAAGTATTTATGATTGGATCATAAAGGATAAAGTTTGAGTTACAAGTTTAGCAAAACATCTGAGAAGTTGCAGAATTGTTCTACAACTTATACTTCTAGAATACCCCACATTAGATTGGAGTATTCAAAAGACAAAATCAAACCTTGTTTGACATGGTAAGATTAATAAAATTGCCATTATAATTTTGTAGTTTATACATTAAGGACAACCGCTTTTACACTGAAAGGAGCACCATAATGATTCGTTGAAATTGACAACATATAAGATATGGTTTTGGTAGTGACCCAAATTGTCATTTTTCTTAAGTTTTGGTATGCATAGCATGTGTAAAATGTTTACAATCAAAATAGGATAAATATATGTTTATAAGGTTATCCCAAATAAAACATTGGGTATTTCTTCTATCACCGAACCAAAAGACAAATGTTGTTTGTCAGAAAGGGTTGATTTCTCGAGAAAGTAGTTCTTGAGAAACAAGTGAGTGGGAGCACAATACAAACTCAACGAGATTAGAGAATCTTCGTTATCATGTCAAGAGTAGCGCAGCACTGGAAGTTGTTCCGGGGTTTACTGATTTGACTAAGTAGAAGACACTACAAATGTTGTAGATAATTCAAGTGAGTTTGCGAACTGTACCAGAAAAGTCCAAAAACTTTGTACTTAGAACAACTTGTGGTTTAAGTGTAAAGTGTTGTTTTGACAACAAAGGACCTGGACCTTATAAAGGAAGCAAATGATGGGCCCTGACTTCATAAAATTGACTATGAGTCATTATATCCGCCATAGTATCCTTGTATGAATATCAAGTATGTGACTTGGTAGTCCTTTCGATAGGCATGATGCCTAACGATAGCAAAAGGGTCTATATAGCGACAAAGACATGGATTTTACATCTTTTCAAAGTTGTACTTATCGAAAAGTTGTTTTCGATGAAGTTCAAAGAGTTGACTACTACAAGATTTTGATCTTCCGTAGTGATGCTTTAGTCTTTGCGGATAGTTCTAGCAAAAAGTTACATATTATGATATGGCAGTTGAATAACAAAACCAACTCTCCTCTCGAGGAATTTTGATCAAGGATGTGTACTTGACACAGTCTGAGAGTTTTGTAAAATTCAAAAGGTTGCTAGAAAGGTATGCACACTTCAATGGTTGAAGTGAGCATAACGAAGTTGAAATCTTTACCTTAATGAAGTTATCAAAAGAGTTTGATTCCATCATGAATGATAAAGATGTTTGTAGAGTTACAAGAAATTAAGTGGGAGCGCTATGACATATTTCCAATACTTTATGTAGATGACATATGGTTGATTGGAAAATATGTACTTTAATTAACACGGTTAAGATTTTCGATTTCATATTTATGAAAGGCCTAGAAGATATTGGGCATCGATATCTATAAGAGATGGATTGAATCGCCTGATATGATTGAAGCCAAATTACATAGATGAAATATTGACGTGGGTCAATATCGAAATGACAAGGAGTTCTTGTCACATGGAAAATAATTGATCAAGATTCAAGTGTTTTGACACATGATGAGCATCATTGAAATTGAGATTTCTAAGTCATGTTTCCGAGCTATGTACAGTACCAGATGAGTCCTATGCTATAAAATGCTATAGAAGGATAATTCATATGATGATTTGACAACAGTAGGAGAGATCCTTGTGTCATTTTCAAAATGCTAAGGATATGTTTACCTATGTAGCAATGACAAAATATTAGTTGTAATATGTTACACTAATAGTCTTGTCATTTATTCAAGTAATTTTATCTCAATTAAAATACGTGATGAAGGGTAGCACAATAGGCTTGAAGAAAGTTCCATGTTGGATTTGAAAGAGTTTCAAAATTAAAATATTGTGGCAGATACTACAACAAAGGCTAAAGTATATCGTTGTGTTGACAACTGATAATAAACGTATTTTGTGTCAAGGAGTTCTTTATTGAACTTGGTGAATTTCCAAGAATGCTGAAACTATGAAGCTACATTTTCACAATGTTAGTAACATCAGTTTAAGCTGAGGAATTAAGGTATCACCGGAACTTGGTGAACTTCCAAGAATGCTAACACTATGAAGCTACATTTTCACAATGTTAGTGACATTAGTTTAAGCTGAGGAATTAAGTTTTCACCGATTGACCATATATATACAAAGCCATCTCATTAGAGAATGAGTGATGCGTGTAGACGCAAAGAACATGCAAATACAATAGGACCTGAACAGTTCAGATCTTTTTGATGATGTTTACCGCATGTGAAGCATGGTAATAACACTGGTACGCCATATGTGTTAAGTGCTTACAGACTAGATTATTGACTCTAGTGCAAGTGGGAGACTGAAGGGAATATGCTCAAGAGGCAATAATAAAATGGTTATTATCTTATTCCTTGTTTATGATGAATGTTTATTTCTCATGATAGAATTGTATTAACCGGAAACGTTGATACATGTGTGCTTAATAAACAAACAATGGTTCCTAGTAAAGCCTCTATTTTAACTAGCTCGTTGATTAATAGATGATCAAGGTTTCCTGATCATGAACATTGGATGTTATTAATAACGGGGTCATGTCATTAGAAGAATGATATGATGAACATATACCCAAAGTGTATATAGCAATGCGATCAAGTCATTTAGTTTACATTGTTATATCAAACATACGAAGTAACTTATTCCTTAGACCATGAGATCATGTCAATCACTGATACCGGAAGAGTGCTTTGATGGCATCAAACGTCACACTGTAACACGGTGACTATAAAGGTGTCGTTAAGTATTCGGAAAGTATTAGTTGAGGATCATGGATCAAGAGTAGAATTTGTCCATCCAAATGACGGAGAGATATACTCTGGGCCCTCTCGGTGATATCACATCAAAAAACCGCTTGCAAGCACGTGATGTGATCACAAGGATGTTATATCACGGGAACGAGAAAAGAGTACTTGTCGGTAACGAGATTGAACAAGGTATGGTTGATACCAATGATCGAATCTCGGACAAGTAAAATATCGCGAGACAAAGGGAATAGTTCACGACGTTGTTGGTTCACACGATCACGAGAGTCATCGTTGAATATATAGGAGTCATCACGGATCTCCAGATTCTGCTGTTGATTATTGATCAGAGAAGAGTCTCGATCATTTCTATCTTATTCGCGAACCGTAGGGTGACACACTTAAGGTTCGATGACGCGTTTGAGAGGATACGGAATATCGAAGAATATTTTGGGCAGCACAGAAATTGTTTCGGGGAAAATTGAAATAGTTCAAGGGGTTTTTCGTCAAATGGTTGTTAATAGAATTAACAAATGATTAGAGGTGCTATATGCAAAAATTTGTTAATAGAATTAACAAATGCTGAAATAAAGAAATAAAAAAGGTTTTATTTATTTATTAAAAGAAAACCTTTGGATTTTCCAAGTGGGAAATAATGGGAAAGTGAGTGGAGGTGAGTGGAGTGTCCACTCACATGCTGAGGGAAGAGGTGGGGGCACACACATGGGCTGGCCGCACCCCGCTTGGGCTGCCTCCCCCCTCTCCTATAAAAGGAGGGTGAGAGCTCTCCCTCCTTCACACACTTGCCACTTCCTTTTCCCTCCACCCGCTGCTCCATTTCATGGTCTCCGGCTTGGCGAAGCCCTGACCGTGGGATTCTTCTTCACCACCACGCCGTCGTGCTGCTGGAGTTTTCCGAGGGATCCAATACTTCCGCGCCCCGCTGGAACGAGGGAACGGAGGTCGTCATCAACCGTACGTGTGACCGATCACCGATGCACCGCCGGATTGCGGTGCCCATCTTCTCGCTATCGGGATCGGTGTGATTATGACTACGCCAACAACGAGATTTGATCTCGTACCACTTTGAGTCTTCGAGCGTATGTGTTCTCCTTAACCCTCTTGTTGCCCGTTGCACTTCGTCTCCTAGATTAGATCTTGGCCTTTCGGGTGTCTTTCGCGTAGGAAAATTTTTGTTTTCTATGCAACGACCCCTTCACAAACAGCGTTTGCCAGATTCATGGCAGTACCACATTACGCGTACCTGAAGCTCAAGCTACCCGGGGAATATGGTGTAATTACCATCGACGGAGATTTCCAGAAATCCAACAAGTGCGACATCGAGTTCAACGAGATCACAAAGTCTTTCGGGATGCAAGAAGAATTGCAGGAGATAGCAAAAACAACGGACCACTCTGTGATGCCCCTCATGAAGAAGAACGCGCCAGAATTAGAATTCAGCGCCAAAAGTGACACTC